>JAVLUZ010000349.1:27411-175006 GCA_036768485.1 Mermis nigrescens | reverse complement strand
TCAATTTGTATTTTGTCCATTATTAATATATTCCTGTGATAAAATATCTCACATCTGTCAAAGTAAATGCACGTTTGTGCCTCGGTATACACTCGTGTCAGGAAGTTTAAACATATTTGGCAGTTTATGGGACGTTAGAGATGCAACTTTGTAGTAGAAAAATTAGGAACCAAGAGAATGCTTATGAAAAAACTAAAAAAAGGTTTTCTTAGTCACCCTCTCAGTTTTTTCATTAAATTTGCCTTTTTAATTTTTAATTATTGGGCAACTTCTCGATCGACTATCTTGTACCCTAAAAACTATGTGGATCCTTCCGATTGGAGTGGCAAGAATCTTTCGCCTATGAGATGTTTTTTATTGCTATTACATCGAACTAAACGAACAAGTTAGAAAAAGGTGTTTTTTGCAACTATTGGAGCCAAAACGATCATTATTTTGATATTCTTCGATTTGAACATACGACGTTGTTTGACATAAAAAATTCTATACCACAGAATTTTCATCTTTTAAAAATAATTCAAAAAATACACTTCTCCAATTTAGGCGCTGCCCGACCAAACAGTGTCCCATAGTTCCCCCTCCGTGTGCGCAATGGCGTACTTGACACAAGACAGAGCCTGACAAAAAATAAGTTGGGTCTCAAAATGCGGATACCAACAAATTTCACAGGATGTGTTTTCTAAGCATTAATATGCAGATTGCAGACTGAGATGTTGTGTGTCTGTGTGTGTGTGTGTGTGTGTGTGTGTGTGTGTGTGTGTGTGTGTGTGTGTGTGTGTGTGTGTGTGTGTGTGTGTGTGTGTGTGTGTGTGTGTGTGTGTGTGTGTGTGTGTGTAGTGTGAGTGTGTGTGTGTGTGTGTGTGTGTGTGCAATATTCTTTCCTAAGATTGCATTCTGAAAAATTGGAAACAAATGATGCTTTAATTCGATTGTATTTGACATGGGTCACTCGATTACCGCCGATTTGTCTAGACAATGTTTACATTTAAATCGCCCATGGAATTGAGCGAATCCCTAATTCATATAGAAAAACCCATATACACTTATGTTGATATTTATTCCATGACAATTTACATCGTACGTAAATATTTCCGATTAATTGTTTTTAGGTGTAGCGCTTTTTTGTTTATTTGATCCTCTCGCTTTTTTAGGCTCTTTATATAATGCCTCGTGTTACTCAACGAAATTCAATCCCGAATCTGCATATATTGCGGCAACGACAATGGCTTGCTATTTGTCCAAATTTAACAATCTTTGTACTCCTATCATGTCTTACATTTATTTCAGACCCAATGAGTAAACTAGTCCTTTATGCTTAGTATTAACTCGTTTTGATAGCATAAGCGCACGACTAAACCTGTGGTGAGCATTAGAGGCATATTTCAGCAATGGATTTTCTGTACTCAGAAAGTCAAATTAAATTATAGAAAAAAAGTCAAATTAAATTTAAAAAAAAAGTCAAATTAAAAAAGTCAAATTAAATTAAAAAAAAGGATATGATGAAACATTATTGTTTAGAATAGGGCAATCACGTGCTATGTATAATGACTCCTTGATTAAAAGATCAAAAGAGTTGGATGCTCGACTGATAACCTTGAAGCAATCTGATGTAATTGGATGATTGCTATTTGAGATATGTTTGTGAATAGCAGATAAACTATCACCCTGAATTGGCTTTCCTGTAGCAAATGAGATGCCAGTATGCTCTGCCATTCTACTCCAAAAATGTTGGCGAGTTTCACCGATGTAACTAGCCATACAGCTAGAACACATATACTTATATACTAAATTTGAGAGTAGCTTAGCAGGTACAGCATCCTTGTTCTTGAAAAACCGGCTGATACACATAACAGGTTTGTAAACAAACCTTACTCTAATCTGAGGGTAAAATGCAGATATAACCTTTAGAATTCTGCTGCGTACATTGTAGCCATGCACACCAGTGTAAGGCAAAACAAGAGAATAGCATAGTTTATCACATCCAAATTTTATGTCATCACTCTTATTATAAACTTTTGTCATAAAGTCTGATATGACCTTATCAATCAAGCTAAGCGAATACTCATTTTGCAGTAGAGTCTGCTTCAGCTTGTCAATATCAGAGACAAAAGTCTGATATGAGTTACAAATCATGTGAATACGACTCACAAGTGTCTTTATTAAACCAACTTTATAGGCAAAAGGAATGAAGCTAGACAATTTGGCATAAAGGCCAGAAAATGTGGGTTTCTGATATGTTGATGTAACAATATCATCGGACTTCCTTTCAACAAGCACATCAAGGAAATTTAATTTCTTGTCACATTCAGTTTCAAATGTGAAATTCATATTAGAATGTTGCTGATTCATGTAATCACAGAACTTTCTAGGCTGATTTCTGTCAGAAAACACTACAAATGTGTCATCAACATAACGTACATAAAACTTGGGTATAATCTTTATACTACAGTCTCTGAGCCACTTTGTTTCATGATGGCTCAAGAAAATGTTGGCAAGAACTGGGCCAAGCGGATTACCCATAGCAACACCATCTATCTGTTGATAGATTTTACCATTACACGTAAAGTAACACTCTTTAACTGCGAGTTCTAGAAGCAGTTTGAATTGATGACAATTCATGTTATTTACTAACACGACATTCTGATCATCAAATAGTTTCCTAATACATATGCCAATGGTCTCATTGAGTGGAATATTAGTGAACACGCTTTGAACATCAAGACAAGCCATAAAATGATGGCTTTTGAATGTAAAAGCCTTGAGTCTTGTCAGGAAACTAATCAAAAGAGTTGGATGCTCGACTGATAACCTTGAAGCAATCTGATGTAATTGGATGATTGCTATTTGAGATATGTTTGTGAATAGCAGATAAACTATCACCCTGAATTGGCTTTCCTGTAGCAAATGGGATGCCAGTATGCTCTGCCATTCTACTCCCAAAATGTCGGCGAGTTTAACCGATGTAACTAGCCATACAGCTAGAACACGGATACTTATATACTAAATTTGAGAGTAGCTTAGCAGGTACAGCATCCTTGTTCTTGAAAAACCGGCTGATACACATAACAGGTTTGTAAACAAACCTTACTCTAATCTGAGGGTAAAATGCAGATATAACCTTTAGAATTCTGCTGCGTACATTGTAGCCATGCACACCAGTGTAAGGCAAAACAAGAGAATAGCATAGTTTATCACATCCAAATTTTATGTCATCACTCTTATTATAAACTTTTGTCATAAAGTCTGATATGACCTTATCAATCAAGCTAAGCGAATACTCATTTTGCAGTAGAGTCTGCTTCAGCTTGTCAATATCAGAGACAAAAGTCTGATATGAGTTACAAATCATGTGAATACGACTCACAAGTGTCTTTATTAAACCAACTTTATAGGCAAAAGGAATGAAGCTAGACAATTTGGCATAAAGGCCAGAAAATGAGGGTTTCTGATATGTTGATGTAACAATATCATCGGACTTCCTTTCAACAAGCACATCAAGGAAATTTAATTTCTTGTCACATTCAGTTTCAAATGTGAAGTTCATATTAGGATGTTGCTGATTCATGTAATCACAGAACTTTCTAGGCTGATTTCTGTCAGAAAACACTACAAATGTGTCATCAACATAACGTACACAAAACTTGGGTCTAATCTTTATAATACAGTCTCTGAGCCACTTTGTTTCATGATGGCTCAAGAAAATGTTGGCAAGAACTGGGCCAAGCGGATTACCCATAGCAACACCATCTATCTGTTGATAGATTTTACCATTACACGTAAAGTAACACTCTTTAACTGCGAGTTCTAGAAGCAGTTTGAATTGATGACAATTCATGTTATTTACTAACACGACATTCTGATCATCAAATAGTTTCCTAATACATATGCCAATGGTCTCATTGAGTGGAATATTAGTGAACAAGCTTTGAACATCAAGACTAGCCATAAAATGATGGCTTTTGAATGTAAAAGCCTTGAGTCTTGTCAGTAAACTTTTTTCTCTTTTCAAGATTCGTTTAAAGCTAAATATATTCACATATTTGAAGAATAAGTATGATCATGGAGTTGTGTTGCTATTGAGAAAAGTTGAGAAGATTCAACTTCGCTATGATAAGCTTCAGTTGGATGTTGCATTTCTTAAGGAATGCATTGATAATGATTTACTTCCTAAATTTCTGGCTTTCAAGGTTTCTAATAGGATGCTTAAGCGTTCTAAGTGTTACATAACATGCCAGAGGCTTTTGCTAAATGAGGAATTGAAAGGTAAAATCAAAGAGGTAGAAAGAGTCCTAAGAGATTTGAAGGCACAGATAACCTTGTTTGATTCAAGATTATCCTGGCTGAATTCTCAGGTATCATTAACATACATTAGACGCAATGTGTCTAAATCTCTCAACCATGTTAGACAGTTGCATAGCAAGAAGGTGAAAAACTTGCTTATGCATAAAAGTGTTAATAGTATCGATCCTGACAAGGTTGTGGTTAATTTAAGTAACCAAGTTTTGACAGCTCATGAGAAGCTTGTCTTGTCTTACGGTATGAAGTACTCTATTACACCTAGGAAGATCGAATATGGTGATTATTTGTTTATTTTTGAGAAACTGATGGGTTTCCTCAATAAACAAACTGCCTTTAAGTGTGATAATGTAAAAATGCAAATGATCAAGAATCAATTGCGTGACATTGCTCTTAGCTCATACCTTAATTATGATAAGAAGCATTGTGATAATCTATCAAAGCGTGACTATGAAATCCTCAGTAATCTGTCAAAAGACAAGAATATCATTGTCCTAAAAGCAGATAAGGGTAACCAAGTTGTAATTCTGAACAAAGATGACTACATCAGGAAGTTGAATGATGTCTTGAATGATATCTCAAAGTTCAAAGTCATTGACTGTAATCCTTGTCAGTTTATACGCTCAGTTCAGAAACGCATATCAGCCTGTATACTGAAGGTTCATAAGCAAAATGGACTATCTGCTGATGTGTATAAAAGTATAAATCCTGTAGGATGCAGTTATGGCAGACTATATGGCTTACCTAAGACCCATAAGAGAGATGTACCTCTAAGACCGATCTTGTCAGCCATCAACACTCCAACTTATATGTTGGCTAAGTATTTTGTGCCGATCCTGCAAGACATAAGTACAAATGAATACACTTTATGTGACACTGGTAGTTTCCTGACAAGACTTAAGGCTTTTACATTCAAAAGCCATCATTTTATTTCTAGTCTTGATGTTCAAAGCTTGTTCACTAATATTCCACTCAATGAGACTATTGATATATGTATTAGGAAACTATTTGATGATCAAAATGTCATGTTAGTAAATAACATGAATAGTCATCAATTCAAACTGCTTCTAGAACTTGCAGTTAAAGAGTGTTACTTTACGTGTAATGGTAAAATCTATCAACAGATAGATGGTGTTGCTATGGGTAATCCGCTTGGCCCAGTTCTTGCCAACATTTTCTTGAGCTATCATGAAACAAAGTGGCTCAGAGACTGCAATATAAAGATCAGACCCAAGTTTTATGTACGTTATGTTGATGACACATTTGTAGTGTTTTCTGACAGAAATCAGCCTACTAAGTTCTGTGATTACATGAATCAGCAACATCCTAATATGAAGTTTACATTTGAAACTGAATGTGACAAGAAATTAAATTTCCTTGATGTTCTTGTTGAAAGGAAGTCCGATGATATTGTGACATCATCATATCAGAAACCTACATTTTCTGGCCTTTATACCAAATTGTCTAGCTTCATTCCTTTTGCCTATAAAGTTGGTTTAATAAGGACACTTGTGAGTCGCATTTACATGATTTGTAACTCATATCAGACTTTTGTCTCTGATATTGACAAGCTGAAGCAGACTCTACTGCAAAATGAGTATCCCCTTGGCTTGATTGATAAGGTCAT
This sequence comes from Mermis nigrescens, assembly GCA_036768485.1. Taxonomy (NCBI): domain Eukaryota; kingdom Metazoa; phylum Nematoda; class Enoplea; order Mermithida; family Mermithidae; genus Mermis; species Mermis nigrescens. Next base: position 169,083 of record JAVLUZ010000349.1, on the reverse strand, counting down.
ATCAGACTTTATGGCAAAGGTGTATAATAAGAGTATGAAATAAAAGTCGGTTGTGATAAATCATGGTATTCTCTTGTTTTGCCTTATACTGGTGTGCATGGCTACAATGTACGCAGCAGAATTCTAAAGCTTATATCTGCATTTTACCCTCAGATTAGAGTAAGGTATGTTTACAAACCTGTCATGTGTATAAGCCGGTTTTTCAAGAACAAGGATGCTGTACCTGCTAAGCTACTCTCAAATTTAGTATATAAGTATACGTGTTCTAGCTGTGTGGCTAGTTACATTGGCAAAACTCGCCGACATTTTGGGAGTAGAATTGCTGAACATACTGGCATCTCATTTGCTACAGGAAAGCCAATTCAGGGTGATAGCTTATCTGCTATTCACTAACATGTCTCAAATAGCAATCATTCAATTACATCAGATTGCTTCAAGGTTATTAGTCGAGCATCCAACTCTTTTGATCTTTTAATCAAGGAGTCGTTATACATAGCACGTGATCGTCCTATTCTCAACAATAATGTTTCATCATATCCTCTAAATTTGTTTTAATTTACTGAAATCCCACCTTTTTCATTTTCTTCTAGTTTAAAATATTTTATAATTCTCTTCATAAATTAATGGTATGTTTAAACTTTAAGTTTTTCTCTTGGTTTACAACTCTCGCTTAACTAGCTCATTTTTCAAAACTATTACCTAGTGCACAGCACAGTCGCTTCTAAAATTATAGTCTGTTTCACATGACTTCGTGCATGAAATTTTAAGAATTTTCATCGACAGTAAGCCGGGGCTTATTATAATTATATATCAGATCAAAGCTATAATCGCAATCTGTTAGCTCGTTGTCAGAGATACTCTTAAAATTTATGACCGAAGTTGCGTGAAACAGACTATAATCACAAAGGCAAATCATCACACCTGGGCGTGGAGGGTTTAAGGGTATGCACCCTTCCCCCGAGAAACCAAACCACTCCCCTCATCCAGAAACCAAAATATACCCCCTAGAATTCAGTTCTTGAAATTGTTTTTTGTTTTTTCGCAATCTTTTGATGGTGTTTTTCGCCATTCCACAATTTTTAAGCTATTTTTGACCTTTGAAAAAATATTGTACTCCTCCGGAATTAGGGAGCCACTCATCTATGCATATCATCCAATTGAAGAAATTACTTCTGCGTTCCACCGCACAACTACGAGTATTTGTCGTTTTGTCTTTGTAAATTGGTAAATTGATTCAATTTTACTTCAGCAGTTGGAAAAATCTATCACTGAAATATGTCTTCAAGAGGAGCTTCTTAATAAGGTAAAACCTTAAAGATTAAAGATTAATAATATTAGCTAAATGGCTGATGGCAAGCATAAATGTGGGTATGATATCATTGGGGATTTGAGAGAATTCACGTATTAACTTCAACCAGAACGTATTCAGGGAATTGAAAAAATAGTAATTTGAAAAAAAGGAATGTTCCAGTTTTCGTTTATTTGTGATTACTGCTCTAATTCTTTCAAATATCTAGATCGTCCTTTATGCCCTTTATTTCTACGTACAGGACTGTACGAGTATATTGATTTGCTGGTTTTTTAAGAGATTTTTCAGCGATTGCGTAGATAAAACTAGATTTTCACCAATCTGTTATCTCCTCTGAATTTTCCTGCGAAAAAGCTTCATTTCCTGCTGATATGCGTCTGCAGGACGAGAGTGTAGACCCTATATAGGCAGCACCGAAATTCTAGGGGTCAGGATGGGGTAAATCACCAAAAGCCTTGCTAAAAATAGAACTATGGGGTCGACAGCACACGTGGGCATGCGGGGCATGCACCCTTCCAGGAGACTGAATTACAACCCCCCAGAAATCAATTTTTAAAATTTTTTGTTTTTTCCTGAATTTTTTGATACCAATGGATAGTGCTTAATAAGCAACATTGAAAAATGATGTTTTTTCGCCATATCATCGTTTTTAAGACCATTTTTTGATCTTTGAAAATCTTCGCACTCCCTCTCCCCCTTTCACCAGAATTTCGATGCTGCCCAACTACGGTCTACAGTAATCTGCGGAGGAGGGTATTTCAAGTTCTGGAGGGGTTACGAACCTCCCTAAACTCTCTCTTCCACGCCCATGTGTTGTGTAGACTCCTAAAAGTAGGAAAAATTTAGACAAAAATCAAAAAGAATGATTGACACGGGAAAAAAGCCACTTACTTCCTGAATCACTTGAAATTGACCGTAAGTCATATATGATGTAATTCACTTCATGCGTTGGAAAAGTAAAATAAAGTCCGATATCTCGAGAAACATTAGGAGATGGGCCAAAATAAAGGGCATTTTTGAACGTTTTTTACCGAGCAATATACACAGCGCTAAAATTTTATTTTTAAATCCCAAAAAATTTTCACTCTATTTGATAATTATACGCTGGTTTCTTGTCATTCAATTCATTGAAAACTTTTCAACTTTTGCATTTATACTCAATCTTTTTATTTCTAAAGAAAACAATAAAAACAATAGAAGAAATAAACACTCTGGCGCGAAGGGCCGGAAAAATCTGACATGTTCTCCATGTCGAACTTAATTTTGATCAGTTTAGTGCGATTAGAAGGCAAAAGTATACATAAACAATAAATTCGGCTCAAAGCGCCTGAAAATTTTTACCTTTTTTATGATGCCTGCAGCACTCAATTTCACATCTTTTTGAATAAACGAGTTGTAATAAATTCGATTTTATGGATAATTTTATCTCGAAAAAGATCAATCCAATTTTAGAATGTTTTTTCTCTCGATTTTTTTAAGCTTACTTTGAAAAAAATGTCTTATATCTTTTGAACATGTCGATCAAAAATTAATTTGATTATGATTTAATAAATTTTGAATTTTTTCGAAAAGGAAAACAGAATCGTCAGTAAGCGTCTATTTGTTCATTCATTTTACAACCGTATCAGAGTTCGTGACAGAAGTTTCTATCAAACGTACGCATTTATTAAGTATACTTTGTGGAGGTTTCCATCCGAAATATTTATATTGCCTGCAAAAATTTAGAGTTTCTTAACATATCTGTCACTAAAATTGTCAATGTAGTGAAATTACATCATTAAGATTTGAGTAGTATCATAGGTAGATTATTTATATAATAGTTTCTGAAACCAGAAAGATAGAAACAAATGTAAAATTCCATGTATATTTATACTCGGCTTTTCCAGCACACGCTGAGATTTCCTTAGCTATAATCCATTTCTTTTACCTTTAATATTTTTGAAAAAGTGTAAAGTGACTACAAAAGTGTTTTAAACTAATACGGTAAATATGATATTCTACAGTATATTGATTCACGTGTGGATTCATATGCCATTATCAAGCCGCACTAATGCATGAAAACTTTAAACCACTTTTGTAGCCCAATTCTTGCTGAAAAATTCAAAAGAAAACCGTAAAGTTAAATGAAACAGACTATAGTATTCTTTCACTCTTTCACATTTCATTTCAGAATAGAATTTGAGTCATTATAGATAACATGTCCGGAGGAGATCAATTGCTGAGCAAGAACAAGGGTAGTGAATATCAAGATGACACTCAGTGTCGAGATATGCTTAGCAGGCTCACTATCCATGGTGTCGCTGATTTGTGTAATTCGAAGGTAACGTTTTTAGCATTCCAGTATAAAAGCAGGATATATACATAGGTACGGTTTAAGAAGCGTTAACTCCGAGAAAACATTTCTTAAGACCGAAAAACTAAGAAAAATTCAGAAAATATATTTTTTAAATTTTGAAACTGCGAACTAATTTCACATACCTCCATTCTACTACATTCACCTATGTTAAAATTAAGAGAAAATATTTATTGACTAGCTAAAATTACGAATTAGATTCATCCTTGCATTAGATATCATCGACGTTTTCCGGGTTATTGTTGACAAGCTGAGCTTTTACAGCTATTTCGGAGAGTGTTTGGAAAAATGAGGCTTTTATAATAGGAATGAAGCTTTTCCTACCATATAAGTAGCAACTGATTGACAGGAGAAGGGCTATTCTGAGTCGAAACTTGTGTGCGCTTTATTTATACTTAGCCTTCTAAAAATTTTAGCAAACCGGATTATCTTACGTATAAAAGGGTCCTAATTCTAAAGGTAAAATTTTCAGAGCTCTAAAGGAGGAACAAAAAATAAGTCTTGATGTTTGACCTTACTTCGTCACGTTCTTTTCAAAAGCAATTAAGGGCATTGCAGAAAAAATCAAGATTGGTACAAAATTATGCTCATGTATAAGTAGAAACCAGAGTTAAATGAACAAACAGGGACATTCTGCTATAGGTTAAGCCAAAGATTCTTTCCCAGCGAAACTAAATGGCCTACAAAGCGTTATGAAAAATAAAATATCACAAAAACACCTTCATTTACATTTTTGTTTGATTCCGTTTTTTATTTCTCAATTTCCTTTCATACAATAATTTAAGTTTCGCTGATTTCGCAATGGAAATTGCACTTTCTCAATTTTGAACACTAGACTCAACCCAAATCCTATCAACAAGTACAAAGTTCTTTCAGGGATAAGGCTAGGTCGTGCTTGGGGTTCCCTTCCGCGAGAAGTTGACGTTGTCTTTAGCGGCCCTAAAAAATCTAAACATTGTATATAATGTGATTCGCACCTAAAGCTCCACCTAAGACAGCGCTATATTTTTAAGTCATTCTTTCCCTCCAAAAAAGTCTTCAAAAAACAGGAAAAAAATGTTTATTCAAATTAGGGTTGACTTTTAGTTTCTTTTAACAGTGAATTAAGTTAAAATTTTCTATTACTGAAATAGCATAGTGCAAAACTTTTTTGATTTTTTGATAAAAAGCTCTATCGGAACGGGTTAAGTTGGCGAGATAAAGAATGTATATATAATTTACAACGCTTTTTGGCCGTCGGAGACCATAATTTCTCAAATTTAACCGGCACTTCATGCCGGATTATATTTATTAAGGACATTTATTCACTTCCAGGGCGACCTGGAAGTCATTTTTGGCTTATGGAATAGCTTTTAAGACAATTTCAACAGCAGAACCAACTATTTCAGCATAGTCTTCTTCTATTCTCAATCTCTCAATCAAAAGTTTACAATTTTGTATCAGATGCTACAAATTACAAGAAATCCAAGCAGTAAATCAAGGTTCTTAACGTCCTTCCGCCTGAATTTCATGGATTTTCTGGCGCTTCGCACCAGATTCTTGCCAAACTTAAAGGAAATTTATGATATATAAGCGAAAATATCGAAAATTTAAAATTTTTCCGAGGATATTTTGCGTAAAAAGTGATTTTAAATTAAGGTAGACAATCTAAAACGGCTAAAAAACGTTATTTTGCGTGCAAAGGGCACATTTGTGGACCTATTTTTAACCGTCTTTGGAAAAGTTGGGGTACCACCGACCCTCTCTTAGAAAAATCCTAGATCCGCCACTGGCCACGCCTTCATATCACGTTTTCATGTGGGCCTAACAATTTCTCAAAGTTGATTAATATATTGAGTAGAAAATGTGACCACGGTGAATTAAGCTGGGAATATTTATCGAGAGAAGGGGCCTGACTCTGCCCTTTTCAAAGCACCTTGAATATATCATAAAAATGCTTCAGGAAATCGAAATCTCAATCATAAACGTACTTTGCCGAATGATTTTTCCATTTAAGGATGCAAAAACATGTTTGATGTCCATTTTTCCGGAACTTTTTAGCGGCCCTGTCTTAGCCACTATGGGCGACCTAAGACTCGCGCCTCCCATTAAGCAAAGCCACTGACCGTCTTCTAGGGTGGTCAGTTTTTCACTTCAGTGAGAAAGCAAATTAAAGCATGCTCGTATTCAGCAATGCCTTCTGCGATGCTTTTGGATATTTGTGTTGGTCTTCGCCAGTATTATTCTCGCATTCGAAATCAGGGGGACTATACTAACGTTCCTGAACAGTCCAATATCGACGACTTATTCCGTGTTGCCCCTCGGCAACCGGCCTTTTCCTCAATTATATGTCTGTCCTTTCAATGTAATCGACAAACGAAAAGCCACAGATGAGCAGCTAGTGAAATATCTGCGATCATTTTTCGGTTTTGGATTGTTCAGAATATTTCGTGAGGTGTTCGGCGATTATGTTTTCAACGAAGATGATTACAACAAAACTCTAGCTGAAATGCAGCCGAAATGGGTAAGCATAAACAGGCCCGTATCCAGGATTTTATTTCAGGGGGGCCGAAAATTTTTGAGGCCAGATATCTCGAGAACCATTAGGGGATAGGCGAATATAAAGACAGTTTTGAACGTATATCGGCGAGCTCTATACGACGGTGAAGAAAAATTTCAACAAAAAAATAAAAAATTTTCACTTTATTTCATATTGATATACAGCAAATTTATGATTTGAGCGGATTTCTCATCACTTAATTGACGAATTATTTCTTAGCTCTTGCCTTTATACTTAATCATTATGCTTTACAGAGAAAAACAATACGGATAACGAATAATTCGGCGCCAAGCGCCAAAAAAAATTGACATATTCTGCATGTCAAGTTCAAATTTGAGCGGTTTTGAGCGGGTCAGAAGACAAAAAACCTATATAAACAATAAATACGGCGCTAAGCGCCGGAAAAATTTCACGTTGTCCATGTCAAACCTCAAATTTGAGCTGTTTTGAGTGAGCTAGAAGGCAAAAACAATAGCTAAACGATGAAACCGGCGCAAAGCGTTAGAAAAAAATTGACATACTCTCTATGTCTAACTCAAATTTGAGCGATTTTCAGCGGTTTAGAAGACAAAACCTTATATAAACAATAAATCCGGCGCTAAGCGCCGGAAAATTTTGAGTTTACTAGCTCAAAAGTACGCTAAAAACCTGTTTTGGCGGTGTTTCAGACCCACTTCGCCAATTTTTCATTTTTCCCTTTGGGGGACCCTTGAGAAAAACAAAAATTATTTCCCATTTCGGGCGGGGGGCAGGCCCCCCCCGCCCCCTGGATCCGGGCCTGAGCATAAATATGGGATTGTATGACTTGTCAGCTTGATATGTAAATTAAAAATAAATGCGTTCTATCGCAACTGTGCATCAGTATCCATATTGTTTGCTTATAAGATAAAGAGTCTTTCGTTTGAAATAATTTTAATCGGCGCTCATGGAATAACTTTCGGAACAATTTAAAGAGCAGATTTAAAGAGCAGAAAAAGTTTTCGAGCATTACTTTCAAGAAATTTACGACATTTGGCGTCAAATGCTATACATACAGGAAATCGGGGAGTAAATCAACCTACTAAACGTCGTTCAGCCTTAGTTTAACAATTTTTTGGCGCTTTGAGTCGGATTTTCGCGAAACCCGAAGAGTTTAATAATTTTTTCGCACAAAGTTGTCGATACTCCCATAATTTTTCGAACAAATGTTGCTTCAATGAAGATTTTGAATAAAAGTCGCTAATGTTAAACGCCAAAAACGTCATTTCGCACCTACATACATATTTGTGACTGTACTTTTGGAAAATTTAATGTACAGCTCTCTTAGACAGTCCCAAATCTACAACTGACTGTTATTCATTAACATTAGTCATCTGTCCGATTATATATATATATATATATATATATATATATATATATATATATATATATATATATATATATATATATATATATATATATATATATATATATATATATATATATATATATATATATATATATATATATATATATATATATATATATATATATATATATATATATATATACTAGCAAATGGGGCGCTTCGCTGCCCCATCTGCTAGAGTGTTTGTAAACAAATAATATCTTAACCAGTAATTTGTATAAAAAATTGAATGACTCTGCAATGGATCGGCGAGCGGTTTTTATATTTTTTATATCTAGCTGAGCTGCCCGGCGTTGCCGTGGCTGAACTTAGGCCTGATAGGTGTATGGGATTGAGATGTCTTTTGTATTTTTTTATTTTTCGGGACTTTTGATGTTTTTGGGATATTTCTAAAAAAATTGTTGGTAAAAACATATTTATTTTTTAAATTTTTTAAAACTGTCTTTTGTCAACCATTTCTTTGATTAAATCCATATTTCTGACGTTATAGAATGGTTCTGAGAATTCTTTATCCTAAATCATATTTTTGATGTTCTGGGATGTTCTGGAAATTATACCATTAGATGGCTTGGGATGTTTGAAAATTTTGTTTGATCATAACCATATTTTTAACGTTTTGGAATATTAAAAAAACTTTTTTGGTCCAAAACCATACTTTTGATGTTTTTAGAGGTTTAAAATTTTTTTTGGTCAAAACCATATTTTTGATGTTTTGGGGTGTTTAAAAATTTTTTGGACAAAACCATTTTTTTATGTTTCGGGATGTTTAAAGATTTTTTTGGTGCAAACCATATTTCTGATGTTTTGGGACACCAATCCTACAGCACAGGATATGTTATAGCACTGGGTAAGGTATATCACGTCCTATCTTGTAGCATGGGGTGCGTTATATCACGTCCTATCCTGTAACACTGAGTATGTTATATCACGTCCTATCTCATAGCATGGGGCATGTTATATCACGTCCTATTGTATAGCATGGGGTATGTTACATCACGTCCTATTGTATAGCATTGAGTATGTTGTATCACGTCCTATCTTATAGCGTTGGGTTCAACTTTGTACAATGTTCAACTTTGCCCTCATTGTAAACAAATGCAAAAAGTTGCATATTAAATTAGCCGCTAGAAGCAAAAACATTTGGATTTGTGTTTTCGGAAGCCGCATGTTTGCTGCTTTCGATTGCTTCGCATTAAATTTCACGCGCGCTGGTTTACAAGGTCAAAAATTTTGACTCTGTGCAAGCTCTTTTTCAGTGATTAATCATGTTTATAAGAACCCATACGTGATTTCCTTTCAGCTCGTCTCATACATGTTTTATGATGCCAGATCGTATATTTAAAGTAGCGAATATGGAATCAGCGGTCTCAGAAACCCCAGGGGCCAAATTTTGGAAGCAACAGTCAATCTGTGCTTCTGCAAAAAGACAAAAACCTATATTTTACGCTATGCATAGGGTACCTTTGGGCTCCCGTATCTCAGAAACCAATCCGTGAATTTTCTACAAATTCCACAGTAAGGTCAGTCATAAGATATCCAAGAATTGATGAAAACTTTAAAAAATTTATCCGCTGCGATTTGAGATATTTGGTAAAATACACTTGTAAATTACGTTTTTCTTACGGCTACACATCAGTTTACACTGTAGTGTAAAGTGGTTCACACCAGTCGATAGCGCATAAAAAGTTGATCTAGGGTGGCTTTAAAATTTTACCCTGCGGCAATTGCATAAGCGGCTAGAGCTACCAAAACCTTTTACATAAATCCGTAGTTTCCGGGTTTCAGGGTCCGATCGAGCCATTTCAATCAAAAAATTGTAATTAGCGCCCGAGAATACCCATTGAGTGAAAAAATGAGTATAACAAAATTATCCAGTAAAATTTTTTTTGCCTCACAGACACACACACACTTACACACAACTCGAAATTAATATTTTTTTTTGGTCAAAACCATATTTTTGATGTTTTGGGGTTTTTAAAAATTTTTTTTTGGACAAAACCATTTTTTATGTTTTGGGATGTTTGAAGATTTTTTTGTGCAAACCATATTTTTGATGTTTTGGGACACCAATCCTACAGCACAGGATATGTTATAGCACTGGGTAAGGTATATTACGTCCTATCTTGTAGCATGGGGTGCGTTATATCACGTCCTATCCTGTGACACTGAGTATGTTATATCACGTCCTATCTTATAGCATGGGGCATGTTATATCACGTCCTATTGTATAGCATGGGGTATGTTACATCACGTCCTATTGTATAGCATTGAGTATGTTGTATCACGTCCTATCTTATAGCGTCGGGTTCAACTTTGTGCAATGTTCAACTTTGCCCTCATTGTAAACAAATGCAAAAAGTTGCATATTAAATTAGCCGCTAGAAGCAAAAACATTTGGATTTGTGTTTTCGGAAGCCGCATGTTTGCTGCTTTCGATTGCTTCGCATTAAATTTCACGCGCGCTGGTTTACAAGGTCAAAAATTTTGACTCTGTGCAAGCTCTTTTTCAGTGATTAATCATGTTTATCAGAACCCCTACGTGATTTCCTTTCAGCCCGTCTCATACATGTTTTATGATGCCAGATCGTATATTTAAAGTAGCGAATATGGAATCAGCGGTCTCAGAAACCCCAGGGGCCAAATTTTGGAAGCAACAGTCAATCTGTGCTTCTGCAAAAAGACAAAAACCTAAATTTTACGCTATGCATAGGGTACCTTTGGGCTCCCGTATCTCAGAAACCAATCCGTGAATTTTCTACAAATTCCACAGTAAGGTCAGTCATAAGATATCCAAGAATTGGTGAAAACTTTAAAAAAATTTATCCGCTGCGATTTGAGATATTTGATAAAATACACTTGTAAATTACGTTTTTCTTACGGCTACACATCAGTTTACACTGTAGTGTAAAGTGGTTCACACCAGTCGGTAGCGCATAGAAAGTTGATCTAGGGTGGCTTTAAAATTTTACCCCTGCGGCAATTGCATAAGCGGCTAGAGCTACCAAAACCTTTTACATAAATCTGTAGTTTCCGGGTTTCAGGAGTCCGATCGAGCCATTTCAATCAAAAAATTGTAATTAGCGCCCGAGAATACCCATTGAGTGAAAAAATGAGTATAACAAAATTATCCAGTAAAAACTTTTTGCCTCACAGACACACACACACTTACACACAACTCGAAATTAATATTATAGATATCTACTATATATTTTTGAATGTTTGTTTGTTTGTATGTATGTTCGTATGTTTGTGCCGGGTTGCCTCCGGCCCAATGAAATTTGGTGGGCTGATATTTTGGGCCGAGGTCGGTCCAATGGGGGAAGGAGCCGTAGCGACATTGAAATTCGACCAATCACAGCCGTTCACCCTATGCAGTAGAGAAGCGGCGTATCTTCCCGTGCTATAAGTATAGGCGTTTTTGGGAGATAACCGATTTTTCAGGTACCAAACCGGTTAACAATGGTTAGTCAACTCCACGTTGTAAGCATAGTCGTTTTACACTCACCCACCATACGTGGGCAGAAAGAAAATTCTAGGGGGTGGTGCAAGATTTTTTTGAAGGTCGAAAAATTGCCTTAAAAATGGTGGTATGGCGATAAAAACACCATTTGTCAACGTTTCTCATCAAGCACTATCCATTGGCATCAAAAAATTGCGAAAAAACAAAAAATTTTCAAAAATTGAATTCTGGGGGGGGTATTTTGATTTCTGGGGGGTATTTTGGTTTCTGGGGGTGCATACCCCCCCCAAACCCCCACGCCCAGGTGTGCCACCCACCAATGTGTTATGCAGGATGCCCTCCTACGTTTACCATTACGAAACCTCAGTATTGCGGGTTTAACCGAATAACGCAATAACATACCCAATGTTATTAAATAGGACACAGTATAACATAACCAATGCTATAAGCAATGCAATGCTATAAGATAGGACACGGTATAATATATCCAATTCTATAACATACACAATGCAATAAGATAGGACATGGTATAACATATCCAATGCTATGAGATACCTAATGCTTAGATGACACGGTATAACATTTAAGATACTCAATGCTACAAGATGGGTCACGGTGTACTGTACCCAATGCTATGAGATAGGATACTGTATAACATACCCAATGCTTACATACCTAATGCTACAAGATAGGATACGGTATACGCATACCCGATGCTATAAGATATGACACGGTATAAAATACCCAATGCTATAGCATACTCAACCCTATAAGATAGGGCACGATGAAACACCAACATTATGGAAATTTTTTTGAAACATCAAAATTATGGATTTTTTAAAAAACATCAAAATTATGGATTTTTTAAAATAACATCAAAATTATGGATTCTTTTGAAAAAAACATGGATTTTTTTAAAAAACATCAAAATTATGGATTTTTTTTAAAAACATCAAAATTATGGATTTTTTAAAATCACATCAAAATTACGGATTTTTTAAAATGACACCAAAATTACGGATTAATAAAAAAAACATCAAAATTATGGATTTTTCCAAGAAACATCAAAATTATGGATTTTTTTAAAACATCAAGATTAAAGATTTTTTTAAAAACATATTCTAAGTGGCGGGATCCTGAAACATCAACATTAGGGAAATTTTTTTTGAAACATCAAAATCATGGATTTTTTAAAAACATCAAGATTATGGATTTTTTTAAGAACATAAGGATTAGATTTTTTAAAACTTCAGGTGCTACACATTTTATTAAAAATGTCAAAAATAAGGATTTTCTGAAGAAGCATCAAAATTATGAATTTTTTTAATACAGCAAAATTATGGATTTTTCAAAAACATCAAAATTATCAATTTTTTTAAGAACAACAAATAATTTTTTATTTATGTAAAATAAAAAATTGTTTTTCTTGGAATCTGCATTGCCCGAGTCTGTTTTACCTATTAAATTTAAATTTGACTTTATAAACAAAAGCAGATAATAAAAAAACAATATTAGCACTAGCAGGTAACAGCTGGCTGTAAAAATCCAAAAACATTTTGCACTTCGCATCAACAGGCTGCACAAATGCTGAAGACTTTCGAGGCTTCGCGCCGGTCACATCAATAAAATGTAATTTTGATGTTTCAAAAAAAATTTCCCTAATGTTGATATTTCAGGATCCCACCACTTAGAATATGATGTTTTAAAAAAATCCTTAATCTTAATGTTTTTAAAAAATCCATAATTTTGATGTTTCTTGAAAAATCAATAATTTTGATTGTTTTTTTTAAAAATCCGTAATTTTGGTGTTATTTTATAAAATCCGTAATTTTGATGCGATTTTAAAAAATCCATAATTTTGATGTTTTTAAAAAAATCCCCTCATTTAAACGCACCAAATTAAGTTTTAATGTTAGATCCGCATGTTTAATGATGTTAGTAACGTGTCCCAGTCACTTCAAATTTTATAACATGTAAGGGTCCACACTGTTAAATAAGAAAAAAATTAGCCCTCTAATATTATGATGAAGTTGTTGTAAAGTTTATAAATTAAATAGATAATAATTAATTGAAAGCAATATGTAAAGTACAGCAAAATCGACTTGAAAATTTAGCACACTCCCTCATTTAAGTGTCCCCCTCCCAAGGACCAACTTTAAACAATAAGCACCCGGCACTTATTTTAGGAAAACACAGTAAGTATCTGCTTTGTTTGTAAAATATATTTATAAAAATTTTTTGTGATTTTAATAAAAATGTAATTCGTAAAATAGTCAGTGCATCTACCAAGGTTGACTCCAGTCTGTTCCTGGTATAGAATTTTTTACTCATGAGAACTAATGTAAAAACTGTTAGGAAAAAACCAGGGCAATTTTGGGATTTTGGAGGTTAAAATAAATGGGAGCTTCTGGTATAATCAAATCTCCAACAATTTGCCGGCGCCAGGGATTCTTTAACTCCCTTTTTAGGTGGATTTGACAGGGGGAGTCAGATTACTGTGTGCAGACTCAAGATGTGTCGGGCTGGGCTGGGGGAAGGTTCCGCCTAATTCCCGTTTCCCTTAAAACATATGCTAGCCAATGTCATGAAGTAACATCAGGCGGGTTGCAGCCTTCTTCTAGATACATATGGGTCACCCTGTATAACCTACTGCAAAAACAAATTAAACCCGGGCAACGCCAGGTAGTGCAGCTAGTATATATATATATATATATATATATATATATATATATATATATATATATATATATATATATATATATATATATATATATATATATATATATATATATATATATATATATATATATATATATATATATATATATATATATATATATATATATATATATATATATATATATATATATATATATATATTATATATATATATATATATATATATATATATATATATATATATATATACAGGGTGGGCCAAAAAAAGGCTACATTCCAATTCAACAGGTCACAACTTCAGCTGATGTGAACATGAGACGTTAAAACTGGCAACATGAGATAGATTAAAGTGTCTTCTTTCGAATCGTGTAAAGAATTTTGGCCAGATATCAATGCTCCGAGCAATACGGCAATTAGTTTACACCCTACTTTAATATTGTTTAAAGGCCAATAGCGTCATTGGTCCTGACATCAATTTGCATCCTATTTTCACGATATCCTGATATTTTTGCACTCAGTACTAAGCGTATCTACTCTGAGGGTTTAAAAAATGTCCGACCTAATTTTTGTGAAGCTATTTATTGTCAAACAGGTCAAAAAAGGATTCCTGCATACGCAGTAATGTGATACAATGCGGAAACTCTGAGGTTAGAACAATATCAAAGTGAGTTGTAAACAAATAGCCGTAGTGCACGAAACGCTGGCAGCTAGCCAAAAGTTTTTATACGATTCGACAGAAGACACTTTTATCTATCTAACGTTGCTAGTTCTAACGTCTCATGTTCACATTAGCCGAAGTTAAGCCCTGTTGAATCGGAATGTAGCCTTTGTTTTGGCCCACCCTTGTATATATATATATATATATATATATATATATATATATATATATATATATATATATATATATATATATATATATATATATATATATATATATATCATAGGTAGCGCGTTAGCGCGTACCTGTGCACACCCCCTACAGCTATAACAGGACACATCTAGAAGGTGCGATTTTTTTAAAAGATAGATAATAAAAAAATTCGCTGCCCATGTTTTTTTGTTTTTCTTGAAACCTAAAACTAGCTGTGTAAAGGAGGTGTAAAGTTTTTGTGTGACGTTATAACATAGGATGAATTTTGGGAGGTTTTTTAGACGGCATGTGGACAACACAGTATTAAATCCTCAAATAAATTAATGGCACAAATTTATAGCGGAAGATATTTTCCAAATCGGTTTTTTTGTTTGTTAAAATTCGCATTAGTTCTCGAATGGGAGTGTAAAGAGTGTGAAAATCTGGGGGTGAAAAAGCACATTTTGGTCGAGTTTTCAACCTGCTTATGTCTGATGCTAACTCCCGTTATGAGTTTTTTAAAATGTCTTTTGACAGAAATGTAGAGCGGATGAAGGGCTACATTCTGCATATAAGCAAACCCTTCTGCGCTCTATTATGAGTTAGATCCTGGGGTTTAAAGTTTACACTCTAGTTGATGGTGTAAAAAACGGATTTTACCTAAGATTTCTCTGCCAAATTTTTTCCCGCTTATGAGTCAGGATAAATTGAATACAGCAACAATAAAGTGCCTTTCAGATGCTACACATCGCAGCAAACCGAATTTAACAAAACGTAAAATTGAGTTATTTATGGGGATGTAAAGTTCGAAATCAGAGGTGAAAAATGGGCGAAAAATACGATTTTCCGAATTTTGATTAATGAATCATACCAAATAATTTTTGCAAGAGGATTTTGGCACACAGAAATGTACTACAATTTAAAAGCTACAAAGTGTACCAAACCGAATTTCTTTAAACTCTATGGGGAGTTCGGTACGGAATTTTAAAGTTTACAGTGTTCTAAATGATGGAAAATACGTTTTTGTTGCATTTGTTGTTCGCCTTTTTCTCCGTCCAGAAGTCGGGATAAGTCCGATAGAATAAAAATAAAGTGCTTTATTTCGGGTGCATGTCAAAGCAAATTGTCTATACATCAATATTTAGCGATTGTAAAGTCAAAAATTTGGTGTTTAAAATGCGTTTCTGTCTTGTTTTTTCTGCCTGCTTCTCCGGTTATGAGTCAGGGACACGATTATCAAGTCCAGAAATGGACCAGGAAACAAATTTGATGTGCCAGTCTGGCGCATATGTTTACACTCTACAGTGTTGTAAAGTGGTTTACACCTATTGTTAGTTTGCCCATAGAACATTATGGAGACTTAATTTTTTTCGTAAATATTAATCGTAATATCGGTACAATATCAAAATATTGAATCTGACCAAAATCTTCTTTACACTAGGTGTTTACTTAAAGTTTACACTACATGTGTATTTATCTTCGTTTTTGAGCATCCCAGAAACCTAATTTCTTCCTGGAGTCTAGAAATTTTCAAAGAATGAAATGTGAGACGTCACGTAGGCGTGTTTGTTTACATCCAACAGTGATGTAAAGTAGTTTACACTCATTGTTTATTTGTCCTCAGACCATTGTAGACATGCAATTTTTCCATATATGTTGATAATAATATCCGAGTAATATCAGATTAACAAATCGGAATAAAATCCTCTTTACACTAGGCGGTTGTGTAAAGTTTACACTGCTAATTAATCTTCGTTCTAGAGTTTTGCGAAAACCTTAATTTTTTGCCAAAATCTGAAAATTTACTTGGAATCAAATAAGGGACGTCAGCTATGCGCGTTTGTTTACACTCAACAGTGATGTAAAGTGGTTTATCTTCGTTCTAGAGCTTTGCAAAAACCTAAATTTTTTGCCGAAATCTGAAAATTCACATAGAATTAAATAAGGGACGTCAGCTGGGCGCGCATGTTTACACTCAACAGTGATGTAAAGTGGTTTACATCTGTTTCTATTTGTCATTAAACCGTTATGGAGACGTAATTTTTTCATCCGAGTAATATCGAAATTACAAATCCGACTAAAATCTTCTTTACACTCGTTGCTAGTGTAAAGTTTACACTATATAATAAGCTTCATTCTAGAGCCTCACAGTAACTTATTTTTTCCCTAAAGTCGTAAAATATATATGGAAACAGATGTGATACGTCTGCTAGGGGCGCATGAAGAGTAGTGTAAAGTGATTAACACCTAATGTTAATTTGTTCTTAGAACATTATAGAGGTCTCATTTCTTAATAAATGCTGATCATTATATCAGAGCAATATCGAAATTGTTAATCCCACTAAAATTTTCCACACTCTTGTGTAAAGTTTAAAATGTAAATTAAGTTTAGCTCTAGAAATTTTTGGAAGCATATTTCTTTACAGGATGTTCTACGTAACATAAGAATTACTAGTCAGAATGTTTGTTTCTTCTACAACTGGTAGCTTTGTAAAGTTTAAACCATTCAATCATTAGAAGAACCACACAGTAAATGAAATCTAGTATTGTATTTCCAAATCTTGCTAATTAAAAGTAGGGTACTAGCAAAGAAAAATGCTCCTATGGAACAAAAAAGGGGAATATACTTGGATTGTGGCATATAACATAGGAAAAATCTCCTATGTTATATGCCAAAAATCGCAAAATATGTTAAAAACCAGACGTTATCTAAACAATGCAAAAAATCGAAGTATAATCAGCGGCCTCCCAATAGAAATAAACTATTTACCATAAAATTGATTGAAAAAAGCAGCGAATTAGCAATGCAGTAGCTAAGCGAATTGAATGAAATAGTACAGGGTGGTTAACAACCTGTTGCTAGGGGGTTAGTGCTATACTATAGAACTTGGGAACAAACCAAATATACCATTAGATAGAAAATTTAAAATGGAATTCATTGATGCAAAATTAAGAATCAGTGTGCTTCAGACCGGCAAGAGAAATAGTTTTCAAGCGATCGGGGTGTGAACACAATTAATAGATGTCGATTTTCGATACTTATCAAAATATATTTCACGTTTCTGTACAATATTTTATATCAATACCAAATAAGTCCTATTTTGGGCCTGGAAAATATTTGGTCGTTGGTCAGATTGTTTTTGTTCACAACAAGGCGCCTTGCAGGCGAATTAATGCAACCCAACATTTCTTGAAACAATCAAACGTCGAATTCTGGGGTAACGATATTTAGCCCGAAAATTCACTCAACTTAAATACCGCCGAAACTATTGGGCCATTCATAAAGATGAAGTCGAGGCGCAAATACTTGCTAAAATATGACTGGTCGATAATCATATGAAATTTCGCACGGAAAATATTTGGAAAAGTCTTGAAAATCGACGTAGTCTGTTTATTGGTTTGTGTTCATACCCAGATCATTCTAAAAGCTGTTTTTTGCACAAGTGATAGACACGCTGATTATTAATCTGGCATCAATATATTCCGTTTCAAATTCTCTATCTAATGGTTTATTTCGTTTGATCCCAAGCCCTATACTTATAGCGCTGACCCCCTAGCAAAAGGCTGCTAACCACCCAGTACATATCAATGCATTCAAGACAATCGATGATATTGTTGGTTCAAAGCAGTAGGAAACACGGAAGCTGACGTGCAACAGACCTTATGTAGATACTCTTTTACACATGTCTACAAGAATTGTTTACTAAACTTTTACATTTTTCAAAGGCCCCAGAATATACTTCGATTTTTTTCATTGTTTAGAGAAAGTCTGGTTTTTAACATATTTTGCGATTTTTGGCATATAACATAGGGTGATTTTTCCTAGTCCCCTCCTTTTACATCCTCGATAATTAACAATCCCAAGTATATTCCCCTTTTTTGTTCCATCGGAGCATTTTTCTTTGCTAGTACCCCACTTTTAATTAGCAAGATTTGGAAATACAATACTAGATTTCATTTACTTTGCGGTTCTTCTAATAATTGAATGGTTTTAACTTTAGAAAACTACTAGTTGTAGAATAAACAAACATTCTGATTAGTAATACTTATATTACGTAGAACATCCTGTAAAGAAAATGCTTCCAAAACTTTCTAGAGCTAAACTTAATTTACATTTTATACTTTACACAAGAGTGTAAAGAATTTTAGTGGAACTAATAATTTCGATATTGCTCTGATATAACAATCAGCATTTATTAAGAAATGAAACCTCTATAATGTTCTAAGAACAAATTAATATTAGGTGTTAATCACTTTACACTACTCTTCATGCGCCCCTAGCAGACGTATCACATCTGTTTCCATATATATTTTACGACTTTAGGGAAAAATAAGTTACCGTGAGGCTCTAGAATGGAGCTTATTATATAGTGTAAACTTTACACACAGATTTAAACCACTTTACATCACTGCTGAGTGTAAACGAACGCGTCCAGCTAACGTTCTATATTTCATTCCCTGTAAATTTTTGGATCTCATGAAAAACTTTCGGTTTTTGCAATGCACTAGAACAAAGGCTAACATGCAGTGTAAACTTTACACAACCACCTAGTGTAAAGAGGATTTTATTTCGATTTGTTAATCTGATATTACTCGGATATTATTACCAACATTTATGAAAAAATTGCATGTCTACAATGGTCTGAGGACTGATAAACAATGAGTGTAAACTACTTCACATCACTCTTGGATGTAAACAAACGCGCCTACATGACGTCTCACATTTAATTCTTTGAAAATTTCTAGACTCCAGGAAAAAATTAGGTGTCTGGAATGCTCAAAAACGAAGATAAATGCATATGTAGTGTAAACTTCATGTAAACACCTAGTGTAAAGAAGATTTTGGTCAGATTCGTAATTTTGATATTTTTCCGATATTACGATTAATATTTATGAAAAAAACTAAGTCTGCATAATGTTCTATGGGCAAACTAACAATAGATGTAAACCACTTTACAACACTGTAGAGTGTAAACATATGCGCCAGACTGGCATATCAAATTAGGTCCCTGGTCCATTTCTAGACTTGATAATCGTGTCCGTGACTCATAACCGGAGAAGCAGGCAGAAAAAACAAGACAGAAACGCATTTTAAACACCAAATTTTTGACTTTACAATCGCTAAATATTGATGTATAGACAATTTGCTTTGACATGCACCCGATATGAAGCACTTTATTTTTATTCTATTGGACTTACCCCGACTTCTGGACGGAGAAAAAGGCGAACAAAAAATGCAACAAAAACGTATTTTTCATCATTTAGAACACTGTAAACTTTAAAATTCCGTACCGAACTCCCCATTGAGTTTAAAGAAATTCGGTTTGGTACACTTTGTAGCTTTTACATCGTAGTACATTTCTGTGTGCCAAAATCCTCTTGCAAAAATTATTTGGTATGATTCATTAATCAAAATTCGGAAAATCGTGGTTTTTCGCCCATTTTTCACCTCTGATTTCGAACTTTACACCCCCATAAATAACTCAATATTACGTTTTGTTAAATTCGGTTTGCTGCGATGTGTAGCATCTGAAAGGCACTTTATTACTGCTGTATTCAATTCATCCTGACTCATAAGCGGGAAAAAATTTGGCAGAGAAATCTTAGTCGAAATCCGTTTTTTACACCATCCACTAGAGTGTAAACTCTAAACCCCAGGATCTAACTCACCATAGAGTGCAGAAGGCTTTGCTTATATGCAGAATGTAGCCCTCATCCGCTCTACATTTCTGTCAGAAAACATTCTAAAAAGCTCATAACCGGAGTTAGTATTAGACATAAGCAGGTTGAAAACTCGACCAAAAAGTGCTTTTTCACCCCCAGATTTTCGCACTCTTTACACTGCCATTCGAGAACTAATGCGAATTTCTAGAAACAGAAGGACATTGTTCTGTAGAATTCATCCCTCTATAATCCTATGCTGTTCAATTGTTCGGGTCATCAATACTCAGTTGTCCACATGCCGCAGTAAAAAGGTCCGAAAATTTGTCCAATGTTATAACGTTACACAAAAACTTTATACCTTCTTCAACTTCTTGGAGCTGCATACCCCCCAACCCCCGCGCTCACGTGTGGTTATAGGTACCTACATGTAACAACAGGTCATATAGTATCTGATAATGCACAGTAAAGTGTATGGCACATATGATCGTGCAATCAGCCATACATTTCTCAGACTCGAGTATAGCACCTTTTGATAATTTATCTTTTTAATCAAAAATCTTTAGCTTCCACCATTGTTTTAGCATATCATTATAGTCTTGAAGTGATGTTGTTTCTCAACTGTTTAGCAATTCACTCGTATCTTTCTTATCTTCTTACCTTTCCTGTAATTCATTAGACAGGATATCAGCCTTTCTACTAATTAGTTTCTTGAATAGATGCTTCTGAGAATTCAATGCCATCTTTGTTGCTTCAGTCTCTCCTAAGATCAGCTTTTGTTTTAAAACTCTGCCACTGAAGTCAGTTTTGTATCTAAATCCCTTTCTTCCATTGCTTTTTGCAGGAAAACATGTTTGTCATAATTTTTGTGAAGCTTTGACAAAAAACGTTAAAAAAAGTGTGGACTGCTAAGTTTTTCAGCAGTGTCTGGAATATCTGTCATGTATTGTACAGTATATTCTATCATTGCACGCCAAAATTTAATCTTCTAACCACTTTTGATACCAAGCTCATCATATTGTCTGATTTTTCTTTGTCCTCAGAAGCATCTTGGTCTTCCTATCACTCTACTATTTCTCTTTTTTTGCTGTTTGCCTTCTTTGCTGGTGTAGTTTGCTCGGAAACCGTGATTTGCATTATATAGGTGAAATGCACAGTGGCTGTTGTTTTTCCAATTCCATGCACAACATTCGCTATTTGCTTATATTGGTAATTGAAAACCTAAGCACAGAAAAGTGCTCATGCATATTCTGTTCCACTGTTTGTTGTATCCATTGTGGGATGTGCCTCTTTAGTCTAAAATTATTTGACAATGTCTAGTTGCACAGTGTGTAGAGGACAACTATGTCTTACTCGGTCAAACACACTAAATGACTGTCACATGTAGATCTGATTTTTTAAAATATATGTTGCACATATGCTGCACATAGACATACTCTGTGGTAATCATGGATCTAGTAATTGCCTGGAGCCTGGTGTTGGCATAGTTCACTATATTGTTAAGAGACATATATCCATAATAAATACATGAAAATTAGGAAATTGAAAAAGCAGAAAAGCAATCATGGATATATGTCAATTGACAATATAGTTAACTATGCTAACACTAGCCCCAGGCAATTACTAGATTCATGATTACCTCATGTGTGTGCATGGGCTGCGCACTGTGCAGCACATATGCAACCTGTTTTTTAAAAACATCAGATCTAAATGTGACGGTCATTTAGTGTCTTTGGCCGAGTTAGACATGGTTGTTCTATGCGCACTGTGCTACAAAACATTGAAAAAATTCTTCATTGAAGAAGCATCATTCGCTATTACGTCCCTCAATGGATACAACAAACAGTGATACAGAAGATAATGAAACTGTTAGCAAAAGAAGGTGAGTAAAAAGGCAAACAGGAAAAACAAGAAATAGAAGAGAAATTGAAAGCCTTAAAGGGTTCCGGGGATGAAGAAACACCAGACAATATTTCGGATAGTGATGATGGCCCTGATATTAAAAGTGGTTGGAAGAATGAATTTTGGCATGCAGTATTGGAAAATGCTGTTTGAGATACGGCAGATATTCCAGACACTGCTGGAAAATTTAGCAGCCACCCTTCTCCAACGTTTTGTGGTCAGAGCATAACGAAAGTTACAACAAACATGTTTTACTGCAAAAATCAGTGAAAGTGAGTAATCTATATATAAATATGTCCGCAATGACTGACTTTTTAGAATCAAAGCTGAAGTATGGATAGACTACAAACATGGCATACAATTCTTGGAAGCATCTATGCAAGAAACTTATTGGTTAAAATGCTATCTGATGAATCACAAGAAAGGCAAGAAAATAATTAAGATACAAGGGAAATGCTTAACAGTGGAGAAACAACATTACTTCAAGACTTTAACAATATGCTAAAAGGATGGTGTAAGCTATAGATTTTAAATTAACAAGATAAATTATCAAATAGTGCTATACCTGCATCTAAGAAATGCATGGCTGATTGCATGATAGTATGTGCCATTCACTTTACTGCGCATTATCACATTCTGTATGATCAGTCATTAAATGTCAGTGCCTATGAACAATATCAATTTATGTGGGGAATTGACATATATGTGCTTCAGGACAACAATATTTTTTGCATTAGAATGTTACATAGCCATAGACCTATGTAAGCTGGATCAGTCAAAAAAACTAGATGGATCTTTCATATTTTGATGTGCATGTGTAGCACATACACTCACTGTAAGGTAATTATAATTCGAATGCATCTGTTCATCATGTGGCTCTGACTGGTGTATCCAGCCAAGCTATCAAAATGTCTGATATATCAATGGTGTGAGTAATCAATTATTAAGCAAAATAATGAATGAAACTGGTTTTGCAATACAGCATTCATCAACAGCAGTAGGAAACAATTACATTAAAGAATTATTAATTGCTAAAAAAACATTGACATTTATTCATTTATGGCCTTTAATTTACAATACTTCACTGAGGAAATTCGCCTCTTCCCCTAAACTCAATAATACATGTCTGCTAGCAGCCTCAGTGGCATTACCATAGGGAACAGGGGAGACTAGTCTCCTAAAATTTTGTATGTACGAATGTTTTCTACCAGGGCCCACCAAAGGGGAAAATTGAAAACCTTAATAAAATCTGAAAGATTGTTTGGATCGATTTCACAACTCTTTGAACCAAAAACTCTAAAATTATAGGCTTTAGGCCGCTTCATACCAATTTATCTACAAAAAGCACATTTTGGAATATAACTCAAATAAACTTGAATTTTTAAAAAAAATTTTAGTGAGTAGATATTGCTATGTAAAGCTAAAAAATACCATTATTTTTGCCTATCTAAAAGTAGTTGTCAAATATCTTGAGTTCAAAACATTTGTCTTTTATTTAAATTCATAAGGCTAGGTACACAAATGAGCAGCTCTTGTAGATAACGGCATTCCATTACATAGCTGAAAAAAAATTAAAAAAAAACTAGGAGGAGAAAGTTACAATGACATGATAAAGAACTTAAGGTTATTCTTTTGAGAAAGATAACATTTGTAGAGCGCATATGATCATTCCAGGCACTGGTTCCAGTAAGAAGGGCGGCCTCAGTACATCTTTAGAGAATACATCCTCATTGCATCAACTTTGTGCACTAATGTGCCAAAATGTGCGATCATTGAACTGCACTGGGCACTGCACAGTCATGCACAATTGGTAATAAGGCAGTGAACTGTGCGGAAAGTTATTTTTTTGCTTTCTTGGCTTGCAGACACCTTAGAATTTGATCGCTGTCCCTGTATGGTTACGCAGTGTTAGTATTGTAATATTGTGCAATAAACCCTCGAATCTAGGCCTCTTAATGACTTAGTGGACAGGCATGATTTTGAATAAAAAGTATGCCCTATTTACTACTTTGCCAGCACAACCTCTACAATTTCTTTGCAGTTATTGTCATAATTTGTATTGTGTTTATTTTTATTATATTGACGGGCCCCTACTGAAGAACAAGCATGCAACAACTTCCAGCACCATCCTTATTAGTGAAAATTTGTCTTTCTCAAATTTTGATGTTTTAAATGCTTAGCATTAGTCGATTGGAAATTTTACTGGAGAACATACTGTACACCAAAAAAGCTTTTATAATAATCCAAGGGAAATGCAAAACTGGATATCGCTCGTTTGGCTGTAGATCCGCATATTATTGTTTGCATAAATGAATGCAATTTTTAATTTATCACTTTTTCTGCAATTATAGCTACCATCTTGTATTTGTACTCTTACAGCACTGATATATAATTTCTTATCCTTTAAATAAGTAGGTAATAAAATAGCTAATAATGCATTGGCCTTTAGCTCATATAAGGCACTTATCATATATATTTTTATAAACAAGGTCATGTTGCCTTAAAATTGTGATACAAGCTATGTAATTTTTGGAAAACAATGAGGCATCAATGCTTTTGAAGAAATTAATGATGACCCTTGCAGAACCGTAAAACAGGCAGTATTAATTCTTTAAAATCAGTACATTGAATTCGGATTTTATTAGTGCTATATTTAATATTGAAATATACAATTTTGTTAGGATATGTATCTGCTTATATTTAATGTGTGCAAATTTGTCAGGATCCAGAGTCGCCCAAATCAGTAATTACTATACCTAATTAAATAATGAATAAATGCATTATGTATTTTTAAGTTAAACCCGATATAAATTATATTTTGCATATAGAAATACTCGTTTGTAAGAATATATTGAAGATCAAGAAACATCAATTAAATTAAAAACGTAATAGATCAAAAATTATATATATAAAACCATAATAAATCATAAAAGCAATAAATCATATTCCTAATCATAAAAGTCATAACGCCATTAATCAATCAAAAAACATATAAATTAATGTTTTTTAGTGCAAGGATCCCAGATTCTTGTCTTTAATTATCCAATTTCTCAAGAGCTTGACTTAGCATCTTTGCAACTCACCAATATTTGCTGGAATTCGAGCTCGCTCAAATGAGCATCAAGTACATTTTTAGCTTAATTTTAGTCAAATCACATGTGAAGGGAATAGTAAGGCTGGGTACTCTGGGCCGCAATGATGAGAGATACCCTATCTTTTATCATTGCGGCCTACTATGTATAATATTGTGTTTGTGTAATATTATGGTACGTATAAGCACATATAGGTTGTTGACCTCTTGGTGTTACGAATTATTGACCGGTGGGTCTAGGGCCCATCTAGAATAGGCCTGCCAAAAAGTGGCCCTCTTGTTCAAATATTGGCCCGCCCGTTAAAATAGAGCCCATGTGCTAAATATAGCCCGCCACGGTATAATGGGCCTGCCCGTTAAAATAGAGCCCGCCATGGTATAATGGGCCCACCCGTTAAATGTAGCCCAGGTATAATGGGCCCGCCTGTTAAACGGAGCCTGCCATGGTGTAATAGGCCCGCATATTAAATACGCCTGCCCAGTTGTTAAATAAAAAATATAGGTTGCCAGTGGTCACTCAAAGGTCATGTTACAAAATAATATGCAGCTAGCCTACCCGTTTTATATGACCTTGAGGTTTTCGTTTCATTATACCTATGTTATGACAGACCATACAGACCATACATTTATGGATTTTTTTAACTATTGTTGCAACCTTGACATGAAACAGACTATTCGCTTTATTAGTGTACAGCAAAATGAAGGCTACATATATGTAGTGATGGAGCAAGTAGAAAACTGAAGTGTAGTATAGCAATTGAGCAATTAAGGAGTTTAAACAATAAATGTAAAATTAGAATCAGTTATTCGAGAAAATAGCGCTTAAATAAAATAATAAATAAGTGCTGAATAGCAATTAAGTAACTAAGGATTTAAGCAAATACATGGAAAGTATAAAAAAGAATTGCATGTAGAACGGCGATCAAAAAGAAATATTAAAAATAACGATTAAATAGAAAAAAATTGCATATAAGTGCAGCAATTGATTAATTATGGGTTAGAAAAATAAGCGCAAAATAGGATGTACAATACATAAGTGTGAGACGGTGATCGAGTGTGTGAAAAGGAAAAATTCAAATCGAGTAAGAAAATTACATTTAGTACAGTAATCAAAAGTTATAAAATACGTGCAGAGATTTTCAAAAATGCGGCAAGCGAGCTGCAAGTAAATGATTTAAGTGCAATGAATGACATTTCACTGTAAATTTTTTTAGAATTTTTATCTAGAATACTTCAAATATTTTACAATTTATGGCGAAATATTTCAACTCACAGCCACAGGACTAACTTGATATTAAGCACAATGTACAGCATGCGAATTTATGACATTTACACTAATACAAAAGTATAGCACAAATTTTTACATTTTATGTGCCAGTGTTAAGTATCCCGAGGCACATGTGTAAAAAATATTCTACGAGATAAAAAAAGATAGGGTCTTGGGAAGGCTGGAATCCCAGAATATGATACCAATATTGCTTTTTTGCCAGTCAAATGATATAAAAGACAAAAAAATCTTTTAAGTGAGATGTTTTTATGCAGCATAACCGCACTTTTTACTACTTTTAGTCCTTTTCTGATTTTAACGATACAGAATATAGAAATTCATCGATCAGAAAGGGATCAAATTAGAAATGCACATTACTCTGCATATGTTCGAACTGTCAGAAATCACTTTTTACGTGCGGCCAGATGTAGAATATGGTCAAAAAAACTTTACATATATATCAAAAGTAGCGCGTTAGCGCGTACCTATAATATACTTGGGTACCCCAACATATGCCCCCCCTCCTCACAGCTATAACGGCACACATCTGGGAGGTGCGGTTTTTTTAAACGGTAGACAATAAAAAAGTTAGATACCCTTCTTTTTGTTTAAACTAAGTAACGAGGTAGTCGTGAGTATGTGAAGTTCACACCAAAAATTCAAATGGTCGGCGGGGGGCCGATTTTTTTAAATAAATGTTTTCCCTGATTTGTAGGTTACGAATCTGGTCTTAAAATTCCTTTACACTCATTAGTTGTTGCACAGCAGTGTGGAGTGAACGGTTTTTCACTTTTCATGTGCAGGAGCATGTCTAACTCAGTCATACATTATATGCAGTCTGATTGGTTTCAAAAGATAGACAATTATAAAATCTAGGGGAGCGTTTTTCCATTTTTTTGAAAAGTAATATTTTCAAAGTTAGAGGCGGTTTATTGTAAAGAGTCTGGGACAAAAAAATATTTTTTACCTGCCATATTCGCCACTTAGTAGACAGAACATTGTAACTACCTTAAAAATGTGCCTCGTCCTAAGCGCTACACGTCAAAATTTATTTTGTTTCTTTACAATCAATATTACGTTATTAGTGCAGGTGTACACTTTACACCTAAAAAATTTTCCCCGCCCAGAGCATCATGGATGATGAATTTTTTTAAAATGCTCCATAAGGGCAGAATAACGAATCTAGTCTTTAAACTTTTCCACAGCCACTGATTGTTGAGGTATGAAGAGGTGAACTTTGAATTATGAATCTATTTTATTATGCCGAAAGATACCTCCTTATTGCATATCGTTTGACCAGATTTTTCTTATTTCAGAGGTTTTTGGTTCGTCTTAAATAAATAATTATTTTCATTATCATAAATCCACCATTCTTTAACTTAAGTAGAATGATAAATATTTTTCAATAATTGACAAAGTATTAAAATCCGCCGATATGTCGAGTTAGTGCAGAGGCTCACGCGTCCGTTCTAGCATGCGGGTTTAAAAAAAGACTAATATGTTCAAATCTTCAGAAAACTAACTTTTTTTAATTTTTTTAAATCTTCTGGCCAAACCATGGACTTTCGACTTGTTTATGTCTGCCAACAACTCCGCTTATGAGATTTAAGAAATTTCTACTGACAGAAATGTACTTCGGATCAAGAGCTATCTTTTGCTTAGCAGCAAATTTTTCTACAATCAATACGCAATTAGTACCAGGGATTTAAACTTTACAATCTAGTAGATGAGTAAAAAAAGAGATTTTGTCCGTGATTTCTCCGCCAACTTTTTTACCTCAAGATCGAGATGAATTGAATGAAATAGAAATGAAGTCACATTTATGGGCTACACGTCGAAGCAAGCCGCGTTCAAAAAAACTTAATATTGAATTGTTTATGGGGGTGTAAAGTTCGAAATCTGAGGTATAAATGGGCGAAAAAACAGTTTTTTTTCGTATTTTGATTGGAAAATCATATAAAATATTTTGCGGAACATAAGTTTGGCACATACAAACGTACTGCAATCGAAGCGATACAAACTGGCCCTAACCGAATTTATTTACACTCACTGGGGCGTTAGTTTCAGATTTTTAAAGTTTGCAATGTGGTTGACAGTGGAAAATACGTGTTTGTATATTTTTTGTTCGCCACTTTCTCTGTTTAGAAGTCGGGCGAGGTCAAATAGGATAAAAATAAAGTACTTTCTAAGGAGCACGCGTCACAGCAAATTTCCAGCGAATTTCGTAATATTGCATCAATATTTTATAAACGTTTTCCCTGATTAGTAGGTTACGAATCTGGTCTCAGAATTTCTTTACACTCATTAGTTGTTGCACAGGAGTTTAATCTGTTTCAATGTGCAGAAGCATAGATAACTCAGTTTTACATTATATGCGTCCGATTGGTTTCGAAAGGTAGACAGATATAAAACCTGGGAGCGCCTCTGTGTATTTTTTATTTTTTTTGAAAGAGTAATATTTTCAAATTCAGAGGCTTTTATTGTAAAGAGTCTGAGACAAAGAAATATTTTTTCCTGCCATATTCTCCACTCAGTAGACAGAACGTGATAATTATCTTTAAAACTTATCTCATCCTAAGCGCTACACTTCAAATTTTATTTTGTTTATTTTAAATTAATATTGCGTTATCAGTGCAGGTGTAAACTTTACACTAAAAAATTTTTTTCGCTGAGAGCGCCGTAAATAGAGAATTAGAAAAAATGTTCTCCATGGCATATTTTTTAGTAAGATTTTTTATTTTGAAAGTTTTTGATTTTATCTAATAAATCATTAATTTATTTAGAAATGTGCAATACTGGTAATATTGACTAAAATGAGAAACGTTTTTCAAAATAATTTGATAAAGCACCAATAATCGCTATGAGATCAACAAAATATTCTAAAACTCTCTTATAGACAAAACTCTAAAACTGTTATTACGTTCCTTTAGTCTTTAATTACCGTATGCTATCAGTTTACTGTGCGTACATATAAATTACAAATAAAAACTCATGGATATCATGTAAACGAGCTATAATAATTGTTTACTTTGCTTTACTCAATCGAAGATGAATATGACGGATGTGCTCTCTAATGCTAGCATGGATGTTTCGGATTTCATGGCAATGTGCGTTTTTGGATACGATTTATTCGACTGTTCGAATATTACTCGAAAAGTTTTTGACGGAATTTATGGCCAGTGTTATTTGATTGATACTACTAGATATCAAGAGGTATTATGAATATAGATGCACAGAATAATGATCTGGCGTATCAGCTTGTTAGGGTGGACGAGAAATGAGCTTTTGGGGGCCAACATATTCTCATAAATTTGGAATTGCGCTAGAACTACCATATTACACAGTTTCCAATCAATTTTATGCTCTTTTGAAGAAAATCATAAATTTTTATTGATTTTGGCCTCCTTTTTCCAATCTTATATCTATCAAATTTCCAATTTTTCTATTATAGGGTCTATAAACTCCTCCTCCAAGTGCAAGTCTGATTATAAACATATGTAAGCAACAGCAGAGTGCTCAGAGGGCTTACTCTAAGCCCCAAATCCTTAAAACAACTTGTGAAATCCGGCCGATCCCTTTTAAGATTAAATTTTCAACAATCTTCTCGCTTTTATGGATTCAAACCTACAGCATGACAGTATAAATACCTGAATGGCTGATATACCATGTGTTATCATCGACCTTCGAAGAGATGCCCTTGACAGATTTTCTACCTATGCCTTAACATATAAAATTATTAGCGCTTAGCGCTATTTAATAATTTTTCAACATTTTTTGCTTAATATACTTAAATTTTCTCAAATGTACTAAAGTTATTCATTTGTGTTCAGAAACAAAGAAATTGTCTGAAACATTAGGATTCTCTAAATTTTAACGAGTTTCACCGTTTTTTCAGTTTAAACAATGCAATTTTTAAAACTTTTTCTGACCTGACACCTAGCATTCTATGTTGTACATGCGTACATCAAACTCCCAGAATTTCAATGACTGCCCACATATGAATATGATCATACATGAACAGTGCTAAATTGTGGATGACCTGAAGAGCTGTAAAAACTCTCGAATATAAAGCAAGCCAGTGAAACAAAATTGAAATTGCGATATAGCTGTAGACGTTTCTCGTCGAGTTCCATTGATTGCTGCAAAACAGTGCAAAAAATTTGAAGATTTAAACTTAAGTTATAAGGGACTAAAATGTTTTAGAATCTTCTTGGACTGTCTAAATCCAAAATCAAATTTTTTTGTTGTCAATCCTATGAATAGCTAGCAATTTTGATCAATAAATCACTCAAACGTGTTCTAAGCGAATTACTTACCTTTCAGTCTACTTTGCTATTTTGCTTTCTCTCAATAGAATGAAATGTTAGTTTCTGTTGTTGCCCTAAAATTATTTTGATATCAGATCTTTAAAATCAGGGAAACATTTTGACTATGTCGTTGTCACAACTTAAAGTGTCCAGCCGGCCACTTTAAGGTACCTTAAAGTGTCCGGGTTTACCTTAAAGTGTCCGGGCCACAATAACGTGATTAAAAGCGAGAAAAAATGTATTTAAACATCGGGATAGAGTGGGCATCATACGTAGATGTAAATGAATAGGGTTTTAACCCCCATAATCCAAAGTCTCTCTTCAAATTAGTAGATCCGTAGAATTGAATAATTCAACGTTTTTTGCAGTTATGCTCTATCTGACTGCCAGAATTTGGCCCACTTCCCATGTAAAGTAGCAGGCATTTAGCAGCCCAAAGTGTTGGGTGGGGGATCGCCGACCATTAGGATGAGTGCGCGAACTTCAATTTTTATTAAAAAATGAAAGAATGCACCTAAAGTGGCTAGAAAGCGCAAGTTTTTTGCACAAAATCGGGGAGAGGGGAATAAACGATTTAAGTTTATTTATATTCATATTTTTATATTTGCGACTTTGAATATGGGAATCTCCACCCGCTTGTTACATGTTTGAATGGTAGCATGGTAGGCAATATATAAAATGAAGTCCTAGCATGTCGTTTTAGAATGATGGGTGAATAGAACCGTGTGCAGTTTACTTGCCTAAATTCTTTTATTTAGTTATTTTATGATCGATTTTATCTCCAAGTTCGCTAAACAACGCCACTGACGATGCAACGTATTCTTCGCAATGTATCGGCTTGCTTGTATTTAGGAGTATGTACCTCAATACATTGTACAAGGTACATATATATATGTACGTGGCTACTTACCTGATTGTACAGCGAGTGATATGCGTGGTCGTATATGCGTACATATACTCAGCGTAACCCGGAAACTTTAAGGCATAGCCGGACACTTTAAACAGTGTTGCCAGGTCCCAAAATTCAGATTCTCATGCACAGAGGTAAAATTGGGGAAAAATTCTCCTGCAATTCTCCTGAAAATATTTTGATTCTCCTGAAAATTCTCCTGGCTCATATTTCGCAGGAAAGGTTGTACAGCAGATCTACAATTGTATGTACACATGCATATCAAGCATGCTCAGGCCAATTTACCTTAGTTCACCCGACTATTTTATTCTGATCTCTTGCCTGTTAATCCTACGGACACTCAAGGCTAAATAATGAACATTAATTCTCTCACAAAAAGCCCATGGAGCATATCTGCATTATACAGGCAGATGCAAAAATATTGGAAGACTAATGCTGCACCACAAAGTATAACATTTTATTCAACATCAACAGCTGACATCAACAGCTGACAAACATTCAATAACAGATTCCTGATCTTCATCAGGATATACTGCTCAAGGGCCTAAGCTAAAGAGGTCGCATTGTTTACAATACATATTATTCGAAAAAACAGTTTCTGTGCTTAAAACAGTGACCGCCAATTTTCAGTTGCACTTACATCATCAAAAATTTCTGAAAAGAGCCCTGTTTGCAATGTCTTTTGAAAAAATAAATAATACTTTATTACTAATTGTATGTACTTCAGTAGCAAGCAAATCCTTACGTTTTTGAAATATATAAAAAAAATGTTTATAGGCGCTTTGCAAACACCGTTTTTTCCCCAGCGATTTGGTTGAAATTATAGACCGAACCGAAAATTTTTTCTACTTTTTCAGACTTTTTTCCACATTTTTTGGGAGGTCTAAAAACGTTCAAAATAGAGCGCCTGTGTTGAAAAATCAATGTTTTTAAATAGAAAATTTTATGTACACATGCAATAGCGGTGTTTGATGCACTTTTTGTATAAAAATTTCGCGCTCTACAAGAATATCATGATCAGTTACGTTATTTATGTTGAAACTTGAATTTCCTTCCTTCAGTAAAGCATTTTAGCCAATTATGAAGTCGTTTTTGACAATTAAAACTATAATTTATCAAATGGCGCGAAGCACTAGAAAATTTTGAATTTTTAGCTCTCTAAATCATTTTTGCATTTCAAAAACTGTGCAGAAGGTAAGGATTTTCAATTGTAGTGGAGTTGCGCCGAAAATTTTTGTAGTTTCACCTCTCTGAAACGCATTTTTGCATTACAAAAACTAACCGAATCCGTGCAGAAAATAAGGATTTTCGGCATTCGTGTAGCTGGTTCACATATGTATTAACATAGTCATATTATAAGGGCGTATGTGTACGGTCGATAGCATCTGAGGAAACGACAGAAAGTTGCTGGCAGTCGGATTCGAAACGTGGACCCCTTGCTCTAAAGTCCAGAACCATAACCAATCGACTAACGCTGGTTAATTTCGATAAAGATTGCAAGGTATTTGTGATGTTTTGCTGGTTTACCAGCTGATTAGAGCTTGGGCTTAGTATCATGGACTGACCAAAATGTTGGTGCCAGCGTTTAAAAAAGCCTGAGTAATAGGATGCGGCGAGCGGAGCAAGCGAAGCGGCGGCGAGTATAACATCCCATTACTTAGGCTTATTTTAAACGCTTGGCACTGACTTTGGTCAGTCACATGAATCTACTGGAAAAATCTGATGACTGCCTTATTTGTTTTCGACTTGACTCAAATCAAACCAGTTTGGTGGCAGCTTTCACCGGATACTACTTGCTGTATACGTACCTATAACATGGCTATCTTAATACATATGTGAAGCAGCTACACCAATACCGGATCTTCAATCATAGTCAAGTTCTAGATCAAATTTTCAATAAAAATGCTGCAGTTGACGCGGCGCGGCTCAAATATTAATCACAAAAAAAGTTAAATCAATTCGGCGCGAAGCGCCGAAAAAGTTTTGTAGTTTCACTTCTCTAAAACGCATTTTTGCATTGAAAAGCTAACTGAATCCGTGCAGAAAATAAGGATTTTCAATCGCAGTAAAGTTCTAGATCAAATTGTCGATAAAAATGCTGCAGTTGACGCGGCGCGGCTCAAATATTAATAACAAAAAAGAATTAAATCAATTCGGCGCGAAGCGCCGAAAAATTTTGTAGTTTCACTTCTCTAAATTGCATTACAAAAACTAACTGAATCCGGGCAGAAGATAAGGATTTTCAATCGTAGTGAAGTTCTAAACCAGATTGTCGATAAAAATGCTGCAGTTGGCGCGGCGCGGCTTAAGGATTACTAATAAGTAAGAATTTAATCAATTCGGCGCGAAGAGCTGAAAAATTTTCGAAGTTTTAACTCTCTAAAACGAATTTTTAACATTACAAAAAGTTTCCACAAATGCCGACCAAGCCCAAAAATTTTTTCCATTTCGCAAAATTTTGGTTAACAAATAGACCAAAAAGTGGAAAAAACGGTGTTTGCAAACGTCTATGAAACTGATAAAAACAATTAGACGGTGTGTAAAGCTATGTATTTCTGCACTTCGTGATATTAAGTGAATAAATAAATGAATGAATGAATGATTTACTACGGAAGCACGAAAGTTATTTGTATATACTTATAACTTAACACTTAGGTCTTAACTATGAACGAAATAATTCTTAATGTGAAAGATCTCTAAGTATAAAATTATATACAACTAACTAACTACAGTAAGTACAGTAAGAAGCTTAATGTATGATAATCATTATAACTTGCTGTTTAAGTTTTGAAAATTCTCCTGAATTCTCCTAGATTTTCAGGATTCCACTAAATTCTCCTGATATTTTAAAGTTCTCCTGCATTCTCCTGCATGTTTACAACTTCTCCTGAAAAGCCCATTCTCCTGCTCCTGCTTTTGAAAATTTTAGATTCTCCCGAATTCAGGAGAATTCTCCTGCACCTGGCAACCCTGACTTTAAAGTACGATACCTGAAAGTGTCCGGTCGTACACTTAAAGGAACGGAAACTTTAAGGTGCGACACCGTTCGAGAATAAAATACAAGTCTGCTGATGTTAAACGCCTTATCCAATGGAAGCGTTGGCTTTTATATATCAAATTTAGTGATGCAAAAGCTAAGGTTGGTTTCGGATATGAATACAACAATCACAATTAGACATGCACAAAGTGAGTCGGTGGTCTAGAGCATACCTGGGCGGGGGGGTGTAGGGAGTTTGCATCTCCCAGAAATTAAAATACCGCCAGAAACCAAAACCCCCAGAATACACTTTTTAAGACTTTTTCTGTTTTTTTCGCAATTGTTTGATGCCAATGCATCGTGCTCAATGAGAAACGTTTAAAAATTGTGTTTTCTAGCCATGCCACCGTTTTTAAGGCTATTTTTTATCTTTAAAAAAACTTGCACCACCCTGCCCCCAGATGCACTTATGCTTTAGAGTCTAGATTCCCAGAATAGAAATTGGGTTATTTTCTGGTGAAAATAAGGCGAAATAAAGGCCGAAAATAGATAAGATTTAAAATTTTCTTCAAAAGTGCTTTAGATTTACCAGAAACTGTGTAGTAACGTCGTTTAAACGCTATTTTAAATGCATATACCATTTTTTTCAGATCATTTTAGTCCGAAAAAGCTAAATTTTAAACCCCCTTAAACCTGCTAACCCCTCCAGATTGGTCATGCTGTGCATCTGGGGTCAGGATTCCTGATCTGTTCCAGCCTCAGTAACCTTTAGATTATTACATAATACAGCTAGAACCTTGCAATGGTTATCTTAAAAGCCCAGGTGTGGCCATGTAATATTTAATAAAAATTCCTATTAAAAACTTTTAATACCTTTAAGCTGAGCATGCAAGGCCTAAGAGTCCTGCTAAATGTAAGTCCGAAGTTGTACCATATGGACTTAGAGCCAGTGTTTGATGGTATCCGCTTTAGTTTGCTGAACAATTATAATCCAGCACTCGGTGGCGCTGCAGGTTCATTTGCTGACCAGCTTGCATCGCCAGGCAACTGGGTCAAAGTCTCTCTTCATTCTCGCTTCTTTAAATTACTGCCTAAGGCTAACGACATATTGAATCAGTCGACTTGTAATAATGACGGGAAGTCGAGGTAAGCAGTTTAGGATCAGGTTTACTACATTTTCTGCTCATATGTGATCCCAGCTATAAAGTAGATTGCTTCAATCGGGCAGAGCATCTTATCTAATCCCCAGAAGCGCAACTTTTATAATTCTCTCCTTAAATATTCTCTTATACATATTTCTTAACATCAATATATAGAGCTTGTGAAAAACATCTTAAAAATTATTTTGCTTACGCTACATTTTTTGGATTTTTGTAACACTATATTTGAAGATTTTTCGATCGCATACTAACATTACCATCGTTCAAACCTTGCTATGATAAAAAACTTATTAAGAGAATAAACATGGCGGATTCTCTTCTCTCACTCACTAAGCCTTGGCCAGAATTAAAGATCAGGCGCCTAAAAAATTGGTCTCTATAGGCAGCCGGGACGGTGGCAATCTTTAGATTATACCAAATTCGGACTCACGAAATTTGACTCTTCCAATATATGCAATACAATACCTATGAACTTTAGCTCGATCTTGTGAATTTCTGCTACAAATTTATGGCTTCCTTGTATTATTATTCATGATGCTTGACAAAAGGCTTCTAAATGAGCTTTCCAATTAAGATTCACTACAGTGATTCAACCGACCAAAGATTCGCATGATTCCAGTGTGTACTCATATCAATTCGAAAGTATATGCACGAGCAACATGCTACTTGGACTGCTATCAAACAACAGCGCTTAAATATTGCAAGTGTTTGTTACCGATGGAACCCGAATTTGTACCAATCGATCTAATGGATCAATTATGCACCCTAGATAAATTGATATTGTGCGCTGATTTGACATTGTTAGAGCATTTGAAGGATATTGCTGACTGTGTTAGCAAATGTCTGCCCCCTGCTCGTATTGGGAGCACATGATTGCCATCAGTTCGGTTGAATTCAGTCGAACTAGTAAAAAAAGCAAAATTAAATAAAGAACATGCAAATATAATGACTAAATTAAATTATTAGTGAGTAGAATCCAAATACGCAAAAAGTCAAATGAAAATACAAATCCTTAGAGTGAAAACGTATCTTACTATATACCTTTTTAAGAGAACCTTTGGTGGCGCCTCAGTAGCATAACCTGGGCATGGGGGCTTGGAGGTATGCAACTAAGAGAAACCAAAATACCCTCCAGGAACCAAAATAAATCCCAGAAATCAATTTTTGAATTTTTTTTGCAATTTTTTGATGCCAATGGGTGGTGCTCAATGAGAAACGTTGAAAAATGTTGTTTTCCAGCCATAGCGCCATTTCAAAAGCCATTTTTTACCTTTGGGAAATCATGCACCCCCAGAATTTTGGTTCTGCTTACCTACGATCAGGATTACCCATAATATACTTAGACGCTAAACTCATATATATCATGAATTGATTTAGGAAGTAAATCAGGAATAGATATCTTCGTCGACCGCTCGCAAAAAAGGTTTTCTCCCTTCCACCATAAAAATGTTTTTTACCTCTGGAGAAGGTTGAAGCTCCGCTTAGTTTGAAATGTGCATTCCTTTATAATCAGGTATATTCTTTATTTTTATGTTTTGTATATTATTCCAGAATTTACAGGGAAGATTTTTTAATAAAAAATTCCCTCTAACATTCAAAAGCTCCAGCAGACATTCAAGTGAATGAACATATGTAGAGCACACGCAGAATTTTTAAAAGGGTTGAAGCGATTCATAATTGGTTACCCATAATTCGGGATGTATTCGCAGGGGAAAAAATTAAGTGCGTATAAGGACTCTTCCAAACACGCTCTTTAAACTCCTAAAGTTCAGACTTTTAGGAAACAATTTATTTATTTACGTTTTGTATGGTCTGCAGCTCTTGAAAAAATGCCTTTACAAAATACTAATTACTGAACTGACTCAGAAAAAATAAATTACAAGGAAGCTTTGATTTTAGCTAATAAGTGACTTAATTTCTTATCTTTATCACAAAGCAGATTATGTCATTTCTTTGTTTTGTGACAGCTTCTTTTCGAGGAATAAGTTATTTGTGTTGTACATTTTTATGACGGAGGTGCTGATCCCTTATGCAGGTAGCAGTAGGTACACTTCGATGAGTTCCGTTTCAAAGAAGCCTTAATTTTTAGCAGATTATTACAACTTTCACAGCGGTAAGTAATTCACCCTTAGTCTTGCTTTTATGTCCTTAATGATCCATAATTCCAAGTATACCTGTCGTTTATTCATTGAAACATTTATCTTCGATACTCTATATTGATTTTGTACTTTATCAATTTTCTGAAAAGTGGCCATTTTTACAGAAAAGAATCCTGCGAATGTCGATCGCTGTGACGGGCAAAAGTATTTCTCGAACATATCCTGTGAAGACTTAATTCTTTTGGACATCGGTTATGGCGACTTATCCTACACTGAAGTAAGTGGTATGCAGCATTCTAAAGCAACTTAATTTAAGTTTGTGGATTCCATATAAATTAAAGGCTTTGTATGAAAGAATTTTATAAATAAACATCCACCAGTCAATATATATATATATATATATATATATATATATATATATATATATATATATATATATATATATATATATATATATATATATATATATATATATATATATATATATATATATATATATATATATATATATATATATATATATATATATATATATATATATTATATATATATATATATATACCTATTAGAACTGATGAGCAGGGTTAGAAGTCAGAATATAATAATCTCTGTGTTAAAAAAATTGTCGGGGAAGTCGCGTTTTTAATTAATTATTACCATGTCTTAGCATAAGAAAGTCGTAAAAAGGAATTTAGCTTGGGGGAATTTCGGGGCTCTTTGGATAGGCACAAGCTTACTGTACTAATATCTGATCAGTACAATTTCATTTGAATTTAAAATTCGCAAGCTAAGTTCACTTTACTCGTTTGTATGTACATTATAGTTGAAACTTGAATAAGTGAGATTGCATAACATTATTTTGCACAGGCCTATCCGAAAAATTGCAAAGTACTATCAGTAAATCTTCTATCAAATCAAGAATGAGAAAATCAATCTTCTTGTAACATATTTATAAATAATATGTGGTCAACTTCAAAAAATTGCGCATAGCGGATAATTTTTCAATCCGTAAAAATCGTCGACAAAAGCGATTTAAGCTGATACAATGACCATTAACAACACATTGTGGGGCTTTTGGGGGAAAAGGGGTATGCGCAGCCCCCGAGAAACTAGAACCCCCTCTCCAGAAACCAAAATACCCTCAGAATTGAATCGTTTGAAATTTTTTGTTTTTTCCGCAATTTTTGATGCCAATCGATAGAGCTCCATGAAAAACGTTAAAAAATGGTGTTTTTTTCACTGTACCACTCGTTTTTGAGACTATTTTTCACCTTTGCAAAATCTTGAACCCCCAGAATTAGGTGCCGCTCACCTATGCTAACAACCAACAGTGATTAACACAATAAATAATATCTACAAATTTTTCTTATACAAAAATGCGTCATTATAAACTGAATGAAGAGTACTCTTCTAGTCGCTTTTACGCGCTGAATGCTGGCTTTTACGCAAACAGTTTCATGAAATGGAATATATCTCGATAACATAAGTCCTGATGTTTTTCACATGATTATTTTCGTGATTTTTTGTAGATAAAACAGAGCGAATCAATGGCCTTCAACACATTTATCAGTAATATAGGAGGTCAAGTAGGCCTTTGGTTGGGAACAAGCGTTATTTCCGTATTCCAGCTAATCACCATTGTACTTGTTTTTTGCCTCAGGAAGCTAAGACGGGCGGATCAAAAAGATAATTTCGGCCATCAACCACGGTGTATGATTTCCGATCAATTGACTTAGTGATTTATAGCACTTTAAACATAAGTTAATGACTACAATATCATGTAAAGTACTCTTTGAACTTTGGTCTGAAAAAAATCCCATTTTCAGTGCCAATTATCCAAAAATTGCGTTCATCGTCAAATGAATACAAATATTTATTTATATTTTTCTTCTTTATGTTACATGCGCGAACAAGCTTCAATATTTTATACGCTACAATATCGACTTATTCTGCTCTTCATCAAACACTATTATTAATGTACTGATGTACACACGATTTGAATACTGCGGCCTTTTGTATGCTTTGCCTCTTATGTTTAGTATATTCTGTTTAGTATATACCTGATATCATGTTCTCATTTCTTTTCATACTACTAATTGTGCAAGCAAGTTTAGGGATACAAAAACAAAATTTACATATGTACCTGTGAAAGAAAAAATGCAAAATTGAATAAGTGTGTAAGCTTAAGCGAATTTCGAACGATTGGAAGGAGTATTATAAGAAATTGAAAGATGCGTATGATGAAGAGGAATGGGATGCATGATTATACATAGCGTGCGAAGCGTTGGAAAAACATAGTTTTCAGAAAGGGTGCTTATATGTAAATCTAAAAAAATAGGAAAAAAATCATTTTCACCTTACTAATTTATACGGTACTTCAAAAATTTGTCATTAACTGTTTAAAGTAAGCGAATTGATTAGAAGAAAATCATTCATATAATCGTTCAGCTGTGTGGCTATCATATTAGGCATCTACGAAATTCTGGATGGTCTAAAATCGGGTACAGGACCGGGTCTGAACCAATTCCAAATTACGAGGGATTTTTCAAAGGTCGAAAAGAGACGAAACAGATGATAGAGTTAAAGTAATGTCATTTTTTTAGTTTTTTCGGTGAACTCTATCGATTGAAATAAAGAATTTAAAAAAATCTTTTTAAAGATTCCATCACAGGCATGATTGTCAGAACTTTAAACCGCGTGCCTAAGAGTTAATACATATTTATGAAGAATAATATCTGATGCGAAATGCCGAAAATTTCTAGAAATTTATCTGAAAATGCATAGGAAAACTAAAAAATTGAAGAACAAAATCTTCGAAATGGATTGCAACGGTACAAGACGTCTTAAAGTCTTTCTTATTATGTTTTTGCAGTTATTGCACTCATGCTGTTGAGAATTATACTAAATAGTACGTACGTGTAACAGTGGACATGTTTCTTCAAATGTAGCACAGTAAACGGTTTTAGCACATTATGCTATTATACATAGTCTTACCGTTTTAATGAAGTGAATAAATCTTTGACCACGTTTTTTAATGCATTTGTTTTTTGTTATCGTATAACATTACTTATACTTTCCTACACATGCGTTGTTCAGGTTTTAGAGGGGTTTTGAACCATCCCCAGAATGAAAATTGAGCCTCCCGCAAAATGGCTGCGATTCCTGCCCACCATAATTGTCAAATTCTCATAAAAATAGTAAAAATTGTGCACTTTTAGCTCATTTTTTGCTCAGATTTCTCAAATTTTCTTGACCTCGGTCATCTAAACATTTTTTGATTAATTTTTTTCGATTGTTTTGTTTTTATGTTGTAGGAAGAACGAGCTTTGTCCGAAACGTAAAAAGACATTGTTTTTGACGTGCACCCATAGTTTTTAGCTAGGTAGACTTCGAGAAGTTTTAACTTTTTCCTTTGGGGTTCCTTGTAAAAAATGAAAACAAGTTAGCTGCACTAAACGCACAAGTCTCTAAAATTATTTAACTTTCTGAAATTCGCGAAACTATTAAACATCGTGAAATTGGAATCCCTGAAGTCCCTGGAATCCCTGAAGTCCCTGAAATCCCTGAAGTCCATGAAATACCTGAAGTCCCTGAAATCCCTGAAGTCCCTGAAGTCCTTGAAATCCCTTAAGTCCCTGCATTACTTTTGAATCAATAATGAGGCCGAGATAAATAATTCTCTGCGTGGGGTCGAAAACCGATTTTTCTTGATTTATGAGAAAGCCCAAGTTCGAAAGAACATATACTGCATGCTTTACATCGCTTTTTAGCGCATCGTATGATGAATTGATGATGAGTATATTATCGAGATAAATAATAAGACGCATGCCGATTTTCCGTAAAATAGAAACAACAGGTTTTAGAACCTTCGTGAAAACGCGAGGAGCACTAGAAAGGCCAAACGGCAAACACGTAAACTTAAAAATTCTCCCCTCTAACTGGAAGCCAAAATAATTCTGATGACTTGAATCAACAGGCAACAAGAAATACGCATCTTTTAGATCTAATTTAGCCATAAAATCATTAGGCCGTAAAAGATCTTTAAGCATATGTATGCCTTCCATTTTGAAGTGCTCATATTTCAAAGACATGTTTAGGTCTTTCAGATTTATAACAGGGCGCAAATCGCCACCTTTTTTGGGCACAAAAAAAAGTCGTGAAAGCCAGAGAACCGAAGAAATATGGTCAATTTCTACGATGGCCCTTTTGTTTAAAAGCCCTTGAATTTCAGATTTTATGATTTCCCTATGTTTTTTGGAAAAAATAAGCTCTTTCGGCGGAGAGAGCTGAGGGCTAGGAAAATATTCAAAAGGCAATTTATAGCCCCTGATTACATTTGAGTCCAAGAATCGGAAGTTATCTGCTTCCAGTTTGTGAGGAAGTATTTTAATCTGCCCGCTACGCAATCCGGAGGTACAGAAAAAACGAGGTTAGTAAAATTACAGTACCTGTTATCTCCTTCCTGATCTTGACGATCGTAAAAACGCGGCTCCTGCCTAGTAAAACGGCCGCGGTTCAAAGAGCTAGCTCTCGGAGTAAATCGAACGCGTCTCGGAGGGGCGCGTGTGCTGCCGCTGCCTGTAAGATTGCGAACTACTTTCTGCAGTGATCTATCCGTGTGGCCCCGTTCTTTAAGCTGTTTGAGCAGCAAGGAGCCGAAAAGCGGCGGCGGAGAGATTTTGCTCGCAGCATCAATGGCGCGCACAACAGGCTCGGCAGAGATGGAATTTGACGTAATTTCTGGCAAGAATTTCGCCTTTATACCGAGCAGGCGGAGAATTTTGTAGCGGCGGTCATAGGAAATATCATGTAAGACCAGAGATAAGTGCCGCAAAGAATGCCGAGCCGCGCGTAATGCATAAGAGGCATCCAACTGGCCTTTATCTGCCTCGTTTAAGAGCGCAATAAGCGGAAAAGAGACTTCTAGCGCCGCTTGATGTAATTTACGCAAGCGCTTGTCTTTCCTCAGAGGCCAGGCTCCCAATTTCTCCAAGCAAAAGCGCAGATCGTCGTCTAAGATGGGCGCGACCGAAAAAATGCAGTCAGGGACTGCTACTTTGTCGTAACGCTCACGGCGCACAGTTGGAGATTCAAAAGTGCCACCCAGCTCTCTGATAGCGATATCAATAGTGCTAGAGCGCAATGCCTAACGCTGGCGTTTTGCCGAAGGCTCTTCTGAAAAAATCGGCAAAGGAGATGCCGGCCGCTTGAAAACCGAGCGGCAAGAAGAGCATGAACTGCTTTGGCTGGTGGCAGAATCCGAATTAGAGTCGCTGGACGACTTTTCGGCAGCAGAATCAAGCGCTTCGGCTTGATGCATGGCATCAGAGCCAGGTACGGGCGCTAAATCCCGTGATAGCTTCAACACAGGCGTAGATTGCACAGGATCTGTTTCCTCCACCAAGGGATGATGGGCAGCCGATAAACTGGCTGGCGAATGATCCGAATCCGGATCTAAACGTCTATTCAAGCGCCTGGTTGGAAGAGCCGAAGATCGAGTAGAAATCGAATCTAAAGAAGCTCTCGAGCAAAAAGAATTTTGCTTAGACATGAAAGATATACAGTAACCAAGTAAGCAAAGAAAAAAGCGTAAACGCACGCCAGCTTGAGTGAACACTGAAGCAGGTATAGCTAAAAAGCTTTTAACGAGCTATAAACCACGCCTACTCGGGGAACAAGCACTGAGTTAAGTCTTAGTATAGCAGAGCGTACAATAATCATCTATTGATTGCATTTGTAATTATCAATACGGCATGGAAAAGAAACGTTGCTTATTGCAAAGTCAATCCAGCTACGGCAACCATATTATCAGCGAAACTGATCGAATTTGATCTCGACTAGACATCATAGTATGCGAATTATACTCACGGCGTACATATACAGTCAACCAGAGATAACGAAGATCAGTGAATTGTAAGGAGCAGTAGAAGTAGTAACTTAATAAAAAGCATAGTTTAGACCCCCTAATCATTAAACACAGCGCACTGCGAAATATCGTACTCTTTAAACGCTGTTTAAATTATTTTAACGATGCATAATAAGCTGTTTGCAAT
Source organism: Mermis nigrescens (assembly GCA_036768485.1). Taxonomy (NCBI): domain Eukaryota; kingdom Metazoa; phylum Nematoda; class Enoplea; order Mermithida; family Mermithidae; genus Mermis; species Mermis nigrescens. The sequence continues at coordinate 125,079 of JAVLUZ010000349.1, read as the reverse complement.
GACTAAATACATTGGTATGCCTATTTGCAGTGTAGATGAATACACGCGGTTAAAAAAATTTACGCGATTCAAACTATACGGATACGAAACGAATTAGTTAAGAGAAAATATTACAATTATTCGTTACACATTTACGGTACCGGGCTTTCGATTGTTTTCGCTGATCAAATTGTCGGAGCTTTCATTGATTGGCTTCTGGTTTTTATTCAGGTAGCCCAATAAGGGATTTTCGAGAACATTCATTGAAGAATCGGCATCGGCATTCTCCTTTTCGTCATCGAATGGATCGTAGCCACTGACCTTTCGTTTCTTGTTGCGCATTTCAGACTGTTGTAGCTTTTGAGCACATTATTTTATAACTGTGCAGAGAAATGGGATGATTAAACTTCTCCTTTAAACGTAAAGGACAGAAGAAAACAAACCTAGGAAGAAAAAGACAATTTATGCAAAATTCATACCTTAGCTAGCTAAAATGACCAAAAGCTTATTGCATGCACGTATTTCAGATCATTCTAATAATTTTAACCTAAAAATTGGAAAATGAGCTGCAATCACTTCAAACTTAAGCCCGATTACACTATCTTAGCGTTAAACCACGTGCAGATTAATGCCTGGCTCAACGGCTCAAACTCTGAAGCACTGTTTTTTTTTAGCGCGGCGCAAAGGAAACCCGCCCTGCGCTAATGGGACATTTCGTTCATTAGCGCCATGCGCAAAGGCTTTTTTGGGCAAAAATTAGAAATTTAAACATTTTATATTGCATTTTGATTTAAAAATTTTTAAAATTTTTTCGGCGCTTGGCGCCGACTTCTTAAGAATGAATTAATTGTGTTTGCCAACCACCGCTTTCCTGTTTCATCATAAGCGAATCCCTGCTTTAGCATCTTTGCAGTAATGAATCCTTGTTTTTGTGGTGCATGGTGCCAAATTAATTGTTTTCATTTTAAATTTATCTTTGAAATAGCCCAGCCTTGAGATACACATTGAGAAGATGCCAAAATTTCGGGCGCTTTGCATCTAATTATTGGTTTCTGTATAGCGGTTGCATTTTGCAATACACGAAAATTGAGTGCAAACTGCAAAGACAGCTTGAAGAAATCGCTCAGTCTAGTATAGGCAAGGCAATGAGAAATCAGGTATCAAATTGATATTTTTACCATTAGATTTCTTGTTCGAGTTGGAACCAGTAGTAAGAATTTTTTAAATTTCTTGCCAGAATTTATTGTCAGTCAGCAGTACATGGAGCGCATCAGAAGTTCAAAAATGCCCTTATTTTTGCCTATCGCCAAGCATTTAAAGGTTTTTTGGTGCGCTAATGAGAAGCTCCGCGCGCAAACGCTCTATCCTGGCCATTAGCGGCTGCGCAAATGGGGGTGGCGCTAAAAAAAATCCCTGCTCTGAAGTATTGAAATCTGAGTCAGAAAGCCCTTGAGTCTATTATCAGAAAGCCCTTGAGTCTTGTTTAAAAAGGATAATGCTGATGTTAAGAACAATATTGTTTTCCGCGTTCCTGGACTGCTGCCATTATTGCGGCATGTTACTGTATGTGTTAACTGACTAATGTACTCAAATCATGCTAATTAAAAGTGGGGTACTAGCAAAGAAAAAATGCTCCGATGGAACAAAAGAGACGAATATACTTTGAATTGTGGATTATTAAGGATGTAGAAAGGAGGGAATAGGAAAAAGCTACCTAAAGTCGCAAAATCTGATAAAAATCAGACTTTCTCTAAGCAACGCAAAAAAATCGAAGTATATTTTGCGGCCAACAGATTAAAATGAATATTCAACATAAAAATGATTGAAAAAGCAGCACGTTAGCTATGAATTAGCTATGGGAAATGATATTGAGTAAGCTAACAGTCTTTCTAAGCCAATTGAATGAAATAGCAAACATCGAAGATAATTGGAGACATAATTGGTTTAAAAGAGTAGGAAACGCGTAAGTTGACTTGAAACAGACTAAATGTTGATACAGCATGCTCGTAACGATCGTGTGCACTAATCAATCGGCTCCTGCTTTGCTTGCTATAATGCTCATAACAAAATAGAACAACTTTAAATACAATACCACTTAGTCTTCTATCAATCAGGTGCCAGCAATTTAAAAAAGTAACCTTGATAGATTTCGTTTATACACTATTATCTGAAACTTCGAACATTATTTAAAAAAGACACTTTTCTTAGAGGCCGAAGAATATAGTTCGATTTTTGCGTTGTGTTGCATTTAGTATTTTGTTCAATTTTTGCTAGTTTATAATATTACTCATGTATTACTTAGCCTTATCATTATAGTGCATTATCTTTTCGTGTAAATTCATTATTTAGTTCCATTGTGTACGTGTTTCATGCAAATCCAGGACATGCGTCGCGTAAATATTATTATAACAGCGTGTAGAGCATGTCACTGAGATATTATCGCGTTTTTGGCGTTTTTCAATCTATGTAAATTTTTATAAACTGCATCCGTACTTAAAATTGCTATATGACCGGCGCGCTTCTTTTTAATCATTCCCTACATTACGTTATTGGCTGTTGGACGCGTATTTTTGGGTTGGTGCACTTTGTTCGTTGTTGCCGTTTTGTTGATCAAGAGAACGTATATTGGCACATCGTCGTATTTTCTTGGTATACAATTTTATTTTAACTTGGCTAACAGTACTTAAGTGTATGTATATTCTGTAAGTAGCTATTGCCCTATTTGCCTATAGCTGCGGCCCTATTTGCATATAGCTCTTGATCTATTTTGCATATAGCTGCTGCCCTATTTGCATATAGCTGCATGTCCCTTTGTACTTAGCCATTCCCATTTGCATATTACTTAATTTAAATAATTATAATACTGAATCCCTAGTTATTCAACATGATATCTGGTACTTATTATCTCACAACGTGTTCTTCCTAAATGACCACATTTAAATATAATGTAACATTTGGTGCTGCCACCAGGATCAGCGATTCAGTCATGTATGTTAATCGTGTATAGTGTCATAGTTCGTGTATAGTGTGTATAATTTTGTAACGACTGCTACATAAATATTTATAGTATCATGTTATTGAATTATTTAATTTATTTATAAATATTTAATGTTGTGATACATTAAATAAGAGTCTTAGGTTATATGACTTTGTCATAGGCCGACGAAACTTATTAATGTATTAGAAATTAAATTAATTTATTTTCTTTAAATTAAATTTTGACCATTTAATTGTCTATTTAAATTATTTTGTTATATTATGTGGGTATAATAGTATTATTTGAAGTAGTATGTGTGGGCCCGGGCGTATTTAAATAGTAAGTGGTTATTGTGTCAATAGGGTTGACATTGTGGGGTACCCCAACCAAACAAAGGTTTATCTGATTAGAAGTTGGTATTTGCGATTATGACTAATCAGGGCACAGGTGCAAATCTGACTTTGGCTGAGATGCATGAAATGGTATTAGAGGTGCATAATAATTTTGCACAGCTCTTGGCAAAGTTCAGGGAACTTCAAGGCCTGCTAGCGGCTGAGGAGCTCAAAGGACAATCATTGGAGGATCGAGTGGCTAAGCTTGAAGATGGTATTGATAGTGTTAAGCAAGCTGTAGTCGACCATCCTAGTGATGTGAAATTTGGTGTTGTAGTCGAGCAAGTTGATCACTTAGGTAAGAGGCTTGACTTGTTGGAGAGGAAGAGCGTGTCTTCTCAAAATAAATTGGATCAAATTGTTAAGGCTCAGGATCAGCTTGGTAAAGAAGTCAATGGTATTTCCTTAGATATGAAGGAAGTTGACAAGGAATTACGAGCTGGTGTAAATAAGTTGGCTGATAAGATAGATAGATATTCTTATCAGGCGGCAGCTTGTGCGACTCAAATTGATGAAGATGAAGCAGTTATTTCGGACTCACCTAACAGAGAAGTTGGTCATAGTGGGTTTTCTGCTCAAAGGCACAATTTGAAGTCAGATGATTTTGATGATGGGCCAAAATGTAAAGTGGCTAGTGAAGTTCATAAAGTTGAAAGAGAATCAACAGTTTATGAGGATGCTGACCAAGGAAGACACAAGACTAAGAGGCGAGTTGCTCATAAGTCCTCAGCCAGTCGTCATGTTGATCAGTCATCAGATTCCTCAGATACAAATGATTCAAATTGTGAAGAAATTCAGCGAAGGAAGTATAAGATTCCAGCGCAGTTCAAAAATTGTGATGGAACCAATCCAAGTGAATTTTTAGATTGGTTGGCAAAGATAGAGCGGGCAGCTGATGCCTCAAGTTGGACTGATAGTTACAAGTGTTGGCTTGTTGCTAATTTAGTTGAAGGGCGTGCTGCTCAAGTTTTGGATTCATGCCATACATCTACTCGAAAAGATTGGAAGAAGCTAAGGAAGAAATTGGTGGAGAAGCTTATTTCATCTCAGCATTTTGAGCAGATGAGAAATGAGCTACGAAGGTTGCAACAAAAATTGGGTGAAGATGTGGTAGCTTATATTAATGATTTTCAAGATAAAGCTAGAAAGGCTTATGCCAATGAACGTCATGGGCTAGAGACTTGTGAAGTGATCCGCTTATTCATTGCTGGGATTAGTAGTGAGAGCTTGCGCTTAAAGACTTTGGAGCAACATTGCAAAAGTTTGGATGAAGCAGCTAATTACGTCCTCAGTACTGTTACATTGCAAGAGCTTGCTAGGCAGAAGACAGGTAAGAGCTTACATACAAGTGGATTTCAAGCATCACCAGTGCCTCAAGTTAATAGATCAAATCCACCTGGCGCACAGCCTAGGAATGAAGCACATAGACCGCCAAACTTAGCAGGTAAGAAGAATGTTGGTCCTACATGCTTTGCTTGTGGTCAACAGGGTCATCTAAAGGCTGTTTGTCCTAATGTACTAAGGAGGCCTAAGCCATTCATACCAAATAGTTATAGGCCACCAAACTGGCAACAATTCTATCAAGCACCCATATTCAGACCTTTTGAACCACTGGTGCCACCAATGGTTCCAAGTCAAAGTATTAGGAAGTGCTACACTTGCGGAGCTGCTGACCATACACAAAACCACTGTCCACATCGGAGAATTTTAGATCCAACTGGTGGTTCTCATTTGCTATACAATCAGGCTACAGGTGAGGGAACAGGCACTACTGAACTTTGTCAAGGTACTCAGCAAATCCAAGCCCCTAGTCAAGGCTGCATAGTGACTTGTGGTGCCACTCTTACTAGAAGAGTTCGGATGGATCTGCAAGCTATTATTATGGTGGAAGTTGGGCCTAACAAGACTGTTATGCCAGCATTAGTTGACAATGGAAGTGTATGCAATATTATCCGCAGAAGCTTGTATGATCAATTACAACCTGTGTTGGATCAAGGCATGCGAACCTCACCAATTATAGAAATACAAAGCATGTCAAAGAATAGTATTCCTGTCAAAGGTGAAATTGAACTCGAAGTTGGTATTGGGACACCATCACTGCAAACATTCAAGGCAATATTTACTATAGTCGAAGATCTGCCATTTGATATGATAATTGGTGCTGAAGGCATGTTGGCCGGTGCCTTGCATGTGGATGTAAAAGCCAAAGCTGTGTATAGTGTACTGAAGGATCCAATAATTTATACAAAGTTCTTAGAACCAGTGGAAGAAGAAAAGCCATTTTCATGTGTAGCCATTGCACAAAAGACTATTAAAGTATGGCCTCACACAATGTGTTATGCAGAAGCTCAAGTTAATGAATTTATTGGTCCAATTACTGGTACATTTACAAGTAGTGATGCCTTACATGATCAAGGACTGTTAGGCATTGATGCTATAGTGAATATTGGTCAAGGTAAGGTACCTGTAGCAATTTTAAATTATGGTGATCAGGTTTGTAAAATCCCTAGAGGGACACCACTTGGAACAATAATCGTACAGGTTGGGAAACCACCCATCTTAAATGAGCCAAACCCTACTAGCTTTGCAGTGGGAGCTCAGGTTACTGTTATGCCGGACAGTCGACCAGTTGATGAAATTATTGGTCAAATCTTAGAAGAGGCAGCAGGATCAAAGTCAACACTTTCAGCGGTTCAGAAGCATCAATTGACTGATTTGTTGAAAGCCAATAGTGACTTGTTCTTTGAAGTGACTGGTAAGGTTGGTCGAACAGGTCTTATCAAGCATAAAATTAATACAGGTGATTCTCCGCCAGTTATTCAGCATGCTAGACGTTTTCCCGAATCTCAGAAAGGATTGATTGATCAAGAGGTGGACAAGATGCTAGAAGCGGGAGTAGTTAGGCGTTCCAGCAGTCCTTATAGAGCCAATTTTGTCTTGGTCTTGAAGAAAGATGGAGGTTGGAGGCCATGTATTGATTTTCGTATGCTCAATAGTGTAACCAAGAAGGATGTCTATCCTTTGCCAAGGATTGATGAGACGCTTGATACGTTGGGTTCAGCTAAGGTCTTCTCTACTTTGGATTTGGCTTCAGGATATTGGCAGGTGGAACTCGAAGGATCTAGTAAGGAAAAAACTGCATTTTTTAGTAGAAAGGGTTTGCATGAGTTTAATGTTATGCCCTTTGGGCTGTGCAATGCTCCTGCTACCTTTCAAAGGCTCATGGACCTTGTCCTTGATAGCTATTTGTGGAATTTTTGTACTGTTTATTTGGACGATATTGTGATTTTCTCAAAGAATTTTCAGGAACACCTTGAGCATTTGACACTTGTCTTTGAAAGACTACGTAAAGCTGGTTTAACCCTAAAAGGTAAGAAGTGTGAATTTGGCAAGGAGAAAGTGCCATTTTTAGGTCACTTAATCTCTGCAGATGGGATACAACCAGATCTAAAGAAAATTGAGGCAATTGTCAAATGGCCAACACCAAGAGACAAGAAAGAAGTTGCTTCTTTTATGGGCTTGATACAATATTACCGCCGGTTTTGCAAGAACTTTTCAGCAAAAGCAGCCATTCTGAATGATCTTCGGAAGACATCAAAGGAATTTAATTGGACAAAAGAGTGCCAAGATACTTTTGACCAATTAAAGGAAGAAGCTACTCAATATCCAACTCTGCGGCACCCTGATTTTAAAAAGCGCTTTGTAATTTACACTGATGCTTGTGAACGAGGATTAGGAGCCATATTGGCACAGTATGAAGGAAAGATTGAATGGGTCATCTCGTATGCAAGCAGAACTTTGTCAGAGTCGGAACAGAAATATCACATCAATGATAAAGAAATGTTGGCAATTTATTGGGCAGTCACGGGACCATTCCGAGCCTATGTATTTGGAAGAGAATTTGACTTAGTCACAGATAGCTCTGCAGCTAGGGCTTTACGAAGTTATGAAGGAACTAATGGTCGTATACTACGATGGCAACAAGAATTGACAACATACAATTTCCAAATATTTCATCGGAAGGGCTTAGTGAATTTAAATGCTGATGGCCTTTCAAGACGGCCAGAAGACAGGGAAAGTTGCTGCAACATTAGGTTCAGGAATTAAGGATGTGGGGTTAGAGACTGAGCTTTGCTCAACTAACCCAAGGATCTTAATTTCTGATGACCTAAGCAGTAAACCAGAGCCACTGAATGGGAAATTGGAGGAACTTTGTTCTCCATGTCACCCTAAGGGAGCTCTTGTTTGGAATATTGCAACATATGCCACTGAACTTAATTTTTTGGATGAAGAAGTGCCTTCAGATTGGACTAAGGACCAATGGGAAGATGGATTTTGTCGACCTATCTTATGTTATCAAATGTTGGGTCAGCTACCAAGATCTAAAGAAGAAGCCAATACTATTATGAATTACTCACGTGAATTTGTTTGCGCAGATGATCAACAATTGTACAAGTATACAAATTTTAATGTCTCTGGAGTGCATAATTTAAGATTAGTGGTTCCAGCAAAACATCGGGAGTTGATTCTAAAGTATTTTCATGATTCAATATTTGGCGCACATATGGGCATGGTCCGCACATTGAAACGAATTCAATGCAAATATTGGTGGCCGAATATGTGGGATGATATACAAGAATGGATCAGAACTTGCAAAATATGTCAGGAAATGAAAGCTAACCCTATGCCTCATAGTCCTTTACACAGTTTTCCCGTGGGTCGAATCTTTGATCGAATTGCCATGGATATTCTCGAGCTGCCACTGACAGAAAATGGACATAAATATGTTTTAGTTTGTACCGAATATCTATCCAAGTGGGTTATTGCTGTTGCTTTATCTGATATTCGTGCTGAGACTGTTGCTAAATTTCTGCTACACAATGTTATTCTACAGCATGGAGCACCCAAGGCATTACTTACAGATCAAGGTAAACAATTCACCAGTCAAATCGTTTCAGATTTATGTGAACTTTTAAAAGTTAAGAAACTTGTTACCGTTCCTTATCGTCCTCAAACCGACGGACTGGTAGAAAGATTTAATCGCACAATAATTCAAATGTTGGCAAGCTGTTGTCAAGATCAGAAGGTTGATTGGGATATTTTGCTTCCATACTTGATTTTTGCATATAACACATCTGTTCATGATTCTACAGGTAAGACACCATTTGAGCTAGTTTATGGACGGTTGCCTCAGTATCCCATTGATATTGTGCTTCGTCAAACAATGGATCCAGACGTTAGTGGACCATATGATGTTAGTTTAGTGCAACAAAGGCTGGATGAAGCACGTCAAATTGCTCAAAGGAATGCTAAAGCCTCTCAGATGCGAAGTAGAAAATATTATGACCGTAATGCTAGGGAAGTTCAATACGAAGTAGGTCAATCTGTCATGTATACAAATTTTAGACGACCAAAAGGCATACAAGGAAAGTTGGCACGTAAATGGATAGGACCATATGTGATTGTGCACCAGTTGGCGCCATTCATTTACATAATTAGGGCTAAGCATATTCAAGCTCCTGAACGTAAGGTGCATGCTGATCAGTTAAGACCTTTTTACAACAAACCGTTTGATATGCAACCAGCTCAGTCTGTTGGAAGCTTTGCTAACAATAGAGAGCATGGTGGTGTAACTGATAATCAACTGTTAAGAAATAATGTTGGTGCAAAAGGTTCAAGTGATGTTGGCTTTGCCACTCACTCTGAAGCCAGAAGTCCGACACCTCAGGTACTTAATAATGTCCAAGTTGAGCCAACTTCTCAGGTAAGTAATTTGACACAGAGAAGAATTGTAACTCAGTCAGGTATACGAGAAGGAGATCCGGTAGTGCTTCAATTGCCTGGTTTTCCTGTGAGATGTGCGTATGTTATGCGGACAGGATTACGTCTTGGCAAAGTTTATTGTAAGTCTGATGATGAATTGTTGTTAGCGTTTTTTATTCCAAACAATCCTATTGTGGTCAAGAAGGCTCATGTTTTTCCATTCAGTACTCATGGTCACTTATTGCCTCAGAGAACTAGACTCGATAGGAGGATTCTTCAGGAGGTTGCCAATCATCTGGCAAATTTAGCTACAGCATGATATATGAGTTGAATTATGTTTTAAAATATTTTATTATATAAAAAAATATCTAGCTTATGGTATAACGTGTAATATATGTGTTATTATATAATGTTTAGTTATTAACATTATCTTTAAATTTCTTTAGAATGAATTGTCAAGAATTTCCTATTGCCGAAGCCCCATTGTTCCGTGCAGCTACGCTTGACCCCCTCAGTGAAATTGGTGAAGACAGCGTACTCGATGCGACTGCTGATGTGGAACTGCCTGAAGATGCTTTGCCACTTGATTTGTCAAATGCTTGGGGACCGGTCTGGTATGCGAATCTTGAACGCTTGCCAGGTACTGGTAAATCTGCATTTTCTATAACAACATATTCAAGTGCTAAAAGATTCTTTAGTCGCTTTGTTGATTGGATTCATTCTGTTAATTTGCCATTGATCAGTTTATTTGCTATTGGGGATACTCGAAATCCATCTGAGCCCCATGGAATTGTTATTGGGTCAAATTTAGAAAAGGGGATTCCCTTTTATTTCCCATTTTCTATGTTTCTACCTACTGTTGATGAAGACAGGTCCTTACGTACTTTATTGGTCAAACTATTATGTGATCAACAGGTAATTAAGATTACTTATTGTTTGCCAGCCTTTCTAGATGTTTTAAGTACTTGGCTGTCAGCTTTGCAAATTCAATGCATTAATATACAGTGCGTTATTGATATTGATGCTCTGTTCAATGGTGGTTATAAAATGCAGTGCTCTGATGTTAACGAAATTCTGTTAGAGCCTTGCTCTGCAGGTTTCCGTACATTGTTGCACTTGCCAAAGTGTTTTTCAGTAAGTCAGATATGTACTGTCTTATTCAATCTGGCTAATCTCACGGATGCACCAGCCTTTCATCCAATCTATTGGCATAACTGTAACGATGGTTCTAAAGTTACAGATGGACAAAGTGAGTTAATGGCACAGACTGCAGCACAACATATTGATGTGTTTATTGCGCTTATTTTATGTATACCATATAAGTACTGGCCCTTGGACCTTTGGCCAATGGTTAAAACTGTTGTATCAAAGTTGTGTTCAAATTGGAAATTTACTAGAAACATTATGCGTTCTAATTTCTTAAGCAAAGCCACGTGTGTTGAAGAAGCATCTGTTCTAGAGTGCACGAGCGCCTTGCACACTTGTAGTTTAGACAAAGGCCATGAAAGTGAGTCCATGTTAGTGGAAGTGGAGGTAAGTGACACGGGTGAAGCAGTGGTTAGGGCGGACTTAGCTTTGCTATCGAGTCCCAATCCACTTGCTGAGCCAAACAATGTTCAGTCACATGTGGAGGAGGAATGGGGGAGGTTGTAGATAGGGATGGAGTGAGGGATCTTGATGGGAGGCCCTTGGTCCCAGCCCAGGTTCCAAACCCTAAACCCCGATCTGTACCTCGTTCAATCCTTGTGTTGCTCAAATTGTATCAGTCTGAAATAGCCGCGTATTCTCTATCTATGCCTAAATGTTTGTTGTGGCGTTATAACTATTTATATGCAAAATATCGCTATATCGCTGCCAAAATTGCCTGTATACTGGAAAAGCGTAATCAACGTCGCTATATGTGGTATGTACGATCTAAGTTGTTCCCGTACATCATATGTAAAGCACCGGGCAAGGTGTGGCCAAAGGCATGGAAGACAGGTGCAATGACCAAAGAGCAGCATCAGATCTTGTCTACTGAGATACCTCAGGTGGCACTACATCGAGCCTTGCATCAACGAATCAATCCTAAGCTAAGAAGGAACCGGACAGAGAAAGGTCATTTTGTCCAACGAGCACAGGCTTCATCATTCTTTGCATTGATTGGACATATACGTGTTCAATGTAACCCGTTTTGGCTTCGGAAGTTACAGACTTTGCGGGGAAACATCATGCAGCAACGTCGCCTTGAAGGTAGGAGGGACTATCACAAGAGACGACTGCACTGGCTACTTGTAGTCAGGGAGCGTAGCTCCAAAAGTTCAGAACAGGGTTGTGCACCCACTGGACCAATAGAACCGCAGTCTGTGCTTCCTGATCAAATGAAGCCCATTGTCAACCCTGATGTACCCTTGGACACAGGTGGCATGGCCAGTTGGATGCGAGTCATAGATGAGCATTTTGCACATGATCCAGCATTTTTAATCTGGCGTTCGCAGAATTTTCCACCACCAAAATCAGGACCATTGGATTGGGGAAGGAAGGCTGATTTGTGGGTTGAAAGCTTACGTCAATATGACCTTTGGCGTCAACAGTCAATCCCATGTGTACCTCGAGAACCTCTACCTTTGCCCAAAATGTCTGACAGAGTGGAAAGTTGGGTTGAGCAACATGCCCAACTTTGTGATCAACAGCAGCAACACATTTTGTATCTAGAGACTTTGCTGATTACACGAGGCCGGCTTGGGCCCCAGACAGCACGGGCAGCTGCGGAAGAACACTTCCGAGGAGGCTGGAGTGGCTTAGAGCCGTTGATTGAGCAACTGCAGCGGGAGGAGCAATCAACAGGCAGGCAATGGAGGCAGATTTGAAGATATTCAATCATTCATATTTTTGTACATTTATATTATATGTGCTTCCACTGCTTGCTCGACGGAGCTCACAGCTGGGGGAAAAAGTGTTGCATTTAGTATTTTGTTCAATTTTTGCTAGTATATAATATTACTCATGTATTACTTAGCCTTATCATTATAGTGCATTATCTTTTCGTGTAAATTCATTATTTAGTTCCATTGTGTACGTGTTTCATGCAAATCCAGGACATGCGTCGCGTAAATATTATTATAACAGCGTGTAGAGCATGTCACTGAGATATTATCGCGTTTTTGGCGTTTTTCAATCTATGTAAATTTTTATAAACTGCATCCGTACTTAAAATTGCTATATGACCGGCGCGCTTCTTTTTAATCATTCCCTACATTACGTTATTGGCTGTTGGACGCGTATTTTTGGGTTGGTGCACTTTGTTCGTTGTTGCCGTTTTGTTGATCAAGAGAACGTATATTGGCACATCGTCGTATTTTCTTGGTATACAATTTTATTTTAACTTGGCTAACAGTACTTAAGTGTATGTATATTCTGTAAGTAGCTATTGCCCTATTTGCCTATAGCTGCGGCCCTATTTGCATATAGCTCTTGATCTATTTTGCATATAGCTGCTGCCCTATTTGCATATAGCTGCATGTCCCTTTGTACTTAGCCATTCCCATTTGCATATTACTTAATTTAAATAATTATAATACTGAATCCCTAGTTATTCAACATGATATCTGGTACTTATTATCTCACAACGTGTTCTTCCTAAATGACCACATTTAAATATAATGTAACTTACGTTGCTTAGAGAAAAGTCTCGATTTTTATCAGATTTTGCGAGGTAGCTTTTTCCTAGTCCCCTCCTTTTACATCCTTAATAATCCACAATTCTAAGACAAACTATGTATTTAGAAACATAGAAATTTAAAAGAGGTGAAATTTAGAACACAAAAATATTTAAATAGATGTTACTTCCGAAAATATAAATGCAAAACCTGTATACTGTAGTACCCTTGCAAAGATTGAGTAATTTTTTGAGCATAACATGCTGTAGGCATTAGCTATCACAGGTTTTTGGCAAAATAGTTTTATTTTAAAATTGTCTACCCAAAGCACTTTATTCTGTCAAAATCCATTAAGTGCTTCTTGTGTTTAATCTTCAAGAATCCATTTCACTGAATAGCATTATCCTATAATGAGGTACTGCTTTCAGTCACACTATAAGCGCAAAATATCATCTCATTTTCTTCACTTCTTTCATGAGTCTTAATAGATCATAAGTTACAAGCATAAATAAACCAATCCTTTTGGTTTGAGTTAAAACACAGTGTCGGAACTAAGCATTATTAAGGATAAAAAAAGGTATGGAATTGGGAATAGTCACCTAACACGCAAAAAATCATCAGAATCTGCTACAATTAGGCAAAGCTCTCGATTAGTGGGACAGACTGTAGATTGCGGGAAGGCACCGTACAAACGCCTTAAAACATGGATAGTAAAATGTATAGGGTTGGATCATAATAACTATAATGTACTTTGGTAACCTTACATATGCCACCCTACAGCAACACAGGGTCAATTCTAGCGGTACGGATTTTTTCAAAGATAGATCGTTAAAAATCCGAATGTTGACTTCTTAGTAGTTTACACGTAATACTGAATTTGCAATAAGCGTGTAAAGTTTTGAATAACCTGTGACGGTTTCCTCGCCCAGCTTGCTCTCAACTTATTCTCCGTTTCACACAAGTTCGGTCATAAATTTTCGAACTATCTACGACAATAAGCTGACATATTGCGCTTATAGCATTGATATGATATATAATTATCGTAACCCTCTTCTTACTGTCGATTAAAATTCTTAAAAGTTATGCACAACGTTATGTGAAGCAGACTATAGTGTAAATGCATCTTTGAATTTGATGGTATATTTTCATTAACATAGGTATGCAGCACCAGAATTCTGGGGGAGGGAGTCCGAGATTTTTCAAGGTCAAGATGGCCTTAGAAAGGTGGAATAGCGAAAAAACACTATTTTTAAACGTTTCTCATAGAGCACTACCCATTGGCAGCGAAAGATTGCGAAAAAAAACAATTAAAAATTTGAGTTTTCGGGGAATTTCGGTTTCTGGGGGATGCATACCCCCTAACACCCACGCCCACGTGTGATCATGAATAATCGAATCCTCGAAAACCCCACTTTTTTGTTTTCTGAACACTACATTAGTTCCTTGAAAAGTGTAAAGAGCGTAAGCATCTGTCAGCATAATCAGTGGTGGATCTAGGATTTTCTGGCAGGTGGGGGCTAAATCCAGAATTTTCCGAATAGCGCTGAAAATTGACCAGTAAAATCTGTTCATTATTGCTAATTGTGCCGATATTATTGTCTTTTGGTAAATAGATTCATTTGTGATTCAAAAAAGTTTGAAAATATCAGATGTTTTCAACGAAAAATGCGCAAAATTAGTGCAAAAATCGGTGCAGTAACCATAAATATACTCAAGAAAATCAAGGTAAGAATTATAAATTCATGTTCTGTACATCGACTACCCCACTGCTGATCTAAAAATAACATTTTTAGAACAATAAGAACGTCAGTAAATGTTATTAATGAGTACTAATCGGTGCAGAGCGCCAGAAAACTTTGAAAAATCGTGATAAAAATGGCTAAAATATTTTTTTTGGATCAGCGCCCGAGTGTAAGTTAAGACATATTTTGGCTACATTTCCATCTCCTTTATGTGTGTCCAAAACTCCGCTTATGAGTCCTAGGAAAGTTTTCTTATAGAAAGGTACAACGACTCAAGGATTACTTTATTTTTATCAGCAAACACTTTTACACTCGACAGAGAGTCAAACTCAAGGGTTCTAAGTTTACAATCTAGTGTAAAAAAACAGATTTTGTCGCCCATGTCTCCGCCAACTTCTCCGCTTGTAAGTCGGGACAAGTTGAATAAAATAAAAATAACGTGCCTTTTAAGGAACAGATGTTGTCCCAAATTGAGTTTAAAAAAACTAAAGATTAATGTACTCCAGAAAGTGTAAAGTCTGAAATCGGGGGTGTAGCATGGGGCAAAAAACTCGTTTATCAATATATCTAGTAGGATGCAGAGTAAAAGTTTGTTACTCAAAAACGTACTTCACCTCAAGGGCTACAACCACACCTGGGCGTAGGGGGTTTGGAGGTATGTAACTCCCTAGAAACCAGAATACCCCCCCAAAAAAATCAGAATACCCCCCCCAGAATTCAATTTTTGAAAATTTTTTCGTTTTCTCGCAATTTTTCAATGCCAATGGATAGTGCTTGATGAGAAACGTCAAAAAATGGTGTTTTTTACGCTATACCACTATTTTTAAGAACATTTTTCAGCCTTTGAAAAATCTTGCATCCCCCAGAATTCCTCTTGCTGCCCACGTATGGCTGCAACTGGTCCGAACCGAATTAATCTAAACTCAATAGTGACTTATTTTAGGATTTTTATAGTTTACAATCTAGTAGATAGTGAAAAAATACATTTCTGTCCGTATTTGTTCGTCAATTTCTCCTGTTAGAAAACGGATACTGCGGATAAAATAAAAATGAACCTCCGCCCCCTCCTCCGCTCAAACTGGACAAGGATCCCCATCCAATCTATCAAGCCGCTAAATGTACGACATTCTAAGGGGTACACGTCACAACAAATTGTGTATGTTTTCATCAGCTTGTTCAAAAGGTGCAAAGTCAAAAATCGGGAGTTTTGTTTTTCTCTTTCTAAATCTCCCATTATGAGTCTGGATATGACCTCATGTCTAAAAATGTACCAGAGGTCAAATTTTATACGTCAGTTAGGCGCGTCTGTTTACAAATTACAGTGGTGTAAAGTGATGCACACCTTACATTTATTTGTCTCTATACCGTTGTAGAGAGTCAATCTTTTCATAAATCTTGATCGCGATATCAAAGTTACACATCCGACTGAAATTTTCTCTACACTCGTTGGTTGTGCAATCTCAACCTGAAATTTACTTTCGCAAGAGTATTGAGGCTCGCTATTTTTTTTAAAAAATGTTGTCCATGACGTCAAAATTACAAGCTGGTTGTTGAGATTTCTTGAAGCAAAGTATAAATTACACGCTTGTGTTATGCCACATGTTACAGAGAATGCAAAACCGAGTTAAGTGTGATTCTGCACACGCTAACAGTAAAAAACTGTATACTTCACATTTTTATGCAACAACCATTAAGTGTTAAAAAAGTTTAGGTCGTATTTGTATGAAGTACTAATCAAGGACAACATTTAAGAAAAAATTTCACCTTCGCAAATCACTTGATTTTTATTTTACACTTCACACACTCATTACTAACTCCGTATTGAGTGTACACAAAGACAAAAAATGGGAGCATAGTGTTTCAACATCTATCGTTAAAACCGCACCTCCCAGATTTGTATCGTTAAATTTCGCATTTAAAAAAATAGTACCCTTTAACCACCTGAGTATTTTATAAGTACACAATAACCCGCTACTTAATATGCACCATGCGTTTGCGCATTATTCATTGCTGGCCGTTTTCAGGTTGCATTGCACCTTGGTTATCGTTTTTGCTCACTGTTCTAAGCACACGAAATTCTTATTTTCTTATTATAGGGCACTTTATGGGAAATATTTAATGATATTGTATAGTGTATCCTATGTCAATAGAACAGGCAATTTGTTTTGAATTCCTGTTTTGTGTATCAGCTTGGATTCTTGCCAAAAACTTTTAGGTAAGCAAGTAGATTTTTGATGTCAATTTTTTAACGAAAACATTTCTTTATTTTTTCGAGAAAAATGTAGGGGATTAGCAGCCGAAAATGCTTCAATGGAAAAATCGACAAATATACTTGGGATAACAGATTTTCAAAGACATTAAACGATGTGACTAGAAAAACGTCACCTATGCGTTAAAAAAACATAAGAATCTACTTAAAATCAGATATTCTCCAAGCAATGTAAAAATCAAAGTATATTATGCAGCTTTTAAAAGAGAATATGGTTTTATAGTTATTCGTGTTATCATAGAATAATGAGATGATGCAAGTTTATATTCTCCTGCTTTAGCGTTCTACATGCGTGAACTATTAAATTTTCCTGTCTATCCTTATGCACTATTACATTTATTTGCACAGTTATCTCACTGATTCTTCTTGCGCTCGCTATGCCATTGCAACAGCCATTGTTTGGACCTGCATTCACTAAATGGTTTTTGGTTTTCTTAAAATAAGATTAATTAGTCCTTCTAATAAATAAAATGTTGTTATTAATTTCTCAAAGTAGAGTACAACTGTCTTTTGTGGAACGCAGAATATACTACAATTTCTCTGTTGCTTAGAGATAGTCTAATTTTTGGCAGATTCTTATGATATTTGGCGCACATAAGTACTCGCTTTCTTAATCCCCTTCTATTATGCCTTTGATTATCTGATACTTCAAGTATATTTGTCCTTTTTGTTCTATTGGAGCATTGCTCGTTGCTAGTGGAATAATAAGTGAGACAATAGGAATTTAGTGCAAACTGAAGGAATGGTGCATAATGATCTGAAGAAATTAATAGTTCAGAGGCCAGTGATAATAAGCATTGTAACGCCGGAATGGCTTACATGACTATAGGACCGTAAAAAACAACATTATGCAATTCTCATAAATTTATTCATCAAGCCATTGACAATGTATTGCTTGATGCATGATTTTCTCAAAGCAGCTTTCACTTTCAGAGGTCGCAGAACATAATTCGATTTTTGCATTGCTTTAAGAACAGGGACGGATTTGTAGATAGTGGGCGGCTACTTTCCCTTCTTCCATCGGACCAAAAAAGTTAACGAGACACCGTCAGTGGGTCGAAATTTCTTCAATTTTTCTGGCGCTTTGCGCCATATAATAAATATTAATGACCTTTCTTTACTTTCTTGGCGACCTGGAAGTAATTTTTTGCTCATAGAATAGGTTTTGAAAACAATTCCAAGAGCAGGAACAGCTATTTCAGCACAGATTTCTTCTATTTTCAGGCATAACTTTTATAAAATTTTGAAGTTGCATGTCAAAATACGAAAATACGAGCTGTCTTTCTGCCTGGTTTCCACAAATTTTCCCGCGCTCCGTGCCGAAGTCAAAGAAATTTTGCTCCGCTACAACATCGCCTAAAATTTAAAATTTTTAAAAAAATATTGCGCCATACGCGACTTTATATAGAAATAGGCAATGCGAAATGCCAAAAAACCTATTTTGCACGTGAACGGCGAATTTTTGGACATATTTTCAACTGTTTCCGTGAAGGCGAAACCAGGGGGGCGCCCCTCCCCTCGAGATGAAAAAATAATTAAGCAAAGGAAAGGAAAGGAAAGGGATTATACATAATGGGATGCTTTGGAAGTATGTTTAGAGGCCAACTCATCTTGTTAATTGTTATTGCTATCTGTATATCAGGAGCAATTTGCCAATGACCCTATCTGTGCTCTCATATCTTTAAGAAATGAGCGTAATCTCTCAAATGTCAGCTGGAAAATTATTATCTCATACGCAATTGTACGCTTTAATCTGCATGCTCTGCTTCATGGAGTTAACTAAAACCGACAGCCAAAATGCGTTTTTAGCACAATTTTCAGCTTCTAAACTCAAAATTTTCCGGTGCTTCGCGCCGGATTTCTTATTTTCTATCTTTTTTCTTACCTTGGAAGCCCAGAGTTTTTATCAAAAATAGCGAATTCATTAAAAATTTTCGGCGCTTCGCGGCGATTTAATATTTTCTGCATTAGTTTTCTTTGCAAGACACATCAGCTAGTTGTTTTAACGAACGAGTCGAATGGACTGTTTGCTGTAAATGCCATTATGTAAATATCTATACTTCAAAGAGTGTAGCCTGTATGCCTAATTGTGTAGCATGCCATGGTTCATCTTCACGCTTAACATAGATTATAAAGTTGATTAAATAGTATCTTTGTCATACATGTAACAGGATGGGGGGGGGTTGGAGAGAGAAAAAAAATTCTAAGTCAGAAAATATTTGAACGTTTGAAAAAGTCAGAAAATTTTTCAAACCCATCCCCCGATTTTTAGCCGTTTTTGGTCAGAAATTGGAGGCCACTCACCCCTTCCCCACTTCTGAAAATTGGATGGGACTCCCTCGCTAAATTTTAGCCGTTACATGTATGATCTTTGTCATCAGTAAAACCATTTGATACAATTCAATTCTTGACTATTTTGACAGGTCATCATTCAAGCTAATCGTTTTGCACATGCTCTGCGCGCTTGTAAGCAGAAAGATATCGCTTGAGACAAAATATCAAACATTGTCGGTCACTCATATAAGTTTTTTTGCATTACTTCGGAAAATTATAATAAAATTCTTCAAAATAAATTCCTTATAATAATTAAAGTGTAACAGAATTAAATTAACATAAAATAATCTACAATAAACACATAATATTATCAAATATTTTTAGTACTCCATGGCTATTATTTTATATCTCGAATATTATCAGATTATTTTAATCTTCGTAATTTCGGAAGACATACATCAACTAAACATTCTCTCATAATGCACCATCAGCATCCGTTTAAAGTCTACTAACCGCACGTGAAATCACTAAAAACTAGTCAGTACAAAGGCAAGCCGCCTCCAAACGCTCGTGGAGTCATCAATCTACAATTTCCTTTTAGCACACAAACATGCAAACTTAGCCTCCTAAAATATCTGAAAAGGCGCGACTACTTCCGGGCTCCGAGGCCTTTTGTCTCATATAAAAGTTCTCCCCCACAAGCCTCGGACGGTTTCCCTCTCTCAAGTCTACGATTTCGCTAGCACGTCGTTATTTTACTATTTGTTGCGACTTCAATTTCTGTACCAAAATCAGCGACCGTTTTGTTTTAGCATTTTCTACGCGGTAAAGTTCCTAACGTACACGCGCCCAATCCTATTCCAAAAGTGAATGAGCTTTGATTGATTTTCAGAGCGGAGGTGTATTACTAAGTAAAAACATGTTTTAATTCTAGAATAAACGAGTGAGTACAAAGGCGAAATTTCAAGAACCTTATTTTCAGCTTAATCTGAATTTATCCAAAAAAAATTCGAAGTACTATTGGTTGAGCTAAATTTGGAAAGTTTGCGCAAAATTACTAGTTCAAAATGAGTTGGCGAGAAGAGTCAGATAATATTAACATGCTTAGAATTTTCGAGCTCGAAGTTTTTAAATAAAAAATTATAGAAAAAGTAAGAAATTGGGCGACAAATTCTGAAATTGTTAATTGCGCGTATTACTTTCCATTAGCTTTTTGTCGGGCTTCGAAAATTTTGAATTCCTCTCTTATGAAAAATACTTATGTTATTTCGGAAAAGTAATTTCTATCGTTCAGCCCCTTGAATACCGTTCATCGTGAAACGTCTGTGTAAGCAGCCTACAACTGACTTTAATTCACAGTTGTTTAACAATTTATTAGCAGCCACATTAGGACAGAATGTCTCGCACGCTTATAAGACCCCCAAAATAATAGAACTCAAATAATTTTACCAATTTCTATGCGATTTCCCCCATCATGATTTGAAAATTCCCACATATTACTGTAGAAACACAGAACAGCATTTTTGTACCTTTTTGGTTATTTTATACTAAACCCAGATTTTTTATTTCTTCAAATTGATTTAGCTCCATTACCTATTCGTATCAACTGGACAATGCGTTGTAATTGTGATGGGGCCAGTCGAGAAACGTACAAAGAAAAAATGCGCGAAAAAATTGTGCGATATTTTGCAAGATTCGCAGAAAAAATCGCACGTTGCATTGCAGGAAAACCTAATATGCGAAAATTCGCAGCAAGTATGAATGTAACACGCGATGCGTCAATTTTTGCGGATTAAAGGTTAAGGTTAAAGGAACGGCTTTTCACCTACAGTGGGTATTACCTGCACATCAGAGACGTGTTTCTCGCTGAGATAGCGCAAGGGGTCGCGACCACACCTGGGCGTGGGGGGTTTGGGGGTATGCACCCCAGAAACCAAAAATACCCCCCCCCAGAAATCAAAATACCCCCCAGAATTCAATTTTTGAAAATTTTTTTCGCTTTTTCGCAATTTTTCGATGCCAATGGATAGTGCTTGATGAGAAACGTCGAAAAATGGTGTTTTTATCGCCATACCAACCATTTTTAAGGCCATTTTTCGACCTTCAAAAAATCTTGCACCCCCAGAATTTTCTTGCTGCCCACGTATGGTCGCGACTCCGATGTTTCCAAGAAGTATGAACGGATCGAGCGATATGTCAATTCGCACGATTTTCGCAAGTTGCACTATTTTTAGAAAAAGTCGTGCCATATAATCCTGCGACGCGACCCTGCGTGAAGTATGAATGAGCCTTCAGATTGACGTGGGTGTTAGTAATCCTGCTTAGATCGGTATCACTCCAGCTTTCCTAGGTCAAAATACAGGCATTAGTTTGGGCCGCACGCCTTAGGGTCAAAACAATCGTCTTCTTTTCTTTTCTTGTATTACAGTAAAACTTGAATGCGTCTAAATGTATTTCACGTCAAACCTGGATTTTGGATTACGTGCTAACTTATGTGCATACTTAATCTTTTTAGCAACATAATTTCCTATCAATAAAGAAAAAGATAAAGATGGCCTGTAATTTTTCCAAAAGGTAAAGATAAAGATAAAATAAAGAAATCGTCAAGATAAAGACAAAGATATCTTTATCTTTATCATTATCTTGCTAAAAAGACAAAGATATAGATATCTTTTACAACACTACTCCCAACATCCTTGAGTAGCCTGATCCGCATATTGGCGTGGGGAGAAATTTAGATCTTTTATAGAATCCGAACCCTAGTGATTCAGCAAACCACCATAATTAATTTTCGGCGTATCTTTTCACATTTTTGCGATTTTTGATGTTTCACATTACTCCCATCACAAATAAGCAGCGGTAAAAAATTCTGGAGATGCGGTCTAGTTGGGTTAAATTGCTAAAAATCTCCAAACATGTTACTAAAATAAAATTCTGGGGTCTACGGTAATCTGCGAGGGGTTCCTCAACTTCTAGAGATGCAAACCTACGCCACCTTCCCTCAGGCCAATGTGTTTTCTCCTGAATCTTATTGCTGTGCCCGGACCAACTGAAAAAAGTTTTTGAAGAAAATAATGAAGAATAAAGGTAAAAAACAAAGGAAAATTATGAATTTTATGCGAAAGAGCCTGAATTGATGAAAATAGTAAATTAAAGTGAACGCTAAGCATTTTTATACTGCTTTATGAGGCGTTAAAGACCTTTTGTTTTATCAACTTTAATAAATTGAGTTACCTACATATGTCTGTTATTAAAAAGGCCGCATTGCAGTTTTAAGTTGAAAAAAATTGCACTATACCATAGGCGTGGATTTAGTCGGAGTGGATTTGGCATCTGTTGTTCTTCTTTTCATATTCACTAGCGCTATCGAGGTCGGTGTTAAAATTATGCAGAATATCGAAAAACCAATGGCGCTATATTCAGTTGGCATAATATTAGCAATCAAATAGTCATCGTAACTAACTACAAAAAAATCAAAATGAAATTTGAATCCCCTTCCTTGTGCCCCACAGAAAATCCGCAATTTTACACAATATTTCGTTCTTTGCGATTTCTATGCCAACAATTAGAGCCCACTAAAATTGGGCAAAATGGGTATTTTGCTTAATTTTTAATTTCTTATCAATGAAAATTTTATGCTTCGCTGCAAAAATCTCAAACAGTCGCAAGAATTAATTCTGGAGGAGGTTTTGATGCCATATTCCGCTGTGGTTTTTTGTTTTTCTTGGGTTATAAACAATTAACCCTTTACAAAGTAATGGTGCGATCCTTCCGAAAGAATTGTTATTCTGATATTTACCCATACTCCTATATTATTTACTCATAAATTAGCATGAAATAGTGAATTTTCCATTCAAATTAAACATAAAATTGTTTGTATTTGAATATAACTAGTCAAATTTTGCACCAACTATACAAAGATTTTAGGTTTAATTAACTAATTATGTACATCTGAAATTATGATAATTTTAATAATTACTTGTAATCCTCTTGCGAATTCTAATCTTGAAATTTTACAATTTTGAATCGTAGATTTCTCATTCCTAAAACACATGAGTGCGGATATCAGTGGGACAGGTAAAATGAAATAAATGTAAAGTACGTTTCACGGACTACACATCGCAGCGAAATGCGTGTGAAAAACGCAATATCGAGTTATTTCTGGAGATGTATAGTTTGAAATCAGGGGTGCAGAAAGGAGTGAAAAAACACGTTTTCTTCTCCTTTTGATTGGTCAATACCTCGAATATTTAGCAGAACAAGGGATTTCAATAATTAAAGGTACTACGATATAAAGGCTACAAACTAGCATAAACCGAAGTTTTTCATACTCGATAAGGAGTTAATTTCAGATTTTCAAAGTTTACACACTGCCGGTGCGCGAAAAAACACGTTTTTTTACCACTTTTTACATAGCCAACATCGCCGGTAATAAACCAGGGCGGGCGAAGTATATTAAAAAGAAGTACGTCACAAGGATTATAGGTCGAACTTGGACGTGTTTGATTAAAATCAATATAGAGTTAGGTCTGAAGGTGTAAAGTTTAAAATCTGGAGTAGAAAACACTTTTTTTGCGGGTTGGTGTGTCTGTCAACTTCGGCGGTTGCGAATCGGGTTGTGCGGACTATTCTTAAACGGAAATAGGTCTTGGCCACTACAAATCACGCTTGATCGTGATTATCTACCATAAATACTGAGTTATTTCTGGGGGTATAAGTACCAGTTCTGTAGTGAAAAACGTTTTTGCAATAATTATGCTCGCTTAGTTCTCCTGTTATGAAGTGGTAAGAACCTGCTGATGTAAAAAATAAAGAACGTCTGAAAGGTTACTCATAGCAGTAAGATCCGTTTTTCACATTGTATAGTGAGTTAATCCTCGAGGTGTAAAGTTTTAAGTTCGGGATGATTAGCACGTTTCATTATCGGATTTGTCCAAAATCTTCTGTCTTTATGAGTAGGGGCATGATCTCACCTCTAAGATTGCTAACTGCTCGAGGGTCACACATTCTACTGGACGAATTCGTTTGCTTTTGATAGAGGTGTAAAGCAGTTTATACTACTAATTTATTTTGCTCCTAGAGTGTTGTGAAGGGTCAATTATCTGAAAATTAATTTCAATTTCAAAACGTTGAACATCGTAACTTTTTTAAAAAACTGTGCCCATTTGCTCCGACATTTTATCCGACTAGTTACTTATGTGTTTACTGATCGATTAAGTTAAACGATTCTAAAGAGACGTAGGGTACTAGCATAGCTAGAAAAATGCTTCGATGGAATGTAAGAGCAAATATACTTGAGTAGTTATACCTGGGACCCTGGGTCTAACGCTATAAGATAAAGAATGGTTAATGATAGGCAATTCTTAAGGATAAGAAATGGTTAGGCATATGCTACCGTTATAATGATTGTGACCCGCTTGACCCACCGTCCCGCTAGACCCACCGTCCCGCTAGACCCACCGTCCCACTAGACCCACTTTTTCGTCCCGATAGACCCACCACGTGCATAATGAGGTGTCCCGCTAGACCCACCATTTTGCGACCGTCCCGCTAGACCCACTGTCTCGGAAGACCCAATCGAAAATATGAAGACATACATTTTACACGTGAAATGAAAAATAGTTATCAAGACGCTTAAGTGAATTCTGCAAAATTCTTTGTAATAATTAATTAAAAAGCAAGTTTGAGGTGTGCAAAAGTCAATAACAAGCGGACACGTTGTTTTCATGAATGTGCAATTGTGTATAATTACCATAGGTACTTCATTCGAAAAAAGTTTCGTTATCAGCTTCACAGACTAACTTAGCTGACTTCATATAACGAATTAAAACGAAATTAGCGCGACCGAAATCCATGATTCGATTCGAAATCAAAATTTCTATATAGTATTTGAAGCGATGAAATAAAGTGAGCACATGGACATTAGCGCTCCTTAGTCCTATTTTAAAAAATAGATTCGGATTTATTGACAATGACCTAATTAACATTTTCAATTTTTTACTGAGAATTTGCAACATCCGCTCGGCCCGATTATTGTTGAGCCATCTTTGTTAAATGCCTACTTGCTTTTCATCATATTCATATGTGCATATCTGTACTGTTATCAGAATGCAGTGTCAACGCTTCAATCTGTGTGTCTACTTAGTATAAGGAAATTCCCTGATCGGACGATACAAAGAGTACAGTACCATTACGATAATAAGCAAAAAATGCACTCTGAAATGTGTTTGACAAGAGTGTATTCCTTGACATGAAAAATATAAATTTATTCTTAAAAAATTATCGGCCATGGCTGGTTACTAACCATTGCCTCACACATGCACGCACATATCTTCTTTGCATGTTATAATTTGTAATATACACAATTTCATGCAATAATATACAAAATTTATTTATCTAATAATTAAATTTAATTGATTAGGTGGTCAATTGAATGCAATTATTTTTTAAATATTTATTTATATATTTGACTGAAAACATATACTTGAATGGATGCACTCTGAAAGCATTTCTGTTTTTACTTATAAGCGCACATAATTTTCTTCTCTGGTGGGTCTTCCGAGACAATGGGTCTAGCGGGACGGTCGCAAAACGGTGGGTCTAGCGGGACACCTCATTATGCACGTGGTGGGTCTAGCGTGACTTCCGGTGGGTCTAGCAGGACGTAAAAGTGGGTTTAGTGGGACGTTGGGTCTAGCGGACGGTGGGTCAAGCGGGACGATGGGTCTAGCGAGACGGGACCGTTATAATATGTACAGCGCTTAAGCATAGGCGAGGAGGTAAAGCCTTGCTCCCTGGGGTAGGGGTCAGAAAGCAATGGTTAAGGGTAGGCAATGTTTAAGCATTGGCAGTGCTAAATCATATACAAAGGTTAAGGATAGGAAGGGGCAAATTTAGCCTGAGCAAGCCATGGTGTAAAATAAGCCTAGGATCAAAGTAAGACCAACCTTAACTAAGTGTAAAGTTGACTCAAGTGTAAAGTACTATTGTGTTCCTAGCTAAACTATAGTTATCTCAGCAGCGACTCTCTGGAAGGAGAGGGAGTTCCAGCCACTCCTAACACATCCCTTATAATGTAGCAGTGGTCCGGTCTTGCTACCACTGCCACTCAGTTATAAATATGCCTCATATGCGCTTAAGTAAGACAAGGTGTAAACTAAGCTTAAGCATTAAAGAGATTCATTAAGAAGTACATGACTTTCAGGCACTTTGTGTTCACCTGGCAGATTATGCAATTAAGTCTTCAGTGTGGAGTAAGTGAATGTTGTAAAGCATATTCGAGTAAGCCTAGCTAAGCTATCAAGTAAAAAGGGCCTAAGGAGTAGTGAGGTGAGTATATATAAGTTTGACTTCCGGGCCCTTTTGACTTCCTGGCCCTTCATCACTTCCTGGCCCTTCGTCACCTCCTGGTCCTTTGTCACTTCTTGGTTCTTCGTGACTTCCAGGCCCTTTGACTTCCTGGTTCTTGCTTATTTTGAATTGAGTAGAGTGTTGAATGACTACCTGGCCCTTCCTCACTTCCTGGTCCTTTTGACTTCGTGGCTTTTGCTTAAAAGTCTTAAGCAGTGGTTCGTTTTTGCTACCACGGCACACACTGCGCATATGTGTTAAGGAAAATAAATGAGGCGAGGGTCTCATATTGCAACACATCAACATGTCTTTGCGTATTATGTGTATCCCCTGCCATTGCAAATAATGGACCGATTGAGCTAAAATCTTGGATTTAGATCAAATCAAGCATGTGCTGTAGAAGCTGTACCTAAACTGTGAGTTTGTGAACTAATTTAGCTGAAAAGTTGTTGATTATGGGTCATGGTCGAGAAAAGCTAGTAGTTTTACTGTTTTTGACTGTTTTTACGTCAAACTACACTGTTTTTTTGGCTCAAATAGCTGAATTGTAGGCTGTGCATGTACAACATGGGCTTAGCATGCTTATTAAGAGATGCAAATACACTCGGTATATCATAAACATTTAAAATTATCTTAGAGATTATTGGTGCGATTTTAGCACATTCACGCATTTAGGCTGAATGTGCTCCGTCTAAGGTTGTTTTGCCATATAAACCTCCGTCTTGCAAATGAGATCAACATCAATATATGATGCTTTAAAATTCTTGTTATCAGTGTTTGCACATACCGATTATAGTTTTTGCTGAGAATGTAACTTTATGCCACCAGATATTATGACTAGTTAGGTCTCTGAGGTTATTCTTCTTTGATGAATAGCTTAACAAAGTCTTTCATTTTAATAATTTCAACTTTTAATGCCCAGACATTTTAATTTGGAAAAAAATTTAAAAAAAGGCGCTGCTGCTTTTCTGCTTTCCTTATGCTCAAAGGTGTCAAACTTTTGGCCCTTCGCGCCCTTTACTCATTTTTTCGACCATATTTTGTTAAACTTGCCATTTTTTCATTTTTGACGTTGTTTAAAATTTTCATCTTTTCATGTTTCAGAAAAAAGGAAGATGAACTTTGCTAGAAAACAGATAAATGTCGTTTTTAATGTATATTTATAGCTTTCGAGCCTGAAAAATCATTCTAAAAAAATTATTCATTCGATCCTTTAGAGTTCTTGTACTGTGCATGTTTTACCACAGGTCTATGTAACTTTTATCGCCAACAAGACTTATAGCCAATGCAACTTAACGGCGAATGTTGTCAAATACATGCGATGCGCCAACGATGGTATGGACGCCTCTAAGGATAAGCGGGAATGTTGCTGGGCTAAGGGGGTAAGCGAAAGCGAGGATGATGCCTGTGTCCCGTTTTGCAATCAGCAAGAAAATTTCGAATTAACACGGCCGCGACGTAAATGCGGTCTCAGAATAAATAAAATTTTGGCGTGTCATCAATATGGCTCAAGTGCCAAGAAATAAAACAAAAACGAAAGCTTTTGATGTGAATTATGCCTCTAACAACGTACTATTTTTGGCGAATTTGAATGGCGCAACAGAGTTGTTTTTACCGCGCTACAGAGTTGCGTTTACTGTTTTGTTAATATTATTGATCTTCTGGCTCCGGAGCGGTTACCGCAGTCTCCTTGACTTAAACTGCTGTTTTTGACTTATTAAAAATCCATGTTTTAAACGGTATTTTAATGGTATGATAAAACGACGTTTTATTAAGCGCTCATCAGGATTTTTAAATATAACGACAGTTGTGAGATGGGTATTTAATTATTCTGATGTTAAAATTGTATGTTCCATTGAATCTTCTGCTCTAAAATTTCAACAGAGAGAAATTTCAAGCCTATCTATTGAGTGCTAAACGCACCACCTGCATTTTTGTCAGATTTCGCTTCTTCTTACTAGAGCAGCATCCTGTGTTTTCTGTTTCAGTTACTAATTAATTTGCGTATTTTTTCTTTCGTTTGTATCAAGTCATCTTCCTTTTGTTACTGATGTCGTTACACAGTACGAACATTTACAAAGCGATCGCTGTTTACCGTATCGAAATCGGTACAGTATTTACTAACTTATGAATTGGTACTTCCGAAACGCCAAGCTATTCAAATTTGACGTTATCACCATCAGTCCCCATCATTCGCATTAACCCTAGCTAATCAAGCTGCATCCTAGAGATGCGCTAGCTTGGGTTATGCCTGCAGATTCGTACTTCTCCCTACATTTTTATCTTAAAAACTCAGGAGGACTCAACAGGTCTTTTGTCAAGAATGCGTTGAGATCAGTCTGTCAATATTTGTCGTATCTGTGTAAATAAAGTATGTCATATGAAACTGTATACAATTTATCGTATTTTACGTTTACTCTTCTTGTATCAGTAGCTATTACTGTCGCTTTTGTTGAATTCAGTCACCTGCTGTTGACTTTGTAGTTGGACTGTATCTTTTTCCGACCGAGGATGTCAAATTATTTTCTTGTTTGCTCGCGCCGCTATTTTGAGCATTGGATCTCACTCGCGCTAGAGCTGTATTTGTTTGTTTCATTTAGTAAATTAGTTATGCTTACCCAGAGGTAACATACATATACAGAGAGTAACTCGATACTGGGGCCCAGCACAACGATTTTAGTGCCTGTTTGAGAGGTGAACCCTTTTTGATATTCTTTTACTTTTCAAAAATTCATTTACCCATTTTCAAACCAAAAATTCATAAAAATTATTACTTCATCTTTATGTATGATGACTGTCCAACATAGAGTTCGCTGTTGTTGGAATCATTGTTCATGAGTGCTATTAGGAACCGAGAACATTTCTGAATACTAGCAGTGATGATTGAAATAAATTAAATCATTAACTTGAGAATTTCTGAGGTTTTGGGAAAAGGTCCAGCTGACCTTGTGAGCAATATCCGGGGTTGAGTAAGTAACTATGCGTTAGGTTCCTGGGGCATTGCTGCCGAGATCCTTCGACAAGAAGTGGTCAACAATTTAGGACCAAGGAGATCGAGGCTGTGGACCTTTGAGGGTCACTTAGGTTGGATTGCGACCTAGAGTCTCTAGCAACCTGACCATTGCTAAGTCGCCGTCCTGCATGGCAAAAAGGGTCTAAAGACACGTTTTGATTGTTTTGAGGAAAACGAATTCATAGTTTCTGACTCAGACCTTTTAGTGTACTTAGACCTTTAGGTTCAGATGTTTTGCACAGTGAATTTTCATTATTACGGTACGAGACCATCTTCAATGTATAGAGCTTCTTGAGACAAATCAAATGTTATGTGTAACTCCAATTTCACTTGGGATGCACTTAGACCTTTTTGCCATGCTAGCGACTAAGTGTAGCCTAGGTACTTAGGTAAGATCCGTAGGTAGGTTATATGTCGTATCCTTGTGGTTCTAGGTACGGAGGCGGCGCAACTCGTATAACTTATATTTTTTGATCTCGGCTTCTTTTCCTGCCCTGTCTGTCATATTGACAAATTTCTATAATCAACATTAATTTCCGCGTACTATTCAAACTCAAGTACTCATTCGGTATAATCCAGAGTCTCGTCCCGGATCACCGACAAATTAAAACAAAAAATAGATCTGCCAATCAAAAAATTCCCGGGTCACCGATAATACCAACTGTTCCTAATGGCCGACCGTGCCGGTTGGCCGACTGCTCAGAGTGGCCGACACTTTTTGATTAGCAATACATTAGGCTGCTTACTTGTGCCAACGAGTTCGGAAAGATACGTTGTCTGGTATGTTTTGTATCATACGATTTTTGAATAAAGAAAGACGAGAAAGCTCGAATCAAAGATTCATTGAATTGCAATATTCGATGAACAGGATGTGTACTTGCTTTGGTCTACAATTACACTGTAGGCGTATAATAACTCTCATCTGGTTTTCGTCTAATACTTCTGAAAGCCCAAGGAATTTCGATTATTTATTGCTTTTACTTTTCTCATAAGTATTAATGGATCGAAATTTACAGGCATATGCTCATCGAATTTGTCAGTAAGTGTGAAAATCCAGTGAAGTGTATGGTTTTGACCTCATATACAAAGAGAATTCTGGGATCTGATGTAGTAAAATCTCAAATATCGCTGAAAATTCAATTTTGGGATCTGCCAGATTCTGCGTCGGTTTTCGGATCATGGAGGGCTGAACCACATACTTTGAAACCCTATAACCTCCACTGCACGCCCATATTATTCAGGTATAACTCCCTGCTGATTTAATTGCTGCTCCACACCCATTCAGTATTTAAGGTTATAACAGAATTTGTTCTTTAAGAGTTTTCAGCGATTGTTTGATTCAAAAGCGATAGAACATTTTTCATGTTCTTTTCAGAGAAGAACAAGCATAACCACGATGATTTTTCGATTATTTTGGACCAAGGGTTGTTTCAATTTCATCGCCTTGATATTTTCGAAAACTTCAAAGAAGGCGTGTTTGACGCATGTGTGTTTGGACATCGCGAGAATAAAATTTTTGTGGGCGGCCGACTCATGGAAATTCTGAGCTCTGTAAACGATTGCGCATAGCAAAAATGTCAAAAATTGAAATTGTCTTTATGTAGCCCAACTCTTCAAAAATGACTATGAACAGATTGACAACGAAGTAAGGATGATTGGTGCCATATGTGTAGCCGCTTTGGGGGATTAGCAAGCCAGGGAGTCATCAGCATACACGTACATAATTAGAATTCTGGGGGAGGGTCAGACTGCACGTAAGGGGGATGATAAAAGTATTACCCCTTACCCCCTTCGCCCTGACGGGTGAGCCAGACAGGTATTGTCCGTCGATTTTGAGCTGATGGAACGTTTTTTTTGCATCATTTTTAGGTCAAAAGCAGTAAAAACGTCAAAATTTTTCCGGCCTTTCGCGTCAGATTAGTACTTTCAAGTACTTTTTATCCAAAAAGCGCCCAAAATTGATAAGGTTTTGCATTTTTCGATGTTAAAAGTGATATAATGCTGTCAAAATGGACTAAAAATGCTTTCAAAATGCGATGTTATTACTGAAAAACGTTTAACAGACCATTTTGACCATTTTGATCCTTAAAACAGCAAAAAATCATGAACGTTACATCTACTGTTCTGGATTTTAGGTAATTCACCCCCTATGCCGACCCTGACCTTTTGCACCTATGGGTCGGGCCCGAAAAAATTTTTTAAAAAGTGTGTGGGCTAAAAACGATAGGTTCATGTGATTAACACAGTTTTTAGACATTTTGAACAATGCTCGTTCTTTCTAGAACATAAAAATATAAAACATTTCGAAAAAAATCGAGACAATTAAACAAAATATAGTCAAAAAATGTGTAAATAGCTCTAGCGCCAAAAATTTGAGACTCTGAGCCAAAAATGAACTAAAAACGCTTGAAAAAGGCGCGCTTTTTATAATTTTTCCGAAAAATCGATAATTCTGGGGGGTTAGAGCCTTTTCGTGGAGTGGGGGAGTTGCTATTCTGCGGGGATTATAAATTATAAATTATAAATATCCTACCTGCAAGCCGCGAGCATCTGAAATGAAACAAGATGCAGAAACGTCAGGAAGAAAAGTAAGAATAAACAATAGGGACAAGAAAAGCGAAGTGAGATCTACGACGAGAGAAAACGACGTAAAAATAACGAAAAAAGACAATTGATTGCGGAATATCAGTAAAAACAATGTTGTGATTGATTAATTAATTAAATAAGTTTACTTATGAATTTCAGGAGCGATGAGTCACTTGAAACTATTAGTCACTTCTCACGGAGTTTCAATAAAATTTTTTGTATGCAAAACGTACGTTTTTTCATCTGCTTTGTCTTTAGCGAGTAGACCTTTCAAATTCACAAGTTCCCCGAATTAAATTTTAATGAGTTTTAGTTTCTTATTGATTTTATTATGTCGCGACGATTAGTTAGAGCTTGATAGGAAACGTTGTAAACAGAGTTTTTGGTATAAGGTTTTTGACACTTTTTGACCTTAAAAACTTATTCGAATTTCAGACCCTCCTCGCCCGCATTTGAAAAGTTTGAGTCGGTTGCTCAATCGCCGCATAGTTCACGACCGCCGCATAATACAAGACTATATATGGGCAGGATTAAAATTATGGGTGGTGCAACATTTCTCAAAGGTCAAAAAATGGCCTTAAAAATGGTGGTAAGGCGAAAAAACACCATTTTTCGACGTTTCTCATCAAGCACATCCATCTCCATCCATTGGCATCGAAAAATTGCGAAAAAACGAAAAAAAATTTAAAAATTTAATTCTGGGGGGAAGGCATTTTGATTTCTAGATAGGTAATTTAGTTCCTCGGGATGGGGGGTGCATAGTCCCCAAACCCCTCTACGCCCAGGTGTGATACATAAATTGCTAAACACGTTGCACGTGTTCTTGGGGATGGGATTTGACCTGCCAAAATATCTTAACCTCCATAATAGCTAACAACCCCAGCAATATGGCTGCAATGACCTCCCCCAATCGATTCGTCGTAAAATTGTGGAAATGTAAGGTGGGAAGAAGCTACTTACAATATAAGATTATCGCCGAACTTCGGATGCTTCTTCTTTGCAGTGAATATCAATCACTTCCCCACAAAGTTGAATTTAAACTCATCTTAATTACCTATTATCATTCATTTATCTTCATTATATATGATGCCTCGAAGTCGCTGATAATCGTTCTAGTTATTATAATCGTTATGCAGTACAGTAGGTAAAAGTCTTAATTAGCATATGCGTATCTACCGGTAAAAGTCTAATGATACGTAATCGTAGCGTTTACTACTGCGTTTTAACGTTACAAGCAGAGCGGAAGTCGAACATAGCGCCTATCATTCTTTCAGCTATTAGCCGCTTTCATGGCTAGATCTGGTCTACAAAATCCCCTAAATAAAGAGGAATTGAAATTATCGCTTTTTAGTATGTAAGTACATAAGTACCTATCTTCGATTTCATTTCGGAAATTCTTCCAAAAAACAGTGAAATATTTAAAAGGCGAGTCTGGCTTAAATCCAATGAAACGTCGGCTGGAAAGCACTTCAGTAAATTTTAAGTGCCTGTGCAAAGCCTATTTGCTGCGAGTGTTAGGTAATCTTTTTCCCGGCCAGTTAAGAGAGCGGTCGGTAGCTCCCTAAACAAAAAACAACAGGAACCAGGTAAGTTGGTATTTTCAGTTCCATTCAAGGGAATGGTAGCTCCCTAAACAAAAAATAACACGAACCAGGTAAGTTGGTATTTTCAGTTCCATTCAAGGGAATAAGAGGTTTACCCCTGGCTCTTTCTATGCAAGGCCGAGCTTCGCTTGAAGACCCCTATTCAGGTAAAAGGGGCCCCTTCTATGTGTAATTTGAGCTGCAGGATTCAGCTAACAACTTGGTTACCACAAAGTACCATCCTAACATCTTAGCCACTTTGATGAGCTGTTCGCAGTTGCAGTTTATAATTCACTCGATGTGTTACTATCTGAGTGCTAAGCACTTACGGTCTATAATGGGTTCAAATTTTCTGAATGTTGATCCTCCATCATGAAATATTTTGAGAAAAAAATTCAGTTTCTAGGGGAGAGTAAGTATTCACTGATTTGCAGAATATAAATGCACTTTCATCACCCAGAGCACATAAAATAGAGCTATTTCGCCGACACATAGAAAGCTCAGAAATCATATTCTTGGAGAAAAATTGGCTATATTTTGTTTCAAACAAAGCTTACCCACATGCATCGACGGTCGAGTCCTTAACAGCTAATTTGCTGCCAAAAACCAGATTTCGATAAAATTCGATATGAATACAAAATGTTTATGTGCTTTCATTTGCTTGGTCTAGTTCAATTGAATTCTCAGAATTTAATTTCAAAGTTTTGTTGTCAATAGAAGAGCTTGGTAAGAAACGTTAGAAAATAGCGTACATTGCCTCTACGCCCAAATGCAAATATTCGCTCCCTGAGTCTAGACTACGAGCCTAAAATTTTTCGGGATTTGGAGCAGATGGAGAAAAGAGAAGCATAAAAAATCTATTCCTAAAGCGCAACTGCCTTGAAGCCAGTAGTGCAAAAAGTCACTTAAATGGGAATGAAAATTTGAAAATGATTTCGCATTTCGATTACACATAACAGTAAAATTATTCCATTTGTTTTTACGAACCTTTTGGTCATTTTTTGCCATTGCTAGACCGAATCACACATACATTTGATTGACAACAATAATGGGATTCAAACGGTTTATTAAGTACTTGCGTTGTGTACGTTAGGTACTATTTGCATATCATGTATCGTGCTAGTGCTAGCGCGTATCAGTAATATTCTTGGGGGTACCCCGCAACACACACATATATATATATATATATATATATATATATATATATATATATATATATATATATATATATATATATATATATATATATATATATATATATATATATATATATATATATATATACCTCGCAGCTATATCAGAACATGTCTTAGTGGTGCGTTTTTTTTTAAATCGATGATAAAAAATTTGATGCCATTCTTTGTTTTTGCACGTAATAGCTAAATTTCGGGGTCTGGGTGGTGTAAAACCGGCAAAACCCCACAGGAAACATGTGAAAAATTCAACTCTAAGGGTCCTCCTCGTCGAGGTTCAAGATACCCTAGACTCACACGTGGGCGTGGGATGGAGGGGGTGTGGAGGGGTTTGCATCCTTCCCTTGAGATGTTGGATTACTCCATCCCCCAGAAATCAAAATACCCCATGCCATCGGATAGTGCTTGATGAAAAACATCGAAAAATGGTGTTTTTCCACCATACGACCACTTTTATGACCATTTTTTGACCTTTGAAAATTTTTTCACACCCTCTCTTTCCAGAAATTTTTCAGCCCGACCCCTTTAGCTCAGATTTTCGGTGCTGCCCACCTATGCCTAAACCCCCTTTCTTCACCATACCAACGTGTGCTCAATACTCGCCTAGAATTGAGTGTGTGACGTTCTTACATAACGTTTTAACATATAATTATACAAAATTTGGTTGGTCACACAACTTATGTGATTCGTTTTGCTTTCAGTTAAATTTGGATTCTTAAATGTAATCAACTGAATTATGTCGGAGGAGGTTTTTAGTTTTTTAAGAGCGATTTATTACTGGCGGGGCAGTGTAAAGCGGGTTAACATTGGGAGGGGTTAAAAAGCATATTTTGGTGTTGTTTTTTCTTTTATTTTCATCTAGCTAACTTTGATGTTTTTTAAATTCAATGCGGCTTACTTCTATGAAAAATAAGTTGCACATATTTTCTTGTCTTAAGGTCAGGGAGGTCTAACTTTTGGCAAATTTCAATGCTTAGGTAACTTTATTCTATTCTTCCGTTCCTGCTTGTCTTTAATAATGTGCAATTCTAAGTACAGTGTGACGAATTAAATTATTTCGTTAATCACTCATTATATTTAATAGTCCATCTCACGATTCTGATGCTATAGTTTTTATGTATAAGCTTTAAGACATTTAATATGAACACATGCAACATTTTTTATGGTAGTCAGAGACACCAATGGAAAAATCTGAGCACTGAATGGAAAATAATCAATGATTGCGGCGCATTAATTTATTCAAATCATCAATAAAATGACGTAACAGTCTAAGCAGACTATAAGGATAGGTACTTAAAATGAAATTACCAAAACCAAATCTCACGATTATTTGCGTATTGGTAGAAAAATTTAAATATACGTGTTTGTATATGTATTATCAGGATATGACGTCCATCTTATCAATCTTGCTCCGGCTTCTAATGTACAGTGCTCAAATTGTAAACTACGATGCCTAATCTGAAAATACTCGGCTGTACAATTAGTAACAAGAATTGTAATAAGAAAAAGAGGAAAACTAGAAATAAGTGAAAAACGTGTAAAAATTTTCAAGCTTTTCAATTAATAATGAATAACTTAATAGAAAAAGTTCACTGAGCGTTATTATTGTTATTGTCAGAGTAAATGTGCAAAGAAGTCAGTGAAAGAAGGAAATAGAAAAAGTGTGAGTATTTTGATTTTTAGCCTAACACAAATAAAAGAATTTTAAAAAAAATTTTGAGACTGAAACTTGATCCTCTTTTGTTTTTTCCCTACGAAATTTTTTTCTGTTGACAAAGCCGATCGGCTCTGATCACAATAATTACTAATATATTCAAATGTTACTACACATTCTGCAAGTTCTAGTTTAAATCAGCCTTTCACACAAAATGTATATTTTGTCAGTTGAGACTTAGTTAACAAAAGCGGCGCGCTCAACTAATTTTGCTGTTAAGCTTTGAATAATATATTTCATTACGACCACTATGCCATGCACTACTTGCTAATCGGAAATTAAAAAATTGCGGAAAAAGTAAATGACTTACTTATTTACTGCATCGTTCAAGCTGGCTAAGGCCTACAAAAAACGAAATTCGATAAGATGTGAAGAATCCAATCGCTTACAATAATCGACCACAATTTTATATCAGAATTGCGCTACGAAAACTGAAAAAGCTAAAGCTGAAATCACTTCATAGGCTATTGTAAACGTGAAAACACTGTAAACAAGCTTGCCATGTAGTTTCTATAGTCGTTTCACGAACCTTGTGCATGGATATCACTTTTTGAATCAACGTTAATAGATTACAAAAGTGGTTTAAATTGAAGCATCAATTATGACATCGTGCATATCAGTTAATAAGTATGTATGTAAAGTTTTACTGTGCAAAATCATATTACAGTAGGATCTCAAGAAAGCACTTTTGTAGCTGTTGCTTAAGAAACGGAAATTTATTTCCATGCACAAGGTTTCGTAAAATAGACTATAACTGGCAAAGAAAAATGCTCCGATGGAACAAAAAAGACGAATATACTTGGAATTGTGGATCATAAAGGATGTAAAAGGAGAGAAGTAGGAAAAAGCTACCTCCTATGTATTCGCCTAAAGACGCAAAATCTGTTAAAAATAAGTTTTTCTCTAAGCAACGCGAAAAATCGGATTATATTCTGCGGTCTCTGAAAAGCGTGCAAAGCGTGACCTTCTTTAATAATTTTCAATGCTTCACATAATAATCTATATAGATAATCTAAAATGTTTGCTTATAGTAAATTTCTTGTAAGTTGTAATTCTGACTTGCTCCGTATCATGATTAATGGGAAACTAATTGCGATTCTATTTATAGGTGTTTTATTTTATCATCGTGAGCATTCTAGCAAGCAAACATGGCGTCAATTGATTAGTGCACACAATCGTTTGCGGGCAAGTGTATGTACCTACATGTAATCAGTTTCGCGTAAGTTTACGTGTTTCCTGCTGCTTTAAACCAACAGTTTCCTTGATTGTCTTGTAGAAAGACTATTATCTTACCCAATATCATTTCCCATAGATACTGCATGGCTAACTTACTGCTTTTACAGTCGTTTTTTGGCTTAATAGTGTATTTTAATCTGCAGGCAGCAGAATATACTTCGATTTTTCACGTCGCTTAGAGAAAGTCTGATTTTTAACAGATTTTGCAACTTTAGGCGTATGCATAGGAAGCTTTCTTGTAGTCCCCTCCATTTACAGCCTTAATAATCCACAATCCCAAATATATTCGTCTTTTTGGTTCCATCGAAGCATTTTTCTTTGTCTTCGCTAGTACCCTACTTTTAATTAACTTGATTTGAGTAAATTAGTCAGTAAACACATACAGTAGCATTCCATAATAATGGCAGCAGTCCAAGAACGCGGAAAAGGATATTGTTCTGAAAATCAGTATTATCTTCTTACCTTAAATTATTTAAACAGATCAAATGTCTTCAGCATAAACTCTACACAAATATAGACAGTAAAAAACACTTATGCGCAGATTCATAATCCTGGCGTTACATGAAACCTTTTGAAAACATTTAGCTTCTGCCCCAGTTGAAAACTAATTTTTTAATTTCCAGCATAAACTTTACATAATTACTGGCGGCAAAGAAAACATACAGTCAGATTCGTAATCCTGACCTTACAGAATATATTCTGAAAAATCTACGTTTAGCAACGCATTGGAAATAAAATAAGTTGGTAGTGTAAACTAGGCATTTACAATAAATCAATCGTGCAAGCTTTACACAACTACTGAGTGTAGAGAAAACTAAAAGTCAGATTCCTAATTCTGACTTTACGTTCAGCATTTTGAAAAAATAAGCTTTCGTAAGGCTCTATAATTTGAGTAAATTTGCAGTGTAAAGTTTACACAAGCACATAGTGTGAAGAATATTTCAGCTGGATTCGTATTTCTGATATTGCTCTGATATTACGATCAACATTTATATAAAAATTCAGTCCCCACAGTAGCCTGAAGACACATAATTATTAGGTGTAAACCAGTTTATACAACTGTTGAATGTAAACAAATGCGCCCAATTAGCGTTTCACGTTTAATTTCTGGTACATTTCTAGACTCGAGATCATTTCCAGACTGATAACAGGAGAAGTTGGCAGAAAAAACAAGATAGACGCACGATTAACAAGCCCAGTTTTTGACTTTACAACTCGCGAAAAAGCTAAATATTGATGTAAATAAACGCTAATCGCTGTAACCTGTACCTCTTAGAAAGAAAATACTTACTTTTTATTTTGCTAGACCTATCCTAACTTCTAAACGGAGAAAATGTCGAACAAAAACCAAAGATGTATTTTCCACCATCCACCACATTGTAAACTTTAAAAATCAGAACTTAGTTTTCCATCGAGTGTAAACGAATTCAATTTGTGCTAGTTCGTGACCTTTGAGTCGTACTACATTTGTATGTGGAAAACTTCAGATCCACAAAAAATTTGAGATATTTAATAATCAAAATAGGGAAAAAATGTGTTTTTTAACCTGTTTTACACCCCTGACTCTGAAGTGTATACCCCATATTAGTCAATTTTTAGTTTTTTAAACGCTGTTTGCTGCAATGTGTAGCCCTTAGAAGATACTTTATTTGTGTTTTATTCAATTTATCTAGACCTATAAGCGGAAATGCTGGCGGAGGGATATTAGAAAAAATGTGTTTCTTACACGATTCACTAGAGTATATAGTTTAAACCTTTAGATCCGACTCCGTATTGAGAGCACAAAATTTTGCTGATAAGCCAAAAAATGGCCTTGAGCATGCATGGGCAGCACTAAAATTATAAGGGGAGGAAGTGCAAGATTTTTTAAAGGTAAAAAAATTCCTTTAAAATGGTGGTATAGCGATAAAACACAATTTTCAAATGTTTCTCATCGAGCACTATCTATTGGCATCAAAAAATTGCGGGGAAAAAACAGAAAAAATTTTAAAAATTTAAGTTTGGAAGGAGTCTTTTGGTTTCTACGGGAGGGGGGGGTATTTTGGTTTATCGGTGGGTGTCATACCCCAAAACCCCCACACCCAGGTGTGGCCTTGAGCCGTAGTACGTTCTATCAGAAAAAATTTCTAAATACTCTTATCGGAGTTGTTGGCAGACATAAACATGTAGAAAATTCGACCAAAATGTCTTTTTTCACCCCAGATTTTCACACTCTCTACAATCCCATTCTAGAACTAATGCCAAATTCAAAGGCAAAAAATGTGCTATCTAGAGAATCGTTTATCTACAATTCATGATATAAAATTGTATGAGGCATTAATATTGAGTTGATCACAAGCAGTTAAAAAAGCAATCTAAATTCGCGATATGCTATAACGTTAATCCAAAAGTTTACAGGGTTCAATAACTCAATATTGAGTGTAAACAAAATAAAGCGCGACATAGTACCTTTTGAATGATCTATCCTTCAAAAACCGCACCTTCCAGATATGTCCCGTTATAGCTGTAGGGGAAATAGACTTATGTTGGGGGTACCCAAGTATATTGCAGGTTCGCGCTAATGCGCTACCTTTGATCATATGGTATGTAAATACTCATTTAGTAGGAATCCCATTAAGCTAATCAGATTTTTAAATTTGTTTTAGACTGAAAACACTATATTGTTGACCGTCTCACCTGGCCGACTAGAAACAAGTATATATAAGAGAAAGCCTATGACTGATATAATCCTTTTAAGCGAATCAAATTTTTGAAATATTGTTCGACTAACCATATGAATTCACCGACCATCGTTTCTGATTGACTAGATTCAAATTTTTGTACCAGAAAATTCATGATGAGTTGAAATCCGTTTGAGCCGATCAGATTTTTAAATTTTGTTTGACCGATCATTGCATTTCATCGACTGTCCCATCTGGCCGACTAGATTCAAATTTTTATACTAGAAAATTCATGATCAATAGAAATCCCTTAAAGCCAACCAGATTTCTGGAAAATTTTTGATCGACCGATTACACCACATCACCGACCGTCACATTTGACCGACTTGACCCAAGAAAATTCCTAAACGGTAGGAATCCCTCTAAGCTGACAAGATTTTTCTTGAATTTTGTATCATCGACTTTACCACATTCGCGACCGTCCCTTCTGGCCGACTAGGTTCAAATTATTGTACCAGAAAATTCGGGATCAGTAGGAATCCCTTTAAGCCAAACAGATTTTACAAAATTTCTTCACGACTTCACCACATAACCGATCGTCCCATCTGGCCGACTAGATTCAAATTTCGGTCACAGAAAATTCATGATGAGTAGGAATTTCCATAAGCTAACCAGATTTTTATGACTTTTTGATTCGTCGACCATATCGCATAATCGACCGTCTAATCTGGCTGGTTTGACCCAAGTTTAGATAACAGAAAGTTCATGAACAGCAGGAATCCTTCTAAGCTGACCAGATTACAGAAATTTTGTTTGGTCGACCCAACAAATCCCCGATCGTCCCATCTGGCCAACTAAATTCAAATTTAAACTTCAAAAATCTAGTTGACTCACAGGAATTCCTAATGATCGTGAATTTTCTGTTGTAAAAATTTGAATCAAGTTTGCCGTATGGGACGGTCGGTGATGTATTGTAGTCAGGCTTAAATTTTTCTTTAAATATAGTCGGCTTTAAGGGATTCCCACTCTTCATGAATTTTCTCTTACCAAGATTTGAATCTATTCGGCCAGAAGGACGTAGGTTGATGTGTTGTACGTCGTCGAAAGCTTTTTCAAAAATCCGGTCGACCTAAAGGGATTGGTACTGATCATAAATTTTCTGTTACTAAAATTTGAATTTTGAAGGCCATATGAGAAAGTCAATGGTGTAGTAGGGTCGTCAGAAAAATTATTAAAATATCTGGTGGGCTTTGAGGTATTCCTGATCTTAAATTTTTTGACACAAAAAATTTGAACCTAGTCGGCCAGATGGGACGACCGGTGATGTGATAAGATTGATTAAACAAAATTTTAGAACCTGCTGCTGATTAATTTTGTGTTATAAAAATATGGGTCAGGCCGGCCAGATGGGACGGTCAGTGATGCGGTGTTATCGGTCGGTCAAAAAACTTTCAAAAATCTGATCGGCTTTCCTACTGATTATCAATGTTCTGGTACAAAAATCAGAATCTAGTTGGTCAGATGGGACAGTTAGTGATATGGTATGGTCAGTCAAATAGTATTTTAAAATCTGGTTGGCTTAAAGGTGATTATATTATATTATTATTATATTATATTATATTATTATTATATTATATTATTATTATTATTATACTCTTTTATAAACTTTTCTCTAGTATTTTACGTCGGATGGTCGGCAATGTGGTGATGTCAGTTTGGAAAATTTTCAAAAATCTGGTTGGCTTAAAGGGATTTATACTGATCATGAATTTTTCTATAGAAAAATTTGAATCTAGCGGTTAGATGGGACGGTCTTTGACATGGGTGGTCAGGCTGAAAATTTTTAAAAAAATCTGGTCGGCTTAGATGTTGACTTTTTATATTATATTAAATTATTATTTTTATATTATAATGTAGTCAGCCAAATGAGACGGTCATTGATATGGTATGGTCGGTCGAACAAAATTTAAAAATCTGGTCGACACAATGTGATTCCTCTGATTATTAAAATTCCGGTACAAAACTTCAAATCTAGTTGGCCAGATGAGATGATCGGTAACATGGCATGGTCGGCCATACAAAATTTCAAAATTCTGGCTGGCTGAGGGGATAATACCAGTCATAGGCTTTATGTTATATATAATTAGGTCTAGTCGGCTTGGTGGGATAGTCGGCGATGTGATATTATCAGTCTAAAAAAATTTAAAAATCAGGTTGGCTTTAAGGAATCCCCACTATATGAGCACAAACTACCTATGATTGAAACATATTCCTCCTAAATCCGGAATTTCAGCTCAAGTAACGCTGTTTTCGTAAAATATTTTGATTTTAGGTCTATTCAGGGTCACCCCCTTCTCAGGAAGCACCATATCTAGAGTCAATCATCCTAGATATGTACAGGTACCATACACATATTGCTGGCACATATCCTGCTGTTCAACTCAATCGGTCCGCTGGTTTCAAATGACATTCTAGTTTTAGCTGCATAGTTTTAGTGATTAGTTGAGTTACCACGACACGTGGGCGTGGTGGGGGGTTTAGGGGGTTTGCAACCCACAGAAGTTGGAAAGCCACCCTCCAGAAATCAAAATACACCCCCCCAGAATTTAATTTTGAAATTTTTATTGTTTTTTCTAACGATTTTTTGATACCATTGGATAGTGCTCGATGAGAAACGTCAAAAAGTGGTGTTTTTTCGCCACACGACCACTTTTAAGACCTTTTTTGGACCTTTGAAAATTTTGTTTCACCCCTCCCCCAGAAATTTTTTCAGCCCCCCCCCAGAATTTCAATGCTCACCTATGGTTGCGACCACCATCCCCGCTCAGGGTCACCCTATCTCACCTCATGTAGGTACTCTTATCCTGAATCGGCCTTTCCCTAACTTCACTGCATGCGGTATAGTGTTG
This sequence comes from Mermis nigrescens, assembly GCA_036768485.1. Taxonomy (NCBI): domain Eukaryota; kingdom Metazoa; phylum Nematoda; class Enoplea; order Mermithida; family Mermithidae; genus Mermis; species Mermis nigrescens. The sequence goes on along the minus strand of JAVLUZ010000349.1, from coordinate 81,801 downwards.
AACAGTGCACTACATTGCACTGTTTATTGTTGGCGCTTTTTTGAGCAACTACAGTATATAAGAAAGCCGGAAAGTATTATATTATTTTTAAGACAGTGTTTCCGATTAAAAGTTCTTTGAAAAAAACGTCATCTCATTTTTGAAAAATTACGTTAACCAAAGTTTTGAAAAAAGGTTTATTAGAGTTTTGAAAAAATTCGATAATATTGTTCGAATTGTTGTTACTGTCGGGGCTCAAATGATTAAAAACGTTGTACAGTATAGAGAACGATGTTCTTTACACTGTACAACGTTTGTTCAACGTGAAAATTGAAGCAATTAGGTATAGCGACGCAAAATTTCAAACCAAAAGGATCACTATATTGAATTATTTAACTTTTCGTTTCTCAGAATGTTAGTGCTAAGGTAGAAGAGTATGTAAATTTTTGCATCGTTTTGCATCGTCTGCTGAGTAAAGCAGATCTACTGGATGTTGTTCATTGCTTTTTTTAAAATCAGGAGGCTAATTTTCCTGAAATTTTACGTTGATCTATTTTTTGAAAAAATACGTCGATGAAGATTCAAATTTGGAAAGAATACGTCGTAACTTTAATTTGAAAAACTTCGTCGTTCTCCTACTGTTAACATTTTTGATCATTTGAGCTTGTGGCTTCCTCATAATAAAAAGTCTGAAATTATTTCCACATAGATGATTTCATATTCCTACTTATGTGCAAGAATGACATACATTGAATTGAATAAATTTAAGGCAGACATGAATGCATATTGTCTAACATTTTAAAAGAATTGACTCACTGAGCTCCATGATCCATTTCTTTTGTTGAATTCATTCTTCATCTATCAAAATAAATATAGTTATTAAACATGATGACTTCTATTCATCGATTTTAGCAACTTTATTGAATCTTATAATTATTCGAGCTACAGTGGAATTTAATGGATAAATGATTCTGCGAAACATGGCGATTCTTTCTAATTACAGATCAATCTAAAATTTTATACATTAACCAGCCTTGCTTCATTAACATATCCTGATAAAAATCGGAAAACACATGTGAAAAATTTTTATTCATTTTGCAAATATTTTTACCTCTACTGAATGCACAATACGAGTATAAAGAATATGCTTTTTAATCTTGTATTGAAGTTCTTTATAGTTGCTTTCTAATCAAGTCTGAAAATTAAAATGCGGGTCAGAAATTTGGAAGTCGAAAAATAAGTAAGAGGATTAAACCATCTCCTGACCAACAAACAATTGTGCCTCGATTATAGAGAAATATATCTTTTGCCTTTATTAGTGCCTAATTAAGAAGAGTCCCTATCAATTTTTTGGGCAAATGTAAGGCAGTGGAAATCCACATAGTAATCTATTTAAATTCTTTGTAGTATTGCAGCTGTTTTCTCTTTGCTTTGGGCAGATACATGCACAATATTAATTATTCTCTTGATAATGCTGGCTAGATTCTGATAGCACGCGCAGCAAACCTTACCTCTGTCATTTCGGCCCGCGTCCACTTTGCAATAGGCTTTTCCAGCACATAAATATTTCGCTGCAAACCAAGTGTACCACTAAAAGCGTCGGATTCTATACATTATACAGATTTTTTGATTTTATTACAAGAATTTATGTATTTTAGAGACAATATGGAAAGAATTATGCTTTTATAATTTAAAATTCAACCTAGGAGGGATTGGGAAGCGTGAAAATGACTTGTCAATTTTAGCTGCATAGATATGTAAATTCAATACCATGCACGGTGTATAACGAAACTTTATTCCCTAAAAGCTTTATACGTATATGCAGTGTTTTTAATGAAACACTTTGCTCGGAGCAGTCACCGGAGTGTACACAAAAAACTGACGGAAAAGTGAATTCGATGGGCGTACACTAGTCTTAATTATACGTGGGCAACACCCAAATTCTGGGAGGGTGTGGGTGCAAGCGTTTTCAAAGGTCAAAAAATGACCTTTAAAATAGTAGTATGGCTTAAAAAACACAATTTTTTAAGGTGTCTCATCCAACACTATCCATTGGTATCAAAAAATTGCTAAAAAACAAAAAAAATTTAAAAAATATAATTCCGGGGGTATTTTGGTTTCTAGAGGGTATCTCGGTTTCTCGGAGGGGGGACCTCTTCACACCCCCAAGTCCAGGTGTGGTATTAATACCAAAGCATTCTGTGTTAGTGATAAGACATATTCTATTAATACTTTTGCTTTTAGAGTCCAAAATGTGCTTTGTGTGCCTAAAGTTTAATGTAATATTGTTAGATTTTAAAAATAAACAAAGCACCTTTACAGCTAATCTTAAATCGAAATTATTTCAAAATTACCTTCGTCGCGAAGTCAAAATTAATATTTACTTTGAAACTGTATATGTTTGTACGAGGAAAATCAAGTTTTACTTGGCAGGTTCTGAAATCGAAAATTTACTTATTTTTAACTCTTAATTATAAAATAACACCTGCAAGTTAATCGTGCCATTAATTTTCTTTATCGATCATGAGAAACTCATCTTTACAGCTTTTTTGAGGTATTCGCCAATGCTACGTTGTAATTCTGAACTCGAATTATCCAATCTATTGAACCAATGAATCAAATCCGTGCGCACACTGACAAATTTAGTGTCCCATGATAGATAATTTAAAAAGTATCAATTTTGGAAAGTAAATGGATAATTGGATAAATGGATTGGATAAATGCTATAATTTAGAATCCACGAATTAAGATCAAGTATTTAATATGCCTAAAAGAAAACTACATGAAAATTCGCTGAAGTATAGTAATACATTTAGCCAAAATATATTACAAACGTGAATAATGAGATTTAAGGTGTACAAAGCACTTAAGCCGTGTTTATACTTCACGCATGATCGCGTCGCTGGATGAAATGGCGTGATTTTTTCTAAAAATAGCGCGTTATGCTAAAATAGTGCGAATTGACGCATCGCGCTATCCGTTTGTACATCCCTGCGAAATATCGCGCGATAATGGTCAAATAGTAAGAAGTCGTCAATACGAGAAAGTAGCAAGAATGACGAGAGAAAATAAAAGAAAAATAAGTAAACAAATAGATAAATAAAAAAGCAAATACTGAACAAAAAAACAGAAAAAAGAAAGAAAGACAGAGATAGAAGTGTAGCATGCTATCAGTAAGAAAGAAACAAAAAGGACGCGCGAAGTAGCACAAGAGTACCTACAGAAAATTCGTATCGCGTGTTCAATTTATACTTGCTGCGAAGTATCTCGCAAAATCGATTATCCTGCGCGATAAATCGTGCGATAATTTTCTGCGCATCTTGCGAACTAATCGCACGATTCTTTCGCGCATATTTTTGCCTATTCTCGTCCTCACAGGACCTCATTACAAATTCAAAGCATTGTTGCATGACATAATTGATTTGAGAACGTACTTATGTAGTAAGTGAAAATCGATTTCTGTAGCATCATACCTGGGCGTGTGGGGTTTAGGGAGTGAGGGGTATGCACCCCATAGAAATTAAGTCCAAACAGCCGCCCCAGAATTCAACTTTCAAAAATTTTTTTTGTTTTTGTCGCAATTTTTTGATGCCAATGTATAGTGCTCGATGAGAAATGTTGAAAAATGGTATTCTTTTCGTCATACCATACTATTTTTTAATCTTTGGGAAAATCTTGCCCCCCCCCCTCCCAAAGAATAATGTTGCCGCCCACCTATGTAGAGCATTAATTAATTATGGTAGCGGGCCCGCAAGCATGTAAACTGAACGGTAATTGTTTGTTAATGGTAATCAATAATCTGAGACATTCTTCGAAAAATTTAATCCTGTGTTTTTAACATGTATTTAAATTTTTTAACCAATTCTTTTGTTTAATTGGCAATTTTGAAGTAAATGAGACACTTGAGTTTCTGAAAAACTTGATATTTTGTACTGCTGTCAAGTAATTCATCTACCCGCTAAAATTAGGGTATTTTATTACTTTTAATTTTTTAAATTGTATAGACAATAATTCAATAATTATTTTGATTATTACCTTATTATCATATTATTTATTTTTTCAAATATTTTTTAATTCTTAATTCTTATTGCTCAGTTGTTTTACTGTTATTAATGGGTGAAGGTTCTGAAAATTTTTTTAACGTTTCTCATAATACTTAGTATAATATTTATCCTTTTATTATCTATTTTTTAAATGGAATAGTGACGTAACTGCTTTAATATACCGAAAAAAATTTATAAACGTTTATCCCTGTGGAGCAAAAAAATACGTAGACATGCGAAATTTTGGGAAGCAGTGCCGTAACAACAAATACTACGTGCCGTACAAGTCGAATTTGATAGTTCAATCGAAAATAAGCGTAAAAAAGGACGCGAATCCGCTTCAGAGCCCTATTTAGCGAATTCGCGTAGGAGGTCAACTTGTTACTGAAATCAGAAATTTTTCGGCATTTTCGGCGCCCGTGAACCACACGTGAACGTGGGAGTTTTAGGGGTATGCACCCCCTCAAGTTGGAATACCCCCCCAGAGATCAAAATACCCTCCGGAATTCAATTTTGAATTTTTTTGCTTTTTAGCGATTTTTTGATGCCATTGGATAGTGCTCGATGAGAAACGTCGAAAAATGGTGTTTTTTCCGCAATACAACCATAGGTGGGCAGCACCAAAATTCTGGGAGGGAGGGGGGTAAAAAATTTCTGGGGGAGATGGGGGAAAAATTTTAAATGTCAAAAAAAGGTCTTAAAAGTGGCCCTATGGCAAAAAATACCATTTTTCGACGTTTCTCACCGAGCACTATCGAATGGCATCAGAAAAATCGCTAAAAAAGCAAAAACATTTAAAAAATTGAATCATTGGGTGGGTATTTTGAATTCCGGGACGGGGGTATTCCAACTTCTGGGGGGCTGCATACCCAAACCCCCCCCCAACGCCCACGTGTGCATACAACCACTTTTAAGACCATTTTTTGACCTTTGAAAATTTTTTTACCCCTTCCCCCTCCTCCAGAATTATTTTTACTTTCCCTCCGCCAGAATTTCGGTGCTGCCCACCTATGACGTGAACGCGATGAAGTATAAACGGGAATAGGATTCATCACATGACAAAGTTTCTTCCCTGCTTGAATTATTTAGCGATGCGAACTTCGCAGGATTCGCAAGTTCGGCGTGATGAGTGAAGTATAAACCAGGCTATACTACTTATTCGATTTTTTAATCTATTTTCTAGAATACAATTCATAAATATAAAAAATAAGATATAGGTAAGGAATGATTTGTTGTTTTTATTATAATCATAAGGAACGAAATGTTTGCATTTCCTCGATGTTAAATCAAATTTGGATATGCAAAATAAAAACAACCCTGTAATTGAATTTCGTGAAATTCATTCTATATATTGTCGTTTTGCATAAGTAACCTACAGTGCCTAATATAATCATATAATGCATTTAACCGATAACAATGACCCAATAATGTTAAGAACTATTAACGAGACGACATGCTCTTTCAAGGTGGAGAAAAACTTTATTTTATTTTAAAAAAGCACATTGCGATATATACAAAATATGATGACGTATTTGTTTCGAGGTTTTTTGCCATTATTTCTAACAATCTGTCTGCCGCACATTGGTTACACGATCTCAATAGAACTTTTTCCCCATTTTGAGATATTTTGAGAGAAAGTTAATGAACGGATTGTTAATGCGACAATTTAAAACTCTAAATATTTTACAGCTTGTACAGCACTCCAATGGAAAAAATCGCAAGGCGTCAAATTAGTCAAATGCCACTCACAAATCATCAAATTGGCTGGATTATCTTCAATTAATAGACGTCGTTTACCCTTTGCGATTTTACTAGTGTAGTTTTACTGAGTCAAAAACCTATATTGTCCGTTCAAATATTCTTGCTTTAGGCATATCATATGACCATATCTGGACGTGGGGGTTGGGGGTATGCACCCTTAGAGAGCGAAATAGCCCCCAAAAACCAAAATACATACCCACGGAATTCAATTTTTTTAATTTTTATGTTTTTTTTCGCAATTTTTTTGTGCTAGTGGATAGTGCTCGATGAGAAATGTTGAGAAATTGTGTTTTTTCTCGCCATACCACCATTTTAAAGATGACCTTCGAAAAAACATTGCCCCTCCACCTAGAAGTTTGTCGCCGCTCACCTATGACCGTACGTGGGCAGCAAGAAAATTCTGGGGGGTAGTGTGCAAGATTTTTTGAAGGTCGTAAAATGGCCTTAAAAATGGTGGTATGGCGATAAAAACACCATTTTTCGACGTTTCTCATCAAGCACTATCCATTGGCATCAAAAAATTGCGAAACGAAAAAATTTTCAAAAATTGAATTCTGGTTGGGTATTTTTATTTCTGGAGGGGAGGGTATTTTGGTTTCTGGGGGGTGCATACCCCCAAAACCCCCACGCCCAGTTGTGCCTACGACTATGACTACGTTTTATTAAGCTATGCTGAAATGACGAGCAAAAGAACTCTTTTGAGGTCTGTGGAGATAAACGCATCATCATGCAGCTTATAGTGATCCCTGTTTCGTGTTCGAAGAAGGTGTACCCGTTTTTATTATTTTTAATTTAAATAAATAGGCTTGATTAAAATGCGGTAAAGACGGATGCGAGTTAGAAAAATAGAAAATAAAATTGAAAAGTTAGAAAAAAAATTTAGAAAATTTAAAGATTTTCGATGGCATCAAGTGGATTGTAAAAACACCTTTAAGTGTCTCAAACAGCACACAAAACCCAGTTCTCCTATTCTGTTAATCTCAGAGGTCTTGACAGCGAAAATTTTAACGCGGAATCAGCATCATTTAAGTGAATGACCCTCATTTGATTTTTTTCGGAATAGCCTGTTGCCGACCGCTTCGCGGAACAGGATAGTAGATGCTGATCGTCTATTCTTACCAGGCACGTAGCTGTGGGGGGAATGGTAGGGTTCGGACCCCAAAACTTCTGGAAAACAGGAAAAATAGGACTTTTTACAGGTTATTTCGTGCTACTTTGGCCTTATGGGCTTAGTCCTTCCGAAAAATTGGTGTTGGTTCGCCAAAAATAGGAGGGCCAGCTACGTGCCTGATTCTTACAGCTATATAGGTAAATATACTACTAACCATTACGTCATCTTCGCCTTGCGTCCTTAAAGATTAAATAACTTTATCGATGCATAGTCGCAAAAATTACCAATGAATATAGAGTTGAACAAATACATCGGCATTTTCGTCTACATTCACAGAAAACGCCCGAAGATAGATCAAATTCTTTATCACACGAAGTATATATTTTCAATTTTAATGAATTGTAACCGTAAGTTATAAAGCGATTCACTTTTATTGAATGCATGATTAACAATAAAAGTCAGATTGAATTAGTAAATTTTTCTACTGTATTCTTTCTTTCTCCTGAAGCAAAGATATCCGTCTACCACATATCAAAAAAAGTTGTTGAAAATTGTCGTTCAGCCTCCCTCTAATGTTCTACATGTAAGAGTGTCAGAAATTCCATTAATACGCAATCGCTAAATGTTTCAATCTTCTTTATCTTTTATCTCACTCTTAGTTTAGCTTTCGAAAAAGTATTGAGAAATGAAAAATTCTTGTATGCAATAATTGTATTCAGTCATGTGTCGAGAAAGATATCTTTGTCTCAGTCACATTTAGAAAAAGATGTCGGTCTCGAAATTTTTCTGCACACTTGTAGTCTGTTTCAAACAAGTATTAGCATAAATTTTAAATAAGTATGTCCGACAATAGCCGACAGGTTGCTATAATAACATTAATTTGATATATAATTATCGTAATCCGTAAGCTTACTTTCGGAAAAAATCCGAAAATTTCTGCGCAAACTTAAGTTAAACAGACCATAACCCCAGCCAAATTCAGCGAGCAAAGTTTACAATGTACATAAAAATTAGATAACAAATCTCATCTTATAATCTTTTACGCTCTGTATTAGTCGGACAGGAGTACGAAATATGGTATTTTTGACAAGGTTTTTGTTTTATTTTAGCTAGGATAACAAAATTTTATGTCGTTAAATTGTAATGCACGACCAAGTTTAAAGATATGGTAGCAAAAAATACATTTTTGGTAGTATCCACTTAATTCTATTGCTTTTTTCCGAAAGATTGATGATTTATAGACGCTACACATAATAAGGTCCCGAAGCTCTAACAAAAAGTTTGCCAAATTTCCGACGGAAAACACTTTTGCGGGTATATTATTAACAGCGAGATTACTTCAATAAAAAAGAAGCCAACAAGCAGCAACAAACACAAATGAACGTGTATATCGACATGTTCGGTAGGACTATAAGTGATAACGAAATTGGCGCAAACTGTGTGATTCTGAACGAAACATTAGGAAATATATATACCCACAGCTAGGCGACTTAATCAGCTGGGTAAATCCTTTTAAGCCTATACGCCTCCGTTAAATCGGCTTTTGTTTGTCTTTACTGCAATGTATTTTCTATGATGTGTAAAGTCAGACTCCTTCGCAGTCGAACCGATATGACTGAAAATATGTTTGCTAGCTATGCATTGATAGTCCACTTTGAAACTTGTACGCAAAAGCTGACAGCAAATCATGTAAGCCCTTACATACATACATTTCATGAACTTTATGTCGATCACAGCACAGATGGAAGCTATTCCGGACGATGGAAAAAGTGTTCAACGGTTCTATTCAATCATTTTCATCTACGTTCTTCTGCAAAAATCATTCTGGGTTCTTCATCGACTGCTTCTGCTAGATTGGGATGCACAACCGCCGCATAATTCACTACAGTCACATGGTTTACGACCCCCGCATAGTACAGAACGCCGCAATTGCTATTACACAAGAAATGTGTCTTAGATCGGGCGGATGTACACACTAGCGGATGCAGGAAAAAATTTTTTGGGGTGGGAGGGGCGATTCGAAAATTTCGAGTCAGATTTCTCGAGAACCATTAGGAGGTAAGCGAATATACAGGCAGTTTTGAGCGTATCTTGGCAAGTTCTAAACGACGTCGAAGACAAATTTCAAAACCAACTCCCAAGAAATTTTTTAACCTTACTCAATATTGATATGCAAAAAAATTGATCATTTAAGCTAAATGTACAAAGGATTTCTTATAACTCAATTCACGAGTAATGGCTTATCTCCATGTCTTCGTATTTAATCATTGTGCTTTACAGAGAAAGATTATACACATGATAAATAATTGAACACGAAGCGCCGAAAAAATTGACATATTCTGCAAGTCAAGTCCGAATCTGAGCGGGATCGAGCGGGCTAGAAGACAAGAAACATAGATAAACAAGAAATCGTACGCGAAGCGCCGGAAAAATTCTATGTTCTCCACGTCATAGCTCAAATTGAGCTGTTTTGAGTGAGCTAGAGGGCAAAAAATATAGCCGAACAAAGAATTTGGCGCACAGCGCTGAAAAATAATTGACATGCTCTTTATGTCTACCTCAGAGTTGAGTGATTTTTAGCGGTTTAGAGGACGAAACTATACATAAACGATAAATCCGGCACGAAGCGCCGGAAAATTTTCAGCTTACATAAGTCAAAAACACGCTAAACACCTATTTGGGCGGTGTTTTAGACTCGCTTCGCCAATTTTATATTTTTCCTTTTGGGACCCGTAGGAAGAACAGAAGTTCTATTTCATTCAAGGGATGAGGCAGTCCTGCCAAACGGGTCAGGCCACACATTTACATTACCCGACTATGTCTTGGATACAAAAAAATGTAAGAAACACCCTCGCTTTTACAGCTGAAGGATCTCGAAAACGTGCTCAAACGCTCCCAGCGAGACACAGCGAACCCAGGAAAATTTTGTAAAATTAAATGTTGGAATGTAACGTAAAAACTTTCACAAAATCGGCAGAATTATGATTTTAAAAAGCATCCAGCTCCTTCATACTTACAAACCAATACAAACTCTTGCTCTGAAATTCGTCCTAATCTGAAAAACTAAACGAAGTCAAGCCTTGGAATATTATGGCTGCCTCATGCTGGAACACTATAACTAGAAAATAATGATGATTCGGCGCGAAGACCCTAAAGTTGTTGGCGTTTTTGCGTTTTCAGCTCAATTTTAGGCCCATTTCGACGTATATCTGCTGCTCAAAAAATTTGAAAAAAGCGTTATCGGAGGGAGGAGCGGCCGCCCTAACTCCCACTCCCCTGGATCCGCGCCTGGATGAACATATTACATGTAAAATATAAACCTTGTGCATAAATCACAATTTCTGAATCACGGCAAGTCGATTACAAAGGCAGATTAAACTGAAGCAAAAATTCACGATAGTGAGCATAGCAACGGAAGAGCTTGCTATACAAAGTTGTATTACAGTGAGCTGCCTAAAAGCTACTTTTGTACCTACTTAATTGAGTGCTGAAAATTGATTTCCATGCACAAAGTTGCGTAAAATATACTAAGCACCGAAAATTTGACGGTTTTGCGCCAGAATGAGCTAAAACAGCGAACTTTCTACCATTTTACGAAAATCGACAATTCTGGGGGTTGCAGCCATATTGTATGGTCATTATCCATTCAGTGGAGTCAAATCCTTCCCGAGAACACCTATGCATACAATTTATTCCACGATTTATGAACTAAGCGGCAGTTCTGTACAATGTGGCGGTTCTGAATCATGTGGCGGTCGAGTTCTGTCTTATGCGGCGGTCGTGAACTATGGGGCGGTCGTGAATTATGCGGCAGTTGTGCATCCGACCCTTTTGCTACGTATGTGATTTTCAGAGCAGTAAAAGTAGCTTAATCTATAATTTATAAATTATTGCGTTCTCAACAAACATTTGTGCCATGGCTTTCTGATTTTAGTGCCACATTACCGATTGTTTTGATTCAAAAAACCAGTAGTAAGGTGACGCCCCCAACAAGCATAATTTGGGCAGGGCGCCACACTTTATAAAATATAACGATTCTCCCTACCTTTTCCAGAGGACGCCAGGCGGGTGACCACCTTCGGCTATCCCCGCTTTTCCATGGAAAAAATTTCCATGTGGGAATTTTTCTTGGTCTCTCAAGAGTAGTTACCTGTGTTTCCCTAAGGCGTAACGCTATAACATAGCCCATGTTATAGCATAGGCGAAGGGGCGTCACTTGCTCCCTGAGGGCGCAATGCTCTAGCATAAGTCTATGTTATTGCATAGGGAACCTTCCTGGACCTGGGGGAAGCGCGCCCAACCCAAAGCCAGTGGCCCAGGGCGAGGGAGAGAGGAAACGCACTGTGTGGCAGGCTTAATTATTGACTTGCGGGTGACCACTCGGCTACCCTCGCGAAAAGAAAAAATGGTGTTGGTAAGGATTTAACCGGCATTTGCACATTTCATCTGGCGCATAACCACCTGACCTGCGCGACATTACTTACTTTTTAAAAATATAATTACTTTATAATGCGATCATGTGATATGCAAAATGTGTCTGAATATGTCTGGGCATGCCCTTGACTGCCTGGACCCTCCAAAGTCTATGAATATGAAAAATAATTTTTACAAATTGTCATCCGACTATAGGTCAACATCTAAAAATAACAAAAATTTTCCATTAAAAATTGTCACCCGACTAGAAATCAAAGTGTAAGTTCTGTAATAGAAGAAAAGTAGATTCTGAAAAGTATGGCTGGAATAGCAAACAGTTTCTACCGGCAAACGCCAGTGCGCAAGATGCACGCGTGCATAACATGTAAGAAAACATTAGCACGCCGATCTATCTAGCTAAATGAGCATGGGGTATCTGTACACGTAGGTGTTAGGTATTGCTGCCCTTCATGTGCACAACTTTTTAGGCTTCCTCGTAACTTTGTACGCATTTTGAGAGTAAGCAGATTGAAAAGCGTGCATCTATTTAAAACCATCAGTGAGGATCTTTCAATAGACACTTATATGAAAGTGTGCTAACTAGTAAAAGCGAATCCAGGACCCTAATTAGAAAAACTTGAGCCTGTTCAAACAACAGCAATGCCTGAGGACACTTTTCTCCCAGAAAATTTGTCCGACTACCCCGATAATATCAAACCCAATCTGCGCTCTTTGCATCCTACTCTAAAGATTTGTACTATACACCTAAATCGAGCTCGAGAGGAGATCTTTCTATGGTCCATGACACACCTTGCCATAGAAGAAAAATGCATATCCGCAACAATCCCTGCAAACCTGTTGAAGCAATTATAGGACTTGACTTTAATGCACTATATCTATGAGCTCAATCTACTGACACACCAGTAGGCTATTTTGACCACTGGGTTCCTGAAAAAATGATAAATTCAATAAAGTCTCTTCTGCTAAGCCAGTATCAATTGAACATCAGGAATGTAAGAGACAAGGAATGAATCACCGAATACAGCATTTAGGAAATGGAAAACTAAAAAAGGTAGGTAAATCACCCCATCAAATAAATAAGTGAATAAATATCTCTACATCTACATTCCAACGCCAGTAGAAACTGATAAACTTACTGATTTACTGGAGTTAATTTACCTTCCTAGGCTTGTCTGAGTGCTGTTGGGTTGCAGTGCCATAAATGAAACGAGCCAACCAAAGACCCTGGGTCTCTACGACCTGTATTGTGTATTCTGCCTATCCGGATGATTCAGGCAGCTACGCCTAGATTCCTAGGGTCTGATTACTTACTTATCCCTGATAAACCTAAACGCGCTAGATCTACGAAGATCTCTGGCCAAATCTAAGTCCGAGAAAGTAATAAGGACTACGGTTGGGTGTTTTTAAGACCTTGAAGTGGGATCTGTAGTATGCGAGCTTGAATGGGAGTGGTTCCTAAGAGCACAGGAACTTGAATTTAATAAAAGAGAGAACTCTTATCGGACAGTCATCTTTCAGTCATAATTTTATTATTTTTGAAATGATTTTGGAATGAAAGAATAATTGGCTTTTCCAAAAGAATAATAATTAAATAAGCTCACCGTCATCGTAGTCGAATTTAATTCAATTGTTAAAAGCTTATATTGCAAGCTACAAGTGTTGATTGGGGTGAAATAATTCCTGGAAAATGTGGCTGTTGTTTGAACTTCAATAAGTGACATCTACGGCAATATCACATAGACTCATTGATTAAGTCTTCGCAAGGCGTTGAAGCAAATAATCGGCGTTTACATGACTAAAGTATGTTTGACTACTGACGAAACGCCAGTGAACCACGAGAACCAAAAACGTAGCAAAAGAGCGCATAGCTCCACTGTTACACTATCATAGGAAAAAGTATGGAAGTTATGATACCATTTAATTTGAATTACAGCTCAAAATTAAATCAGTCGTTTGAATGTGCATGATGCAACTGCTGAATTGTACGGCATTTAGAAATCTAAGAAATTATAAAAACTAAAGCATCATAAACCAATGAACCCAATTGAATCATGGAAAGCAAGATATTGCAGTCGACAAATTCATGTGTATCCAATCAGATGCCCAACATATTGTAGATATCTTTAAATTTCAATCAATAAAATATCGAAAGTGTTTATAGTTTTTACATTCGAAAAGGTGGGACATTTGGAGTGATAGTACTTTCGAAGAGGTTGGACGTTTAAGAAGATGGGACAGTCGAAGATTGGAAATATGAAGACATGGGACATGCGATGAGGTTGGATTTTCGGGACAATTATTTTCATTTTGTTTCATTATGCAAAGAAGAGGGACGTTCGAAAAGATGGGACTTTTGAAGAGGTGGGATCATCAGTCTTACTTAATTTTAGTAAAACATCACTTTGCGCACACCTGCAACGTTCGAAGAGGTGAAACATTTGAAGGGGCAAACGACCTATGACTTAAGCAGTCTTTCAAAACATTCTGTAGTCAACATCCAATGAGTGTTGAGTAGATCTGATAAAATGATCGTCAGGTTTACGTTAATCTTACCTATTATGTATCTCCTTTTAAATAAACAGAAAATAGTAACATAATGTGCAGCAAATTTATCAATGTGACCAAGAAGGAATTTTAACGGTATGAATATTAAACTTACACGTTTTGCTAATTTTTTTATTGTTTATTTCTATGTTTATTTCTCATTTTCCACATTTTTGCAAACCTGCAAAATTGAAGAAAATATCATACCCAAAGCGCAAGAAAATTTAAAAAATTAGCATAGCATAAATGGTGAATAGGATTCGTAAAAAGTCGCTTTGTGATTATTAAAATGGTCACATTATGTCTTTTTTGTATTCACGAGGATTATTAATTTGTAGGTTTGTGATTTCCTCAGTCAACTGATGCACATTTTGGTAGCATTAAAGAGATATGTTCTGGGCGTAGCTGTAGTAGATAGGGGAATTAGTCCCTCCAAAATTTTGGAGGTATGAGCATCTATCAACAAGGATTCTTTAAAGGAAAAAATTGAAAATTCCTAAAGCGTATCTGATAGACCGCTAGAAAAAGCTTAAGCAAATTTTGTTGAGCTAATAAGCCTAAAATACAACTTTTCGTAATTGTAATCAAGTTAAATTTTTTAGAACTTCTTCCTTCTTCAATTTGTAGATCTCGCTGAGAAAAGCCCAAAAACATCATTATTTTGCCGATCTACAAGTAGTCTTCCGAAATTCAAAAGGCCATCTACTCCAATGCAGATGCTACTCCAATGCAGACGCTACTAGCAAGCTAATAAGATTCTACTGTGGTCCACGGATAATAGCCCTTTAATTCGAAAACAAAAAATAGTTTTCATGGTTTTACAAGCAGAGTGCTGTACTTCTTGGGTTGATTTTCAATATTTTAATAGAACGGGCTGAAAAGGAATTTTTTACTAAGCCTTTTGTGTTTTAGCGCTCTACTTTTTGAGCGCATACTTATGATCTCGATATATTCCCAGATCATAAGAAATAGAAATCTAAGTAAAAAATAAATGTGACTAAACACTTTTCATTAGTTTAGATAACTTATTAATTAATAATAAATAAGCCGCAAATGATTGCAATGAAAAATTCAAACCGCTGCAGATCTTAAAAGTATATGAAAAATAATACAAAAAGCACAGTTTTGGTTGGACGATCGCTTCTCTGTACTACAGAAGAACATAAAACTTTCTATGTCAAAAGCAAATTTATTCTGTACTTAGGTATAGAGATTCCAAGTCGTATTTATTTAGCAATACATTTTAGCACAACTAACTTTTGCGACCCCACCTGAACGGAATGTGTGATTGATGATTCTATTCAAGACAGTTTCTACCAGGCAAGCAATCGAGGAAGTAAGTTTCTCTAACCACAGCTTTCTTCGAAGTGGAGCGTTAATAAACGATCTAATGGAGCTGTTGATCAACAATTATTCGCCTTGAGTTATTATTGGTCGACGAAAAGCTGCAAGGCTCTTATAAATAAATTGATGTACGATAATTAAGTTAATTAATTTAGTTGATTACTATATTGTGTTTGACGACTTCGCAATTTTAGACGCTAATTTATAATGTGCACATGTTAAATAGGGAGGTTTTCTTTCGGGAAATACGACCTGAAAGTTCCTAAGTTTTTCTAATGTCGAATTTGTGATGCTCAAGTCGCAATATGTATATGTAAAAATCAAGGTTTGCGAATGAAGCATTCCTGCTGCGACATACACTTATTGGTTCAATTAGTTGTGGTAAATGAGCAAATTGAAGTAAGCGAATAGATTCAGTATCAAGCGTTCCGGTATTCAGATTCGATAAACAAGAAAATGCACGGAAATACAAGAATGCAAGAAAAAGTTAGGGATATCAAACAAAATATTTGTGGTGTCTTTGAATGTACATATACAACTAGGGTTCTCAGTAAGGTTAATTTAGGACTACCACTTTTGGATATGATCTGGAAGACCAACATAATACAAAAGGCTCTAATAATATTCAAATGACCTTCAGAATCAAATTTTTTTAATTTTTTTGTTTTCATGATTTTTTATACTAATAGGAATCGCTCGATAAGAAGCGTCAATAACGGCGTTTCTCGCCCTTCTATCAAATTTCAAAGCTTTTTGGAGTTTGAAAACAAAGAACCCAACCTAAACCTAGAATTTGAAAGTCATCCGTATATGACCATACCATGCATGTCTGCAGAAACAATTAAGAATCAAAAACCGTAATATAATTCATCAAAATAGCACAGAAGTACCGTAATATTCGCGCTTTCTAGTCAACTTAAAAGAATTCTAATGAAATATTTGACTAAAATCATTTTTCGCACCTAATTTGCACAAATCCCTTTGGAAGTATTTTGATTTTATTCTTTTTTTTGGCTTTTGAAAATGATCCTTGCATACATGTCTATATATAAAGTTGCGGCATCAAACGTTCTTTCCTGCATATTTTATAACGCTGAAGTTTAAACTTCCTTAAGTTTTTTTTCAATGATTCCAGGCTTAAAGTTCCAATATTTACTAAATGTGTTTCAAACACGAAAATTATTTAAAAGTTACTCTAAAGCATAAACTCTAAAAAACAAATATCTAAATCAGTTTTTAATTGTGCACTATTCTTCAACGGGTAAACACTCTTCCACGCAGTAAAATTGTGTAAAGCTTTTTTATCATGTGCAGGCGACGCTATTTTTTATCATTTTAGATATTTTAACAAGTCTCATTGTAACTTGCATTATTTTTAATTTTTTGTGTTGTAATTTTGAATTACAACAATCAATTTTTTCATAATTGCTTCAAGCAAGTTATTAATTGATACATTCTTGACAATTACGCCTGAATTTCGAATAAGTATATGATTTTTTAAATTGACGGAATAAATTGATGACTATGTACATAAATCGAATAAACTGTGACGTTTTGAGAGTGGCATTTACAATCTCAGAATAGCTAATTATTTTTTAATTAGTCCATCATTTTTGGCATTGTTCCGTCGTTCGAGCTACGCACTGCCCACATTTGCAGGATTTTCTTATTCTGGCGAAAAGACGTGACAAATAAGAAAAATTAAAAACTAATGCAACTATGCTGAAGTTTATTGTAGCACATTGCTAATTATTTTTGTGAAGTGAAGTAGAAATATTTATCCTATTATAGCAAAATCTGAGTTTGCATTTGCACACCTTTATCATTAAACATCGCCTTCAATCGGATAGCTCTATCTAATTAAAATGATGACGAAAATATCATAACCGTTGGCAAATAAATATTATTAGAGGTTGATGCAAATTATTATCGGATCGGTTGGTAACTCAAAAGGATTTTCCTATGTTATTACTGTTTAGTTATGACACGTGGCCATGTGGATCCTAGGGTCTCACCTCGAGCCCAGGATCAAAATTTCAGAATTTTATCATTTTTTGCGATTCCTTCGTTATTTTTCCTCGCGACATTCTGTATTTACATATGCCCCACAAATTACCCGAAAATGAGCAAATTTCTGTTGTTTTTCATTTCGTTTCTCTGCTATTTTCATACGTGTTACAGGGGTGATGGGGATCTCTTTAACTGAAGTCGGTCGTATTCATCCCGCAGAGTCAAAAAATCTGACCATGAATGTTTTTTTTGGCAAAAACTTGCTTTTAATGACTATTTTTGGTGTTTTTTTGACTATTTTTGGCCAAAAATTGTAGATAATTGATCACTTTTCTAAGAATGGCCGAGTACATCTTACTAAATTTTAAATCATTACCGCACAAATAAAGCATAGGAATTAAGAGGCAAGGCAGCTAAATTTCAAATTGCCTTTTGCTCAAAAATCGTGGAACGTGTCAAAAGCATAGTCTTTTTTGTTTCTGACGATACTCTGCGATTTTAGAGCGTAAAAACATGAAAACATTTGAAAAATATCAGAAAATATCCTTAGAATATATTTGAAAATATTATAAGAAATATTCTCAGCAAACGGAAGAGCACTTTTCTACGAACTTTTCATTAAATCATGAATTCTGGCTGCTGGCAGTGTTTTTTGTACATGGTCCCTTTGTACATGTACAATAATAATCCTCAAAAGTCTTTGTACATTTTGTGCATGCAAGTTTTTGCATACTATAATATAATGCAGTAGCGCTTTCAGTGTACTAAATATGTTTTTTTTAAGTTTGGTGTGTATTTAAGTCAATTTCTGGGTTTCTGACAGCAAAAAATATTAAATTGCTTCAAAACGACGCAAAGCGCCGAAAACATAGCATTGTTCTATTCAAATACAAATTTTGCCATTATAAAGATAAATGAAACAGATTATCACTCATTTCGGCGCGAAGCGCCAAAAATGTCAGGGAATTTCGCACCTTTTTACAGCTTTTTGACTGTCAAAAATCTTCGTACACGTACAATGATGGTCCCAAAGAGTCTTTGTACATCAACAAAAATCTTTGCTGATTACAAAAAACCCGGCCAGAAGCGTAAAAACTTTCTCTGGTAGGAGAAGTAAAGTGGAAACTTCACGTGGGGAGGGGTGAAAAACCCGCCCCTCTCCAAGATGGATCATATAGTGTTTTGTAGTCCCAACACTGCCACCGCCCCAATGTTGCTATCAGTCTTAATATTGACACCGCTAGTCCCAACATTGCCACTGTCCCGACATTGCCACCGTCTCAACATTAGCACCGTCCAACACTGTCATAGCGAGTCCGAACTATTGTTGTAAAATACATCTTCATCTTTATCTTTTTAGTCAAATAAATATAAAGATAAAGATACCTTTATCTTTATCTTGACGATTTTTTTATCTTTATCTTTACCTTTGTCTTTACCATTTGAAAAATAACAGGCTATCTTTATCTTTATCTCTATCTTTTTGATAGGAATTTATCTTGCAACAAAGATAAAGTATGTACATAAGTTAGCATGTAGTCAAAATGCAGGTTTGACGTGAAATACCTTTCGACGCATTCAAGTTTTACTGTAATTTAAGAATAGAAAAGAAAACGATTGTTTAAACCCTATGGTGTGCGGCCCAAACTAATGCCTGTATATCAACATAAGTAAGCGGGAGTGATACCAATCTAAGCGGGAGTACTACTACTAGCACCCACCTTAATCTAAGTGTAAGCTTAGGAAAAATAGAGAAGTTTGAAAAAATCAATAACTGTTGCCACTATATTTTGTACAGGCGCACAGAGCAGGGTTTTGATGCTTGTGAAATGAAAGAAGTGACTTGCTGTCAGCCAGCAGTAATAGTATGTAGGTCAGTCAGATACCACGGGTAAACCCCCAAACCTACACTTATGTGTGCTTAATGCGTATCACCTCTTTGACCGCAAGTGTAAAAGCTTGGGCATTCCCTTGGCTGCTTTGCATCACCCACTCTCGTTTATTGCACTTCTCATACATCATTCTCCTAGGTCCAGGAGACCATATTTACACTTTATCGTTATCGTTATCTTTACCTTTTTGGTTCCTTTATCTTGTAAATTATTTTTATCTTTATCTTTCTTAATTTTTTGGCATTCTTTATCTTTATCTAAATCTTCTAGATTTTAAAATTTTAACTTAATCTTTATCTTTTATCTTGCGAAAGATCCTCATCTTTTACACAACACCAGACGACCTGAACCGTGTATACTGTCTATCCAGATGATTCGGGCAGCTACGCCTAGATTTCTAGGTATGATTACTTACTTAACCCGTGAAAAACATAAACGCGCTAGATCTATGAAGATCTCTGGCCAGAGCTTAACCCGAGAAAGTAATAAGGACTAAGGGTGGATGTTTTCAAGACCTTGAAATGGTATCTGTAGTATGCGAGCCTGAATGGGACTGGTTCCTAAGAGCATGGGGACTTGAATTCAATATAACAGAGTCTCTTATCAGACAGTCATCTTTCATCATAATTTTCTTATTTTTGAAATAATTTTGGAATGGAAGAATGATTGGCTTTTCCAAAAGAATGATAATTAAATGGGCTCACCCTCATTGTAGTAAAATTATATTTAAATGTTAGAAGCTTATATTGCAAGCAACTAGTGTTGATTGGAGGGAACTTTGTCCTGGGAAATCAGGTTCTTGTGTGAACTTCAACAAGTGACACCTAAGACATTATCAAATAGACTCATTGATTAAGTCTTTGCAAGGCGTTGAACCGAATAATGGGCGTTTGCATGACAAAAGCATGTTTGACTAATGACGAAACGCAGGTGAACCATGAGTAAGAAAAGGTGGCAAAAGGGCGCGTAGCTCCACTGCTACACCTATCATAGGAAAAATTAAGGAAGACCATTTAATTTAAATAACTGCTCAAAATGAAACGAGCCTTTTGGGTGTGCATGATGCAGCTACTGCATTGAACGACATTTAAAAATCTAAGAATTTATAAAAACTAAGGCATTATAAACCAATGAATCCAATTTAACCATGGAAAGCAAGATATTGCTGCCGACAAATTGATGTGTATCCAATTAGATGCACAACATATTGTAGATATCTATGAATTTCAAGCTATAAAATGTCGAAAACGTTTAGAGTTTTTACATTCGAAAACGTAGGACATTCGAAAAAATGGTACATTCAAAGAGGTTGGACGTTCGAAAAGATGAGACAGTCAAAGAGTGGCAAATTTGAAGACACGGGGCGTGCGACGAGTTGGGATTTTTTCATACCATTATTTCCATTTTCTGTCATTATTCAAAGAAGTGGGACGTTCGAAAAGATGGGACTTTCGAAGAAGTGGGACTTTCAAAGATATGGGATAAGAGGTGGGAATTTCAGTCTTAGTTAATTTTCATATTGCATCACTTTGCGAGTACCTGCGACGTTCGAAGAGGTGAGACCTTCGAAGGGATGTTACATTCAAGGGAGTGCGACTTTGCCCTGTAAACGACCTATTACTTATGCAGTTCAGGGGACAGATGTTCAGGAGCGTAGCAGTGGGAGATAGGGAGACTAGTCTCTTCAAAATTTTGAAAGTATGTACTTTCAACAGGGATTCTTTAGTGGAAAAAATTAGAATTCCTTAAAGCATATATGATTCATCGCTAGAAAAGATTTTAGGAAATTTTGTTGAGCTAAAAAGCCTTAACTACAACTTTTCGTAATTATAATCAAGTTAGATTTTCTAAAACTTTTTTTCTTCTTCAATTTGTATAGATCTGGCTGAGAAAATCCCAAAAACATCATTATTTTGCCAGTCTACAGGTAGTCCCCCAAAATTCAAAACGCTAGCTACTCCAATGCAGATGTTACTCGTAAGCTAATAAGATTCTACTGTGATCCAATGATAGCGCTATAATTCGGAAACAAAAAATATCTTTCATTGTTTTTACTAGCAGTATGCTGTACTTCTTGGGCAGATTTTTAATATTTGAATAGAACGGGCTGAATAGGCATTTTTGCTAAGCCTTTCGTGTTTTGGCGCTCTAATTTTTGAGCGCATACTTATGATCTCAATATATTCCCGAATCATAAGAAATAAGAAATCTGAGTTAAAAAATAAATGTAAATAAACATTTTACATTACTACAGACAAGATATTAATTATTAATAAACAAGCCACAAATGATTGCACAGAAATCAAAAGCGCTCTAGACCCTAAAGTATGTGAAAAACAATACAAGAAACACAATTCTTGCCAGACGAAGGCGTATTTGTACTACAGAAAAACGTAAAACTCTACATCAAACGCAAATTTATTCTGTACTTCGGTAGAGAGTTTCCAAGTCGTATTTATTTAGACAATAGATTTCCACACGACTAATTCTTTGTGACCCCACCTTCACGTAATGTAATTCATGATTCAATTCAATACAATTTCTACCATGACATTGAAAAGAGGATGTAATTTTTTTAACCACAGCTCTTTCGATGTAGAACGTGGATTGACGATCTGATGGAGTTGTTGATCAACAAACATCCGCCTTGAGTTATTAGCGGTCAACGAAAAGCTGCAAAGCTCTTATAAATAAATTTATTTTGATAATTAAGTTAATTAATTTAGTCGATTACTATACTGTGTGCGATGACTTCACAATTTCAGACGTTAATTTATAATGTGCACATATTTAATAGAGAGTTTTTCGGAAAATAATACCTAAAAGTTCCTATCTTTTTCTAACGGCAAAGATGCTTATGTCGCAATATATGTAAAAATCTAGGTTTGCGAAGGTAGGATTTCTACGGCGACGAAGACTCTACATAAATGCAATTTGTAGTGGAAAATGAGCAACTTGAAGTAAGCGAATAAATTCAGTGTCAGACATTTCGGCATTCAGATTTGGTAATAAAGAAAATGCAAGAAAAAAACGGAATAACATAAATGCGAGAAAAAGTTAAGGAAATCAAACGAAATATGAGTGTTGTTGTGGAATGTACATACGCAACCATGTTTCTCAGCAGGGTTAATTTAGGTCTATCTTTTTGAAAATAGTCTGGAAGACCAACATAATACAAAAGGCCCTAGTTAAAGTCAAATGACCCTCAGAATCCAATTTATTAATTTTTTTTTGTTTTTTCCATGATTTTTCTTATACTAATGGAAATCGCTCGATAAGAAGCCTCGATAACAGTGTTTCTCGCCCTTCAAATTTCAAAGCTTTTTGGCGTTTGAAAACTCAGAACCCACCCAAACCTAGAATTTGAATGTTATCTGTATATGACCATATCATGCACGTCCGCAGAAATATTTAAAGATCAACAATTGTAATATAACGCATCAAAATAGCACAGATGTATCATAATATCAGCGGTTTGCAGTCAATTTATAACAATTTTAATAAAATATTTGACTTTAATTATTTTTCGAACCTAATTTGCACCAATACCCCAGAAAATATTCTATTTTTCCTTATTTCGACTTTTGAACTTGATCCTTTGCATACATGTCTATGTTTAAACTTGCGGCATCGAACGATCTATCCTGCATATCGTATAATGCTCAAGTTCAAACTTTCTCAGATTTTCAGTGACTTAAGGCTTAAAGCTCCAATATTTTTCATACGTGTTTCAAACACGAAGATTGATTAAAAAGTTACCGTAAAGCATAAACACCAATAAACAAATATCTAAATCAGTTTTTTACTGCTGCACTATTCTTCAACTTGTAAACGCTTTTCAACGCAGTAGTAAAAATGTAAAGCTTTGTTTTATCCGATGCAGGCGATGCTATTTTTTATCATTTTAGATATGTTATTATGTAAGAAGTCTCATTGTTACTTGCATTGTTTTCATTTTTTAATTTTTTATAATTTTGAATTAATGCAATCAAATTTCTTTTTATAATTGCTTCGAGCCTAAAAATAGGTTTTAATTAACGCATTCTTGACAATTACGCTTGAATTTCGAATAGGTATATGATTTCTTAAATTGGCTAAATAAATTGATGACCAGGGACATAAATTGAATAAACTGTGACGCTATGATAGACATTTTTAATCTAAGAATAGCTAATTATTTTTCAATTACTCCGACATTTTTTCGGCATTGCCCCGTCGTTTGAGCTTCGCACTGCCTACATTTGCAAGATTTTTCTTATTCTGGTGATAAGACGTGACAAATAAGAAAAGTTAAAGATTAATGCACCTATGCTGAAGACTATTGTATTACATTCCTAATTATTTTTGTGAAAGGAACTAGAAATATTTATCCTATTATAGCAACATCTGAGTACGCATTTGCATACCTACATCATTAAATATCGAATTCAATCGGATAGACGCTAGTAAATAAGCATCCTTCGCGTGCTCAATCTAATTAAAACGGTGACGAAAATATCATCAACGTGGGCAAATAAATATTATTAGAGACTGATGCAAATCATTACCGGTTCGATAGGTAATCAAAAGGATTTTTCTATGTTATTACTGCTTAGTTATGACACGTAGCTATGGGGAGCCTGGGGTCTGACCTGGACCTAATGATCACAATTTTGAAATTTTATTATTTTTTGCGATTCCCTCGTTTTTTCCACGCGACATTCTGTATTCACCTATGTAACACAAATTAGGCGAAAATGAGCAAATCCCTGTTGTCTTTGATTTCGTTTATCTTCTATTTTCATACGTGTTACAGGGGGATGGGGATATCTTCAACCAAAGTTGGTCGTCCTCATCCCCCAAAGTCAAAAACTCTGACCCCTTACGTTTTCTTGGCGATAACTTGCTTTTTATGACTATTTTTTGTGTTTTTTGACTATTTTTGGCCAATAATAGTAGGTAATTTACCCTTTTCTAGAAATAGCCGGGATAATCTTCCTAAATTTTAGAATTTTAGACCATTACTGTACAAATACAGCATAGGAATTAAGAGGCAAGGCAGCAAAATTTCAAATTGCCTTTTGCTCAAAAATGGTGGATCGTGTCAAAAGCATAGTCTTTTTGGCATGTTTGACGATACTCTACGATTTCGGAGCGTGAACACATGAGAAAATTTGAAAAATATCACAAGATATTTTTATAATATATTTTAAAATATTATAAAAAATATTCGAGCAAATGAAGCGCACTTTTCCACGAACTTTTCGGAAAAAATGCGAATCCTGGCGGGAAGTTGTGTTTTTTTGCACAACGTCTATTTGTACATGTGCAAAGATGGTCCCCAAAACTCTTTGCACATTTTGTACACGCATATTTTTGCATATTATAATATAATACAGTAGCGCTTTCAGGAAAAAATACTAAAAATTGCCTCCAAATGGTGCAAAGCGCCGAAAAATTTTATATTTTACATTCTGTATGCAAACTTTGCTGTTATAAAGATAAATAAAACAGATAATTACTCATTTCGGCCAACCACCGTCCAGAAATTGTCACCGTCCCAACATTGTTACAGCGAGGACTAACATTGTCTCAGTGAGTCCAAATACTGCCACCGTCCCAGCACTGCTACCATCCCAACACTACCACCGCGAGTACCAACATTGCCACCGTCCCAAAAGTGCCACACTGAGCCCCAACATTGCTGTCGTGATGAGCGAGGGGCAAGGTTGAACCCCCTTAAAATTCAGACTCTCCAGAATCCGGCAGACCTTCCAGAATTGTATTTCGACTATTCGTCGATATTCGCCCCACCTCATAATTTAGTTGCTGCCGAAAAGTATAACCGAGTACGTTTGTACTGCATGGAGAAGGAGGTACACATATAATTTAAGAAGCATTAAGTATCTAATTTTCACAGATAATAATGGTTGCAGTCGTTAGGAAAGGGGATACTAGCAGGAATTTGTGAGAGGCTAAATCCTGAACTTTTTGTATTGTAATTCGATGTACATATGTCGGAGTTGAAATTCACATTTTCTTCCTAAAGTGCTCTTCAATACCTACATAAGGTCTATCTTCTCAAATGGAGATAATAGCCTCTGGGTAGTAATATTCTAAGAGGTTTAAATCCATCCTCACTACAAAGTCCATGCGTGAATCTCTGTGTAACAGAGTGGTGGCATTGTTGGGGCTCAGGGTGGCAGTTTTCGGACGGTGGCACTGGTGGGAAACATATTGGAAATATTGGGATTCGCGATTGCAGTATTGGGACGGTGGCAATGATAGGACGGTGGCAGTGTTTGGGAAGGTGGCAGTGTTGAAACTCACGTTCACACCTGGGCATGGGGGTTCGGGGGGTAGGCACCCCCTTGAGAAATTAAAATACCCCCGCCCCAGAAATCAAAATACTTCTCCCCCAGAATTCAATTTTTGAATTTTTTTTCACTATTTTTTGATGCCAATGGATAGTGCTCGATGAGAAACGTAGGAAAATGGTAGTTTCTTCGCCATACCACCATTTTTGAGGCCATTTTTTTACCTTTGAAAAGTGTTTCAACCCTCCCCCCATAATTTCCTTGCTGCCCACGTATGCTCGCGGTGGTAATATTGGGACTCGTGGTGGCAGTGTTGGAACGTGGCAGTGTTGGGACACGACCTCAGGTATGGCTGTCCCTTGTATTATCATTGCATACGGATTTATATTAAGACTATGAATTTTTCTCCCAACGGGTCCTACAATGACTTATGGTGCGATCGAAATGAATACCGAACCGTGCTCGGCTCCTTGTCAACTTTATTGTTGATATTGGCTCCTCTCGGATTGGTCGCCAATCTGATTTGCATGCGGGCTTTGACTAAAAGCGGCGGCGGTGTGCCGGACGAAGTCAAGTGCTTGCTAATTTGCTGCAATTTGTGTTACGCGATGAGGAGTTGCATTTTTGCCATGAAATCCGTCTACAATTGGCTTTGGATCTCGCCGCTCCACTTCCACCGCTGGGGCGTTGACTGGATTTGGTGCGCGATAGTCGAATATTTCTACCTGACGCCAAGCTCAGTCGTCTATTTGGCTATGCTGTTCATTGGATTCAGCAGGTAAGTGTCGATTCAGATCATAGATGCGCAGGAGCTACTTGTCTGAGAGTCAGTAGGTGCGCCTTTTTATATCAAAGTGATTTTAAATACTAATATAATTGCTAAAAAAGCGTTCCAAACATACTTGGGCGCGGAAGGGGGAGTTCGTGGCGAGGGATTTGCACTCCCGCAGAAGGCCGAATACCCTCTCCTCCGTAACCAAGTTATCCCCTACCCAGAATTCAAGTTTTGAAATTTGTTTGCTTCTTCCGCAAGTTTTTTTTTAATGCTAATGGATAGTGCTTGATGAGAAACGTTGAAAAATGGTGCTTTTATGAAATACCCCCATTTATAAGACCATTTTTTGACATCTGAAAAATCTTGCGCACTCCCTTCAGAATTTGGGTGCTGCCTACCTATGGTTCTAATTACCTTATTCCTCAGTCAGTTTTTGATTAGTTTCAAGCACCTCTTAGAAAAATTTTTCTGTTTCACTGCTTTATAAGCCTTAATTTTGCCTCCTTTTTCTTTGACAAATTTTTCATTTTTTCATTTGGTGGGAGTCTAGACAGTAGATACACAGCATTGCCGATATAGGGGAGGAGTATCAGCCGATCTAAAGGGGAGTCGAGAATTAAGCTTCTATTGAGCCAAAATTATATCAAAAACTATTATAAGCGCCAAAACAGCATTAAGACTACGTTGTTACGTTTTCGGTCAATTTTAAGCACTTTTGAAGAATAATTTCAATTTTTATCCATTTCTGTGTCTTCATTTTCCATATTTTCCCGGGATAATTTCTTATTTTTCTATTCCGGGGTCCTGCTCCCATAAACCCCCACGTAGCATGTCTTGTCTAGACCCTTTTTCGGAAAAACTATTTTTTAATTGCAAAAAATATTTCGAAAATACGATGATTCTGAAGAGAAGAAGTACGAAATGCATTATTCAAAGCGTATTCAATAGGTCAAAAATTAGCGACGATTTTATAGACTCTTATCTCTAATCCATTTCATGATTTTTTATATCCGAGAACAGGGCTAGATAATGCTGACTTTTATTTTTTAACGAAATGTTAAAATCGCAGAAATCGTGCTGTTTTATGTGTTTTTAGCTAGGGAAATCTTGGCTTAAAATTAACAATTTATCGCCGATTCACACTAGATACTCATTTTTTTGAATAAACATAATGTACTCAATCTACTTCAACTTTTTGAAAAATTATGTCGTGTTTCTAGATTTAGGACACGACGAGCATTGCCTGACGAAATTAGTGTTCTTGAAGCGGACGTATCGTTCCTAAGCCAAAAAAGGCGGGTTTTAAAATCTTTTTAAACCCAACCCAACCTACCCGTCATCGGAATTCCCACCCCACGCTGCACATTCCTGCATTCCATAGAATCAGCGACCTACCTGAACTTTATCAGCAAGAGCTTGAGATTTCTCATTAAGCTTTTAGGCGTAAGCTTTTAAATTTTTTACCATTCTCATTATCGCGCTTAGATCACATCTACAGTCAAGACCACAAGTAAGGTTGCTAAAGCACAGGCATGAGGCGACAGGCGCCTGTTACCTGCATGTGAGTCGGCCGAAATTTCATATTGGTAAACACGTGCGTCGAGAGAAAATTGCCTGTGCGACAACTGTCACTTTGACTGTCAGGTGCTTGTAGGGCATGCGCTTGAGCAACGTAACTTGTGGTCTTGACTGTATGTATTTTAACGGTCGTACTGCAGAGATCGGAAGATTAAAGCTGTTGTGTTTAAAAGGATAATGATTAAGATATGGTGAGAGCACTAATTCATGATTAGATAAAAGGCATCGTTCTTATTCGAATTCGGAACGTTTTCAGATTTTTTTGCTCAAACCCTTATTTTGACGTTCTACCACTGAGATTTTATTCGAAATCAGACTTCGAAGATCGTTCGCATCGGGCCAAAAACCATCGTCGACTCGCGCAAACGCGCCGCTTATGTGTGTCGCCATTGTGCTTCTGGCGACGGCGTTCTATGTCATACTATCGGCGACGAGCTACCACCGTCAATCGGGCAGCAGCCTCAACGGAGGCGCCGTCGCTGGCGTCTGCTACTGCTACGCGCTGTTGATTTGGGAGCCGATCCAACGCTTTTCGTTGACGGTCGCGACGCTAACCGTTCAATGCGTCACGTGCTTTGTCTACCTTGGAGTCTACCGCAAGAACAAACGCGCGCTGGTGGCGTTTGACGTTCGCAGCCGATGGCACTGCCTCAGTGAGCGATTCGCCCTGTGGAGCAACGCGTCGACTTCGGCGTGGCTGACGCGGGCGGTTTTGTTTCAGTCGCTGAACGTCCTGACGACCCATTCAGCGCTCGTCGTCCTCGGCGTCGGTTTTCCTGATGCTCGCGCATCGCTGCGCATCGTGGTCGCCAACGTTTGCATGACGATCGCCGACTTTGAGTCGGTGTTGTTCCCCGTCCTTTGCGTGCGGTGAGCCGGCCGATGTGGGCGGCCGGGAGTAGGCGCGTGAGATTTCGGGGGTATAGCTGGACCAGACGTGCACGTGGAGATGGAGGTTTTAGGGGTATAGGCCACACATAAACAGCAGCGAATTATGGGCGTCCGATGGGGCAACATTGCCAAAAATAGCACCAAAAATTCAGTATAAGGAGAGCTACCGATTTTGGGAAAACGGGGCTCCCACCGGATTCAGGGGTTCAGACCAGACATGCACAGCATGACAATTCTAGCCTGAGGGAAGCGACATTTTAAAGTACCTTTTTGGGTCAAAAAATTATGGGTACGCGTCAGAAACATCGTTTTTTGGCGTTTCTGACGACGCTCTATCTTTCTAGAGCATAAAAACTCAAAACAATTTCAAAAAAATCGAAAAAAATTGAATAAATTGAACAATATCCATGTGTAAATAGCGCGAAGCGCAGAAAAATCTAACACTTTTGAGCAAACAGATGGCTAAAAACGCTTAAAAAAGACTTTTTCTACGAATTTTCAGGTACATTATCTAAACTTTTGAAAATTCGCGAATTCTGGTGGTTGATCAAAATTTCTGGGGAGGAAAGGTGAAAGCTTTTCTGAGGGATGGGGAAACTCCCAAACCCTCATGATCATGTGTGGTCCAGACCCATCCCCTACGCCCATGTGTGGTCTAAGCGTCCTAAGAAATGGAAAAATGGAAAAGTTCGTGAGAAAAATGAGGCCAAATAAAGACCAAAAATTATTGAAAATTGAAAAAATGCTTCAATTTAATCAGAAATCGTGAAATAACATGGTTTAAACGCTTTTCACAGCATTTATACTGGTTTTTGAGGCCATTTTGGCCCAAAATGTCTCAATTTTTGACCCTAATCAAGATCGGCCATGCTGTGCATCTATATTCTGGCTGAACCACCTCTTCCCGAGAATCCGAATGACCTACTTGCGTCTACCGTGACGAGTTAAGCACAAAACATTCGAATATTTAATTTTTTTAAATCTTATGAGACGCTGGGCTTATACCTACATACAGGCATCGGCTCAAAATTTTGTAAGCGAATATAGTCAGCTATTTTAGAAGGTAGGGCAGGATAACCTTCGTTTTTGTCTAAAAATAGCAAAAAACACATAGAAGTGGCAAAAGTGCATGATTTTGTGCACAAGTCTTGAAAATTCGCTCCTTCCTGGATGATGAACTATCTACTTTAGGCGAAAATCTTCATACCTCAATTCTATCTTTACATATGTATTGGCAACTGCGAGAAATCAAATGGACTCCGTTTGTTTCTACGGTTTTATACGTGTACCATTTTGAGGGCTTTCTCAAGTCAAAGTGACCTCAATAACTGGTATAAATGCTAAAATACGAGTAGCTCGTGTTCTGCTTGCACTGCTGCAATTTTTGGCCTTTATTTTGCCTTAGTTACTTCAAAAAATTTCCATTTTTCTATTCTGAGTGGTTTAGACCAAAAAACCCTAAGTGCATGTGTTTTGCAACTATAAATGGGCATCACGAACATTCTGATGAGGAATCAGGTTAGGTGAAATCGCCATAAAAGTTAATAAAAATATAATTCTTGGGGTCTACAGTAATCTACAGGGGGATTCAAATTCTGCAGAGAATTTAAACCCTCCCCTAAACCACCCTCACTCGCCAACGCGTTCTTACGACTATACATACGTGTTTTTTGGGAGTTAAGGTCCCCAAGAATGGCCATTGATTCCGCACGAAAGACTGCTAATCATTTCGAAATTTCTAATTTTCCATAAAATCAATAGGACTATTATGTTTTCACCGCTTTTAGCAACTTACATATTGGCTAACTAAAAGCTTACGTCTCCTTTCTTTAGCCTCAGAACATTTTTCTAATTTTTTTAAATGTTTTTTGTTGCTGGAAGAAGGAACATTATTGGAAACGTCGTTGATATTTTCGATCGACGTACTACCGGTAATAACCCCGGGAAGGCTTGACATCAAATTTCCGGAACTGATCCTTCCCCCGATTCCATTGCAATATCTACGCTTCCGACCACACTGTAGGCGTGGGGGTGGGGCTTAAGGTCTGTAGTTCTCACCCCCTGATAATCTGGCGTGCAACCCGAAATTGATTGACCCAGAATTGAAGGTATTCGGGACTTTCATCTACTTTAAACCATCCGGATCCCATAATCCGGCTGCTGCCCATGCGTGCCTCTGAGGTGGGAAGCACCATAATTCTGGGGAAGGGAGTGAAAGATTTTTTAAAGGTCACCATCTTTCAACGTTTCTCATCGAACTGGGGCTGCCCACGTATGCTCACTACTTATTGTCGTAATTCAGCTCAAATTTTTTTCTATTCCCGCAGCTATAATCAACGTTTGGTCGACCTAGTGCGAAAAAATGTATCCGAGTTTATTACGGCCCAAGTTAATCGCCCGATTGGTGTTTGGAGATCGATCGACTGAAGGCTGCGAAGAACGGAACAAAGTGTTTTGGCAACGAAAGTGGAACCAAAAGCATATTTCGGCCGGCACTATAAATTTCCAAAAGACAATTGTGAGTTACAAGCTGAACCCCGACGCCCAACAAGATATACTGAGTGATTTGTGGAACAAAAGGGTCGGCCCGATTTGCCAACACGAAGCAGAGGAATAGCGAGTGATGAACATATTTGGGCGTGGGGAGGTTCGAGTGTATGCACCCATAGAAACCAAAACACTCCCCCCAGAAACCAAAATATCCCCAAAATTCGATTTTTGAAGTTTTTTCCGTTTTTTTCGCAATTTTTTTATGCCAATGGATTGTTCTCGATGAGAAACGTTGAAAAGTGACGTTTTTTGCCCATACAAACATTTTAAGGCCATTTTTGACCTTCGAAACAATGCAGCACTCCCCCAGAATTTCGGTGCCGCCGTCACTAACGATTCTTATTGATAATGACCAACTTTCGCGCAAATCAGTCGTTTGAAGACCAATACATTATCGTGCAGGTTTCGGCTGACGTGAGCATGCACATACTTTAACATACTTTTTAAAAAGAGAGAGAGAGAGAGAGAGAGAAAAAAAAAAAAGAAATATATATACACACGTGTGTGCTTGCACATGTGTATATAAATATGTGAAAACGCATTTTTCAGCATAAATATGTCGGGCGGAGGACGTTCTTGTAACCTTATCCTTGTCAATGATTATCCTGATTATAAATGTTATTAAAGAATGCTCCTACATTATGCTTTTTAATTAACGTTCTAAACATTCGTATTTAACATACTCATCAAATGACGAATAATATTCAGCTTTTCTAAAGTTCGTGACCACCCAAGTTTCCCTGCGTTTCGTTTAATCTATCTCTCCGATCTGTTCGAAGACCCGAAATCGCCGATTTCTTAGTTTCTTTGACGTCAATTAGCACATGACCTTTCTCCCACGTAACTTTTAGAATTCTTTTAATCTAACTTAAAATGTGACGTTTTTCTGAATATTGGTTATTCGTTATTCGGTCGTTGTATCGCCTTGCGTGTAATCGTCCTGTTTCATCTTTATGCTCTGCGTATTTTATTTACCTATTAATACATGCAACTGCCTGTACAACGAACCACCTTCCATTTCAATGGTGCGTTAGCTAAAAAAAACACCACAAAAACTGCGCGATGAAAGAGATTTTTAAAAGTTGCGCACGCTCGCTTTTGCATCATTCGCACTCGAAATCGGCTCGATTCGCTCGTTGTTTTTTCTTATTATTCATTCAATCCGATACTTACATACACGCATTTTCTGGTCCGTGAACAACAACGGCCAAGCCGCTCTCGGACCAATTTCACCGAATTGTAAACGAAGCGAAGAAGAAAGTTCTTAGAACAGGACCTTCCGCGTAAGTTACGATCATCTAGCTATTCATTAAGAAAGTTACCAGAAAACCTCGTAACGCCCGAAATTAAAACTGAAACTTCAGATTTAAAAAATAAAAATATAAAAACTGATTCTACTCCAGATTTAAATTTTCTTTTTTCACCTGAAAAATTTTAGGGATAAAATCATGGATGATGTTCAAGCAATTGCACTTTTACAACAAACTGTTACTAGAATTCAAGATTTATATGAACAACGACCTGCTTAACATTTGCATCAGCACCACCAATTAGTTCTTTTAACGGTGATGGAGATAGTAGCTGGTTGTGCTGGGAAAGAAAATTTAGTAATTTAGCAGTATTAACTGGAGCCTCTCAACTTGATCGGAAAATTGCACTTTTGTCTATTTACGTAAAAGGCGCTGCTCAAACATTTTTTTACGATGTTTCTCAGAGAAATCCTCAACCTAATACCTGGAATGAATGGGCTCAACTTTTTGCTGAACGTTTTCCGGAAAATCAACATGTTGATATAAAACGTGACCAACTTGTAGCTCGATTTCAACTCCCAAGTGAATCTGTTCAAAAATTTGCATCTGACATAAGACACCTGGCCAAACGTGCTCAACCTGGTTGGACGGGATATGAAAATAACGATTTTATAAAAAGTCATTTTGTTTCGAAACTTTTGCCTAATTTACGAATCTGGGTCAGAAACGCATCACCGAAAAATTTCGAAGAAGCTGTCACGGAAGCATACAAACAAGAAATAAATCAAATTTATGACAAAAATCTTTTGCCAAATCAGTTTCCACCATATACAACAAACCCTGAATTAAATTTAAATAATCAACAAACGCTAGGATTATCTGTTAATAGGCAACCTAACCGGTTTACATTCTCAAATAATCCTAATGATCGCGATAATTTGCAGAAAGTTGAGAAACCGCAAATTTCATATTATCAACAACGTCAGGATAGTAGGACGGGAATGTTTGATAAGAGTAATGGAATTCCAATAAGATCACGAATGGCGTCTCGAACTCTTGACGGAGTTATAATATGTTATTTTTGCGGTAAACCGGGACATGTTCAGGCTGTCTGTAGAAAAAGGATCGGTCAAATAAATGAAATTAGGCCTCAAAATTTTTCGATCGGTCAAATGAATCAAAATAGGCCTCAAAACTTTTCGCGTAACAATTCTCTGCAGAATGATAACCTGAATTTTAACCATTTGCGCTCAAATAATCAAAACCAGTTTCGGGATAATAACAGAAATCAAGGAGACCCACTGACTTACAGACCCCGTGTAGACAGGAGGGCGAGAGTGCAATTAGCGACAACGAGCCATGCGGAGGATGAGGGGAATTCGGGTAGGTATGAATCAATTTCTGATGAAAATAAAAATTTATTGTCTCATCGATCGGAAACCGAAAATTATGACCTAAATTTCAACCCACTGATTTGTGATGATCCAGAATTTTTTCAAGCCTATTCCGAACAAATGGGTATTCCCTCCATGAGGACTATGTTTTGCATGCGGTCCGAACCTATCAGTAAAGGTTTCGATAGTAATCCTGATAATTCAGATGGTGGTAATCGTGAAGGTGGTACAAATTTTCGTGAATCTATAAGTTATATTGGGGGATCCCCGGAGAGTTGCAGTGTAAGCACCTGGGATGCCGCGATTCACCACATTCCGCTGATAGGTCAATTTTGTGAAATGTGCCACAAAGCGCGCAGTTTTGAAATGAGGAAAAATAATTATAAATTTATGGCGCCTGTATATAGTGTTTCTTTGTTTATCATATTATCCTTATTTATCCTCAGTGTTTCACCTGCCTCAGCTGATAAATCAACAAATATTTATTATGTATGTGGGACTAGTAGATCGGGTCACCCCATATCTGTACCAAAACAAGTGCATTGTATTTTACCTGAAAACCTGGAAAACAAGAGTCAAAAAATTAAGGTTATCGTTTGGGTGCCTAATGAAAAACCTGTTGAGACTCCTGGCGTAAAATGTTATTATAGAAAACGAACAGTTTGCACGAATGTTGGTTTTTTTGGATCTAAAGGCATAGTTTCTGATACGCTAGACCAACAGCCATCTTCTGTTTCTGCATGTAATATCGCCTGGAAGTTTAAAGAATTTAATTCGAAACCATTACATGAAATTTCGAATAAGATTTGGTCAACAAATTTTCCATTAAATGTTACCTTTGTCTGGTGCTGTTCTGATCACTGTAATTCGCAAAATAATTTTTTTATGGAGATCGGAACTATTTCCTCCTACGACGCACATACTATTTTAACAGATTTAGGGGATACTGGAGGATGTACACCCCAAGATTCATTCTGCATTAATCAAATGAGCACTGTCATTTGGGATAGAAACCAGTTTAAAGAAAAATGCCAATTTACGAATCTTGGAATTTTCGAAGCTGAATTAAATCATAATTTTGTAATCGTCGAGCGTATTCAAGGCGCATTCACCTTAACTCATGCATCGACTCGCTGCCGGTTAAAAAATTCGTTTGAAACAGCTCAAGGAGTCATTTTACAAATTTTGAATCAAACTCTGCGTGAATCTTTTGTGAAATCTATGCCTACTTATTTCAACCTGACTTTTTCCAGTTCGGATCCAATAAATGCAAAACTTCAATTTTTATTTGAGAAAATTCGAGATTTTGAATTGATTAATTTTAAGAATGTTTGGATTGAATTATGTAGAGCCGCAGCTAGGTATTTGCAACTGGTTTGGCAGCTACTCCACCTAGACCCGACTTTGGGAGCGCGAGCCCTGCTAAAAAGGAATGACATTTACGCCTCATTTTCAGGAAATGCTCTAATGATATGGGAATGTATGAAAATCGTTCCTGATCAAATTTTTGGAATTACACTGTTAATAATACCTGTTATCAATTATTGCCAATTTTGCATAAAAATAAACTTTGGTTTTCTCCATCTGGCAGTACGGACCTATTACCTGCATCCCCCACCGTAGACTGCACAAAACGTCTTATTGGTTTTCATGAGAGTAATAAGCAATGGTTTACAAGCTTAGGTACTGCACATGTTAGCCAAATTCCTTTAGAAATCGTTTGGCACTCAAATCACAGTAGTTACACGTTTGATTCACCACCTATTTATTACGATAGTCATATAACTGAATCTTTATATTCTTTATCATTAATAAAAAATTATATGTCCAGAGCCACAAAAGTTGAAAAACAGATCGAACGTTTATCAAACTATACCGCCTCTATTTCTCTCAGTCCTAATATACTTTCTGAATTTTTCCGAGGAACTGATTTATTATTATCTGAGGCATCAAGAAGTGTGACTGGTTTAATTGATAATGTTTTAATAAACGGTTCTCACTCTATTTTCGGTTTTGCAGATAATTTATTATTCGGACCCATTCAGCTTGTTGTTAATATTGTTGTATACATAATTGTTATCATAATTTTTGGTTATACATTATTCTATTGTTACCAGCTTCAAAATTTTTCGAAAAATGTGTTCTTGCTGCATTCCAAAACTGTCTTTCCGACCACGTAGAAAATGCAAAAATCTAAATAAAAACAAAACGTTAACTGGTTCTGAAATGGAATTAAGTGAAATAGTCGTTCCAACCTCAGCTAATCCGTGTTCATCAGGTAAAATTAAACCCTCTGACTCTAAAACGGGTATAATAGGAAAATCCGAACAAAGTTTTTCATCTAATATGTTTTCCAAGTTATTAACTCAAGCTTTAGAGCCATTGTATAACAAAGATCAAGAAAATATTCGAATTTCTAGCGCATTAACAGAAATAAGTGAAAAAAGAGTTTTAGGCAATCATCCATTTATTCCGGTTGTTCTGCAAAATCCAAAAACACAAGAAAATTTTTGAATTAGATGCTCTTATTGACACTGGTTCTGAAATTTCATTAATGAGTAAAGTAATGCAAGAACAACTGAAACTTCCATTATTAGCTCCTGTAATAAAGTCATTAACTGCGGCGGGAGGACATACATCTGAGGTACTTGGTTGTATCTGGGTCACTGTCTACTTCCGAAATGAGGGAGGTCAAGTTTCTTATGCTCCGCTTCTCACTCATGTTCTTGATCAGAATTTTGTTCTGCGATCCAAAATTCCAGAAAAAGAACGCAACAACTGCTCTAATTTCAAGCTATTTCAAACTCATGATGATATACCTGGTAAACCACAACTCAATCAAGATGAGAAAAATCTACTAATCATGCTTTTGAATCGTTTTTCTGACCTTTTTGTTCAAAATGAAAAGGATGTCGGTCGAACATCTGTGATTCAACATAATATTGAAACAGGCTCTGAAAAACCTATTAAACAGCCTCCATACAGAGTCCCTCATAAACAGAGAAACGTAATTAATGATGAAATTAATAAAATGCTTTCTAATAAAATTATTAGGCCTTCTCAGAGTCCGTGGGCAAGTCCAATTGTCATGGTTCCTAAGAAAACTGGAGGATTTCGTTTCTGCGTCGATTATCGTAAATTAAACGCCATCACCAAAAGGGACAGTTACCCCCTTCCCAGAATTGATGATATTCTGGACACTCTAAATCACAGTGGGTTTTTCACTACTCTTGACCAAGCCTGGGGATATTGGCAAATACCTATGGCTGAAAACGATAAGGAAAAAACTGCTTTTATTACTTATAACGGGTTATTTGAATTTAACGTACTTCCTTTTGGTCTCTGTAATGCCCCTGCCACCTTTCAACGCCTGATGGATCTCCTTTTAGTAGGATTACAATGGGATATCTGCTTAGTGTATCTAGATGACATACTTATTTTCAGTAATAATTTCGAAGAACATTTAAAACGCGTTGAAATCATTTTTCAAAAATTAAAATCTGCTAATTTGAAGCTCAGACTTGAAAAATGTAAATTTTTACAACGAGAAGTATCATATTTAGGTTATATAATATCTTCCAAAGGAATCAACCCTGATCCTAATAAAGTAGCTGCTGTTCAGAATTTTCCTGTACCAAATACCACAACCACACTTAAAAGTTTTTTAGGGTTAGCAGGTTATTATCGTCGTTTTATACATAATTTTGCTTTAATAGCGGAACCATTATATGAACTTTTGCGAAAAAATTCTAAATTTATCTGGCTACCTAAACACGAAAATTCATTTCGAGTACTTCAAAAATCGCTTTTGACAGTACCTGTTTTACATTATCCGGATTATTCGAAAGCTTTTGTTATTCAAACTGATGCATCAGGCACTGGGATTGGAGCTATTCTTGCCCAGGAGCATGAAGGAGTAGACCATCCTGTAGCCTATATCAGTAGAGCCTTAAAACCAGCAGAAAAAATTATCCAGTTTTTGAGCTTGAAGCTTTAGCCATTGTCTGGGCAATTAAACAATTTCGAACATATCTTTTTAATCAAAAAGTGATCATTGTAACTGACCATGCCGCTTTACAGTATATTCTAAAAAAGCCTAATCCGTCTCCCAGAATTTCTCGATGGGGTCTCGCTATCCAAGAATATGACTTTGAAATTCGCCACAGACCAGGAAAAAACATAGTAACGTTGACGCCCTTTCTAGAGCTTTTTGTTCCTTAAGTATCGATAATTCGCCAAAAATCGATAAAGTAGAATCTGAATTTCCAAATCAACAGCATTCTGATCCTTTTTGTAGCGGTATGATAGATTTTATCACAAAAGGCAACTTACCGGAAAATTCGGTGAATGCTAGAAAAATAATTTTGACTCATGACCATTTCTCATATTTCAACAACCTCCTGATTTACACTGGTTCACCAAAAAGTAAAAAAGCAGTCGAATTACTCGTAGTACCTAAATCTCTTATTTCTAGAATTTTAACTGCATTTCATGATGACTCACTTGCTGGACATCTTGGGTTCAAACGTACGTATGCCCGCATTAGAGAACGATTTTTTTGGCATCAACTTTATAACGATGTAAAAGAATATTGTACTCAGTGTAAAGCTTGCATAAGTAGAAAATCGCCTACTAAAATAAAAGCTAGTCTCGTACCAATCCCTGTAGATGGACCTTTTGATCGGTTAGCCACCGATATTCTGGGCCCATTACCTCAAACTCAACATGGGAATAGGTACATCATTGTATTTACTGATTATTTAACTAAGTACTGTATGACTGTGTCCTTACCATATGTGACTGCGGAAGCAACTGCACATGCCTTAATTCATGAGGTTATTTTAAGACATGGAGCACCAAAGGAACTATTATCTGATCGTGGGACTAATTTCCTCTCAACTGTCATCACTGAAATTTGTAAATTATGCCAAATTCGGAAAATCAATACCTCTGCTTATCACCCACAAACTGATGGTTTAGTAGAACGATTTAACAAAACTTTGGCTAATATGCTTTCGATGTATGTAAATTCGCAGCATAATGATTGGGACGATTTTTTGCCTTTTGTTACTTTCGCCTACAACTCTTCACAACAAGAATCGACAAAATTCAGCCCATTTTTTCTTCTTTTTGGTCGACAACCTCGTTTTCCTATTGACTCTGTGCTTAGCTTAAAACCTAGCCGGTATACCATTGATTTAAGCGATTATTTATCAGAATTAAGTCGTCTTCTATATAATGCATGGACTATAGCTTATAATAATATAAAACATGCTCAAGTCATTCAGAAACATAATTATGATAAAACTGCTAAAGATATACAAATTGAACCAGGAGATTTAGTTTATAAGCGTGTTCACACCTTGCAATCGGGTCAGACACCAAAATTTTCACGTCCTTGGGTTGGCCCTTACACTGTTATTCAAATTAATTATCCAAACGTTTTAATTAAATCTTCTGACAATTTACAAAAGCCAGAAACTGTTCATGTTAATAGATTAAAAATTTGGAAAACAACCGAAAACAAAAATGAAATTTCAGAAAATGCCAAGCCTGCCCGTCAAATCAAAACTCCTCTCATTGAAAAAATACCTCAGTCAACCATTTCTCGTTATAATCTAAGACCACGTCACTAATTAAATTTATATGTATGTAACTAAAATCGATATCCACCTGTATATAAAGTGCCAATTTTGTTGTTTTCAAATAGATACAAAAAATGTCAAGCC
Organism: Mermis nigrescens; assembly: GCA_036768485.1. Lineage (NCBI taxonomy): Eukaryota > Metazoa > Nematoda > Enoplea > Mermithida > Mermithidae > Mermis > Mermis nigrescens. The sequence continues at coordinate 42,220 of JAVLUZ010000349.1, read as the reverse complement.
GAGAAATGTCCAGTGGCTCTCGTAGCCCATCTATAGCGAGTGAGGAGCATGAGGAACGCGAGGAACCACGTGAAACAGAAAACTGGAAGCGATTCGAGGACAGTCCTGTAATCCTGCCACCCCAAAGTGCCTTGATTGAGGATTGGTACCTCAAATTTAGTCGTCGTCCGGGTGAATTCCATTTGCATCGCGTACCTGATGACATACCGGTTGACTTGGCTTGCCATCAACTTTTTCGAGATCATCAAGTACCAGGTCTATTAGGTCTGCATATCAGTGAATACACGGTTGGGGAAAGCCAAGGCGCTGATACTGAGGATGGCTGTTCCTCGGCAACACAGACAAAACCACGTTCTTTTTGCCACATTTTGTCATTAGCTCGTCCGGATGGGTTTACGTGTGCTTTTGATATAAGATGCTTAAATGGTATACCTAGGCACCTGCAGTCAGCATTAAATGACGACTCAACATTTTTTGTTGAATTTTTGTCTTCACCTGCTCTTTCAAACACTGATCCAAATTTTAGCGCGTGGGAAGTAAATCTGCAACTGAAAAATACCGTTGAGAAAATTCGAAAATACCAGCTTTTGCCTCAACTTTTTAAAAATTGTGCTGTCAATCTGGAATCGGTAGCTAATACACTGTTTTGCACTTCTCTAAATCTGCACTTATCTCCACATCACGATTCAGCAATTCGAGCAGTGTCAACTTTGGATATATATGCATTGATTGAGCATAATATTGATGAATTATACGCTTTTTCTGTCAACCACCAGGAGCGCACCAGCGAGCATTTATTCCAGCTGCCGGATCCGATGATCTGGTTTCCACGCAAAAGATCAGTTGCAGTCAACACGGAGGAGTCGTCTGATCCGCAAAGCGCAGCAGATTCGAGGATGGCAGTCCAATCAGCTTCGGCAACCGTGCAACCAGCAGCATCCGCGACCCAGGCTGTAGCGGTCAAGCCGCCAAACGCTCCACTAGTAGTTGCTACGCGTATTCCGGCCGCTCCTCTTGCAGTAAATCGTCGAATCACATATCCTGCTCCACCGGCTCCCATCGAAGCTCCACTACGTCCATTGGGCAATCCTCGAATGATGGATATCGAAGGTCGATTTGCTTGCTTGGTGGCGGAAATGGTCTCGCAGTTCAAATCCCGATTTCGATTGTGTGACAACCGAACATGGCGGGCCTATCACGAAGATTTCTTTAATTATTGGTGCAATCAGCTGCGTCAGGCATTCAATCTTCCGCCCGAAGAATTGCGTCATAAGGAGGCGAGGCTTCGTCAAGCTTTGCTACTTCGAATTGGCGTTATCCGTCCCCAGGATGGCCCGAGCACAAGCAGCAACAACCAGCAGCACTAACGAGTACCGTCTAGTCCGAGCAGCAACATAAAGGAGCGAAACACGAATATTTACGCTTTTCACATGTTATGCATTATACGCTGCGTTGTTTCGATTTCTAATTATCAATATCAAGTTAAATAACATAATCATTTTCTTAAATTGTCAAATCTTTTAATCTTAACTAACTTTTTATTTATCCATACCTGAAAAAAATTATAATCTATCTATTCTTAATTTTGAGACCTATTTCACTTATCAGCTTCCTGTAAGTTAGGTATGATTAATTGCAATCTGAACCTGTCAAAACTTCAACAGCGAGGGAAGAGTGTAAAGAATATAGGTTCATATTCTTTATGCTTTTTAATTAACGTTCTAAACTTATTCGTATTTAACATACTCATCATATGACGAATAATATTCAGCTTTTTCTAAAGTTCGTGACCACCCAAGTTTCCCTGCGTTTCGTTTAATCTATCTCTCCGATCTGTTCGAAGACCCGAAATCGCCGATTTCTTAGTTTTCTTTGACGTCAATTAGCACATGACCTTTCTCCCACGTAACTTTTAGAATTCTTTAATCTAACTTAAAATGTGACGTTTTTCTGAATATTGGTTATTCGTTATTCGGTCGTTGTATCGCCTTGCGTGTAATCGTCCTGTTTCATCTTTATGCTCTGCGTATTTTATTTACCTATTAATACATGCAACTGCCTGTACAACGAACCACCTTCCATTTCAATTGCTAAAATATAATTTTTTGGCAATAATAGAACCACTGCTCTGGATCTAGTGGAGGCTTTTTGTACGGATTTACGGCATTCATGGGAATATACCAAATACTGAGGGTATGGTCCAATATTCGCAAAAAGACGTCTAAAATTTTAATCGAATTGTCAGCGGGAGCATTTTTGGGCCAAAATGACCTGCAAAACTCATATAAATGCTAAAGTATCCTTAAAACTACATTGTTTCACAGTTTCTGTTGAACTTCAAGCACTTCTGAACAGCTTTCAATTTTAATTATTTTTGACCTTCATTTTACACCATTCTCCCCGGAAAATTTTCCATTTTTCAGTCTAAGGAGTTCTAGACTTCAATCCCTCTACGTCCATGTCTAGTTTAGAGTAGACATGCAGGAGGAGGTTAGAAGTGTAGACCAGAATGGAGCAATGGAAAATTTTCTCGGAAAGCGAGACAAAATGAAGAGGAAAAACGGATGAATATTAAAAATTTTCTTTAAGTGCTTCAATTTGACCAGAAACTGTGTAACACAGCTAGGTTTAACGCTATTTTAGCGTTTAAACCCTTTTGAAATCATTTTGGCCCAAAAAGCGCAATTCTTAGCCCCTTTGATCTGCTGACCCCCTCCTAGATCGGCTATGCTGTGCATCTGTGTCGAGACTGGTCTAGGCTGGAGGTCATGCCATAGAGTTTTTGTCGGGAAATGAAAATAAAAATATCACAATATTTTTAAAGTAAGTTTCAAATAGTATAAAAACCTCCGTACTCATAATTCGAATTTTTCTGACATTTTTTCTGTTTATTTTTTCTTGTTTTTTTCGACAATCAAGTTGTTTATTTTTTGGTTTTCTTATCACAATATTGCTTTGTTATGTTTGGAGACCACCACAGTTTCGTTACACTGAAAACACGGAGCATATTTTTATCAGGTAATAATGGACCAGATAAGTAAAAACGTTAAGTGAAACGACTGAATCAATTACTTCTCTATCACTTTTATCGTTCCGTCAAGCGTGTTGTTCTGCTTCACTAACTAAGATTTTTCCCGTTTTTTTCAGTTTTAAAAGAATTAAGTACGGAAATCGCCGAAAGAAACTTTTCAACAAAAATAGATAACGAAGGAGCAATAATCAAAACAATCGCTTTAGAAATGTACCACGAAGCTTTCAGGCAGACCTTTAATTCAGGACGTTTTTTTCGGGCCGCCGCCCCATTTAAAGTTTGTTTATAAAAGACATTACCTTAGCATTTTTTCATAAATTGCTTACTTATTAGGCACGATTAAATAAAAGCTGATTAGAAAAGATATTGCACCACGAATGAAATGTTGCAGAATAACACGTTGCAGACGCATGCACGTCTTCGAGAGAAGTCTAAAAATGAAACTGCGCAATAAACTCGAAGTAAAACATCTTCCTTGCTCTTTCAGGCGGCCATTAATTAGGAAAAATATTACTCGGAAAGCAAAAGTAGCTTAGCGCTATGTCTCGTTTTAGAAATTCAAGATTCTACCTTTTTTTATTCTATCCACCTTTTTCCTAATTAGTGGCCGTCTGAAAGAGAAAGTAAGATGTTTCTACTTCGAGAGTATATTGGGCAGTTTCAATTTCAGACTTTTCACGAAGGAGTGCATGAGTCAGCGACGTGTTATTCTGTAACATTTCGTTCGTGGTGCAATGCTTTCTAATTAGCTTCTATTCGATCGTGCCTAATAAATAAGCAATTTATGAAAAGAGTCTTTCATGAACAAACTTTATGTGGGGCCCCAAAAAAGCGTTCTGAACAAAAAGTTTACCTGAAAGCTCCGTGGTACATTTCTAAAGCGATTCTTTTGATTATTGCTCCTTCCATATTTCAGCACTTAGCGACAAATGTACTTATCATCCGGTGTGCTTGACGCATTTTTAAATGTGTTCCAAATCTCTTGACACCAGAATTAAACTTTTGACACTTTTTTGCGATTTCGCCCTATCAGATTCCACTATTAGGGCTTTGCTTACTACCCCTATCATCAATAGTGATGGAAAGACATGCACACGGGAAACGGGGTGGGAAGTTTATGGAATGGAAAAGTGAAAAATATTCCGAGGAAAATGTGGCAAAAGAAGGCAAAAAAATAGACGAAATTTGAACATTCGATTCAAAAGTGCCTTAGAGTGACCAGAAAATGTGTAATAACGTCGTTTTACCGCTGTTTATGGTGTTTATACTAGTTTTTGATGTCATTTTGGCCAAAAAAAGCTTAATTTGTGACCCCTAGACCGACTGACCCCATAGATCGGCCATGCTGTGCGTCTATGAGGATTACCTTCACAGGTTTTTAATTTTGCTATCCAATTTCACTGAGACAAAAATCGTGTTTGGAATAATCACTGTGAAATTTTTTATTCAGTACTTGGACATAAGATAGAAGTGAAAGATGAATTTTCTATACAATGGCAAGAAAATCACAGTGCACATAAAAGAAAATATATTAATAATTCACATGTTCACGAAATATCTGTCTCTCTACCACGCGTCGTCGATGAAACGTTACAGCAGCTGTAATCACCCGGGCAATCGTTGAACAAGGCTGAAATTGGATAGGGGAACAAGAAGAATAAATCTTTCTCAGATACAACAGCAAAGGGCGGACTTGCCTGAGCAGTAGAAAGACGAGAACTTAATCTGAATGATGAAAATAATTATATCAATTATAATAATTATTATTGGCATTTATGAATCTTAATTTAATCCTAATTCGAAGATGACTTGAGACTCTTCCAAGAGAGATTTATGAACATTTCAGAGCACATTGAGTCGGCAGAAAACCTAATCTGGCACATGCCATTCATAAAATAATAAGTCATATCATTAGTTGTTCCTAGATTTCAGAGAGGATATGTTAACGACGCCAAAAACACGAGGAAAGGCAGGAGCTTGAAGACGAATTCGGTGATGTGACTTGTAGTGTCTCATGAATACGCTGGCGTATCATATAAGTGTAATACGGTCAAAAAATTTTTACATTACAAGAAGGGAGACTAGCCTAATTAAACGAATGCTATAGACCCCCGCAATAAGGCTATGACCCGTAGAATTGAAAATTTTCTAAATAAAACGAAGAAAATGCCGTTTCAAGCGTTTTTAGCGAAGTTTTGACTCAAAAGAGCCAGATGTTTGGCCGACTATATGTTGTTCGTTTTTACTAAAATTTTTTATTTTTATGTTTTAGAAAAAAGCATCATTCGGAATATCGAAAAATTTGTGTTTTTAACGTGCAATTAGCGTTTTTAGCTCAAAAAACACTTTATAAAAATTCTTAGGTACCGACCCCCATAGTTCCCCTGCTATACACATGTACGGTCGTAGGGCGCCACTGTTTTAGCTTGTGCTCGTAGCTAGCCCTAGAACAATAAATGCACATGCGCGTTGGGTTTGTTCTTACTAGACTTCCCCGCAAACCCTTCAGAATAAGCGGAATGTAAAACGATAGCGCATTGTGAGACTAATTGGAAAAAGACCTTCTTTTGCCTTAATAAATTTTTTAGCAATTTTAAATTTCTTGAATATCTTCAGAATATCCCCAAGCATTCAGGCTCTGCGTATGTCAGTATGTCATGTCTAGATTCGACTACCGTCTGTAACGCAGGATCCATACATGCAACGGCCCAGAACCGAATCACCCGCATCTACGAAAAGTATCCCAGTAATTCCACCGTTGGCCAAAAACCGTATAAATCGCTCCATATAAGCACAAAATTGATAAAGTAAGTATATATCGCATGGCGCCTCTGGGTTTTTTCAATAAAATAAAAATGATAATTGCAGTAAAACAGTACAAGGCGCAAAAGCATAGTAATTTTGTCATATATGCAGCAAAAATCCAACGAACACCATGTTCTTTGTTTTAATTTATTTGCAAAATGAATGCAAAAATGCATGTACGCAAATTGACTAGTTAGTGGTTTCAGCCGGTTAGGGATCAACTGAGGCCAGAATCCTAAAAATCCAACCTGCTATGATGAGACTGACGCAGTTTAAGCGTTACAATCACAAAAACTGCCTTAATTCCCTGCTTAGCGATATTTTCAGGTACCTTTCAGCCAAAAACGGATTTGCAGCTAGTTTTTACTCTGGAAGCAGTTTCTCTCCTGCCAAAGTGTCCGCTCCTAACCCAAATCGAAAAGAGGAAGGACACTAATCGTTTATCCCGCAAACAAAACGTTTTTAAAATACCATCTTGTTTGAAAATTAAAGAAAGTTAAGAAAGTACGACTAACTTCAAATGATGTTTTAAATGAGATAAGCAAAATTAGTCAACGAAACTCCACAGGATCATTGCCAAACAAACTTTGCGTAAATTGCATATGACCGCAAGGCCCGAGCTGTGATAGTATTGATAAAAAATGATGGATGTTTTTTGGGCCACCAAAGTGATTTTCCGGTTTATAGTACATTAAAGAACAGTGTAAATAAAAAACGGAGCACTGCTTGGTGGTCCGTAAGGCAATCAGCGAAATATAGGCAACTATCCCATTAAAAATATGCAGGTAAACAAGCAGACCTGAAATTAAACCAATATGCAGGGCTAAATTAACTGGATAATAAGTTATGTTTTTTACTTCTCTTTCCATTTGAAAAAGTGGAAAAATGTGATGATGGTGATGAACCTTTTTCATCATTGCGCCTAAGGTCTAACGATGTTTGTTAGTACTTACTTGATAAGTTACACAAGATATCAATGGATAAGCTTTTTTATGGATGGCATATCAATTTGACTGTACACAGGCGAGGGTTCTACATATATATGCAATGTTTTGGATTTGACTATTAAATTGGAGTTTGCAGTTTCGCAGTCAGAAAGGCTAAAAGCAAGTGCAATAATCTTGATAATTATCTTCAAACTAGCAAAGAAAATTGCTCCGATGGAACAGAATATACTTGGGATTGTGGATAATTAAGGATGTAAAAGAAGGGGACTAGGGATTAGCTACCTATGTATATGCCTAAAGTCGCAAATCTGCTGAAAATCAGACTTTCTTTAAGCAACGCAAAAAAATGAAGGTGTATTCTGCGGTCTGCAGATTGAAATAACATACTTAAGTAGAAAAACGATTCGGAAAAGCAGCAAGTTATCTCTGCGGTAGCTATGGTAAATTAGATGGAGTAGACTAGGAGAGACTTTGCAAGCCAACTGAAAAAATACATAGCTAACATCGATGCATTCAAGACAATCAAAGAAATTGTTGCTTTAAAGCAGTAAGAAACGCGTAAGCTTGTGAAACAGACTACGTTGGAAGCACACTTGCATGTTCGCGGCGACGATTGTAGGCACTAATCCATTTACGCCAGGTCTGCTAGCTATAATGCTCATGATGATACTAAATAAAGCACCTTTAAATACAATCGGAGTTATAGTCAATTTTTTAAACTTTCGCTTGATAAGCCAGTGCTTACTACTGTCCCAATTCCTCTATCGCTCGACCCGCCAGACCTATACAAAATTTGCCACCGACTCCGCACCGCACCGAGCAATGGAAAATCGAGCGCTACAGTAATAAGGATTTTAGTTTTTTGAGCGGATCCATGCACTAGGTTACAAAAGGACGATAGTTTTCTCTCAATCACGATATGAAGCAAGTCATCGTTGCAACTTGCAAGCAATTTACAAGAAGTAAACGTTTTAGGCTATGTTTACACACTCTTATGTGATGCGTTGAAAATTTTTCTTATGAAATTACACTTTTTTAGAGGCCGCGAAATATACTTCGATTTTTTGCGTCACTTGAAAGAAAGTCTGAATTTTAGCAGATTTTGCGACTATAGGAAAACACATAGGTAGCTTGTCCCTCTCTTTACATCCTTAATAATCCACAATCCCAAGTATGCATATTCGTTTCTTTTTGTTGCATTAGAGCGTTTTTCTTTGCTAGAACCCTACTTTTAATAAGCATAATTTAAGTAAATCAGTCAGTAAAACCATACAGTAACATGCCGCAATAATGAGGGCAGTCCAAGAACATGGAAAAACAATACTTTTCTTAGCATTGGCGATAATTTATTCTAAACAAAACAACCTTATATTATTTGAACAGATCGAAGGTTTTCAGCTTAAACTTTAAGCACTTATTGGATGTAAAGAACACTTACGCTGGGATTCGTGATCTTGACGCTATATCGAACATTTTGAAAAAAATATTAAGATTCTGCAACGCTATGAAACCAAATTTAATTTCCAGTGTAAACTTGACATAAATACTGGGTGTAGAGAAAACTTACAGTCAGATCCGTTATCCTGACCTGACGGAACATATTTTGAAAACAAATATGTTTTGCACTACCCTGGAAGTTAACTAAATGTAGTGTAAACGGAACATTTACAACAAATCAATAGGGCAAACTTTACACAACTACTGATGTTTGAAGAAAGATAACTGGCAGATTCATAATTCTGACGTTACGTAGAACATTCGAAAAAAAACTTGAGCTTCTGAAAGGCTCTAGAAGGAAAGTTATCTTGCAATGTAAACTTTACACAACTAAAACGTGTAAAAAAGATTTTAGTTGGATTCATGATTCTGATATTATTCTGATATTACGATCAACATTTATGAGAAAATTTAGTCCCCACAACGGCCTGATGATAAATAAATAATAGATGTTTACCATTTAACATCACTGTTGTGTGTAAACGAACGCGCCCAACTCGCGTGTCGCGTTCAATTCAGGTACATTTTTAGACTCGAGGTCATGTCCAGACTCATAACCTGAAATGTTGGCAGAAAAATCAAGACAGAAACACGTTTAACAGACCCTATTTAAGACTTTACACCTCTCAAAAAAAGCTGCATATTGGCGTAAACAAACGCAATTCGCTTTGACATCTACCCCTTTGAAGTACTTTGTTTTTATTCTATTGGACCTATCCCGACTTCTCAATGGATGAAGTGACAAACAAAAAACGGACAAAACATATTTCCACGATCCAACATATTGTAAACTTTAAATCTGAACCTAACCTCCCATCGAGTGTAAAGAAATTCGCTTAAAGTCACTTTAGCGCCATTGAATCGTAGTGGGCTGCAAGTGCGAAACTTGTGCATAATATTTGAGTATTTACTAATCAAGAAAGGAAAAAACGTGTTCTTTTCGTCCATTTTACACCCCTAATTTTGAACTTTACAATATTACATTTTTTGAAATATAATTTACTGCAACGGGCAGCCCTTGGAAAGTACTGTATTTCTATTCTATTTGATTTATCCCGACTTATAGGCGGAAAAGTTAGCAGAGAAATCTTAGACAAAATCTGGTTTAACACTATCCACCAGAGTGTAATGTTTCTTTGAGCGTACAAAAGTTTGCTAGTAAGGCGAAAGTAGCTCTTGAGCCGTAGTATGTATATTTCTGTGAGAAAAAATTTTTTGGGACCAATAACCGGAGTTGTTGACAGACACAAGCAAGTAGAAAACCCGACCAAAATGTGTTTCTTCACCCCTGATTTTTACACTCCTTAAACTCCCACTCGAGAACTAATGCAAAATTCAAAAAACAATGAAAAACTATTTTTAGAGAATTTCGTCTTCTGCAATTATATATTATAAAATTGTAGGAGGCGTTTACGCTGAGTTGTCCAAAAATTGTCGTTGCCAAGCGTCAAGAGTTTTTATATGCTCTACCATTACGCCAAAACTTTACACGCTCTTGGTATTGAGTGCAAACAAGAAAAAACAAGGCATAATTTTTTATTAACCATCTTTTAAAAAACCGTACAATAAAGAAGTGTCCCAGTATTGCTGTAGGGAAGGGGTTGGCATAAAATTGGCACCTCGCTGCGATGAACATATAAGAAAAAAGAGGGCCAGGTTTATTATACAGTCTGATTCCGAAAGAATTTTTCAGCAAATCTTTTCTCAGGCTACATATCTTCCCTACTTACTGTTGGTCGTTTAGATATCAATGCAGCTACATAGGAAGGATGGATTTTTCGATAAAATTTTTTACGGCATAATTTATTCTCGTCTTCCAGCAAATCATGCAACTTACAGATGGAAATGACGCATTCAGCTTGTCAAAACTGGATAATTAATATAAATATACCAACATTTTAAGCTTCGCTGCAAACTTCTGCTTACCTCATTGGTAGAATCACACGTAAGCGTGGGGAGGGGGTTTGCGGGTATGCACCCCCACAGAAGTTGGAACACCCCCTATAAATCAAAACACCCCCAGAATTCAATTTTGGAAATTTTTCTAGTTTTTCTAGCGATTTTTTGATGCCATTGGATAGTGCTCGATGAGAAACATCGAAAAATGGTGTTTTGCCGCCATACGACCACTTTAAGGACCATTTTTTGACCTTTGAAAATTTTTTTCACCCCTCATTACTCCCAGAAATTGTTTCGCCCCCCCCCAGAATTTCGGTGCTGCCCACCTATGAGTAGAACGTCCGATTGTCGTCGAAGCAAAACGGGTTCGATTCCGGCCGGGTGATTTTTATTTAGCGCGCTTACTGTGCATGTCCCAGCACTGTTTAGATGCTTGAATTATGTTCACATGGACGGTTTAATAAATTAAAAATGGAAAAATGACAGCCGCTCGCCCCTTACTCAACTTTTCTGTCGACTTACAGTAAATCACCTGATTAGACATACTGTAGCCTTCAAAAAAATTTACTGAAAAAGCTCTCGAGTAAAAGAAATAGACTATATTTACGCGCTAAAGCGCTATTTATGATTTTTGCTGCAATTGATTAATTTAGTCATATACCATTCTGGCTTGTAATTTTAAACTATTTTTTGTATTTTTAAAACAATTTTGACGCACTTTTCCAAGCTACTCCGCGATTGACTTTTCATAAATATTATTATCACCTACCTTCGCTAGTTATTGAACAGATTTGCAGGAAAAATAGAAGTTTTAATGCAAGTGACTTTTTGACTGACATTTTATCGAAACGTTGTTTTGAAAAAAGACTTTGATATCATTTAGCTCTAATGATCCAGATAAAGGACTAAAATTAGACAGTAGAATTTTATAGAATAGAATGTTTTACATTCCGTTACTTTTTGAATTGCAATCGTCATCGCAATATAAAACGCTTAAAACAGTAAATGCGAAGCAAGGAGTAAAAAAATTTAAATTAAATTTTTATAATTTGTAATTTAGTCATTTGTTTACTGTATTTGCTCTTAAGAATACAATCCAAAGAGCAAGGAACGGATGGAAATTTTCTTTTTTCTCTCACAATCGAACAATCGAAATAAAATTAAAAACTTGAAAATCAGAATAATATAATTTAAGTCGAAAAACCGAGTAGCTCGAATATTAAAATAAGAATAGAGATATAAGTATGATTGAATTGTGACAGTCAATAATGAAAAAGCATTGTTAAATCAAAAGTGCGGGTCTTAACAATTAGCACAATAATGCACATTATCAAAGCCAAGTAATGCATTCGTGTAGATAAACTTGATTACAGAAAATTAAAAATTAATAAAAAAATGATCTAAACAACTCGGATAATGCAATATATGCTAATAATGAACAAGTATTTAGTAAAATTGTAACTTCAGAAATATTAATCAAAAATTTATGTAACGAAAATGCGTCCGAGAATAAAGCAATTATTCTAACTTTGGAGACTAAGAAAAATCAATTTAAAATACAGGGTAGCTTTTGCTTTATTTCTATTGATATTGCATAATAACTTTCCTATTTAAATTCTGCAGAACCCATAACATTTTATATTTTATTATATTTAAATTCAAACGTGCCTGACGATCAAGTTATCATACTATACGACAGTTCTTAAAAATTTAAAATTTAAAACAGAATCAATATTGTTTTGATAGCTTTTGATTCATCTAAACCTCGATCGAATTTTAAAGAAATTTTTAACAAACGCTACTATTTTTCCCTAAAAAAAATTTGTATTCAAAAAATGCGCTTTCCTTATTTCCTGCAAGCTCAAATCAAGTATAAAGAAATGTAGCAAAATTTTTTCAAACGATAACGTTTGATATTTTTTAGCACAGACTGATATTGTCGCTTGTTAAAGCTTTCAAATGGATATTTTTCTACATACGACTCCAGAAATAAAATAAAAATAAACAAAAAAGCTAAAAAAATCATTATTTTAAATAAAAAACAATATTGAAACTTAGTGAAACGTTTTAAATCGGCTGGAAAAATCCAAAGGAAGCAGTCTAATTGAGCGGTATCGAATGATTTCAACGACCGTAAAGAATAAGGGAATAAAATATAGCAAAAAATTGCGAATCTTTTATTGCTAACTAATTGTTGTAAACTCTAAAACATGTTTAGCCGGAATTCATGAGGTCCGAAATATGAGAGTGTGCTACCAGGATATCACTCGAATGTTTTGAATTATATAAGAAATATTTTTTTATATATGACAAAAAAATAATATAAGTTTCATTTTTAATTATTTTTTAATTAAAAAATTTCTCATTAATAAATGTTGTTATTTCTATTATTTGAAATAAAAAAATTTAATTATCAAACTCTGTCATGTAATGTTTATCACATATTATATTACAAGCTGTAAATTCCTGAAGTAGGTAGGTAGATTTAGGACATCTTTCTGAGACAGAGAAAATTCAATACTGTAATAATGGTCAGGATTCATTTAGCCTGACCCAAAGTGGAGTTTTCTAATCAGATATTAATATTTCATTTCTGTTGCTGTCATTTTTGTTTTGCAGAAAAAGAAGACGAATTTCCCACTTTTCTCTCAAAAAATAGCAGAAAAACACCAAGACCTAAAAACCCTTGTTGTACAAATTACTAGGCGAGGTTGGGTAGCCTTAGCTTGTTAAGCGAGGGCCATTTTGATAGGAGAGGGATTGCAGTCGTCATTAGACCGGAAATAACGGACTTCAAAATTTTGAATGTAAAACAGCAAACTGTCTAAGCAGCTTTAAAAAAGGAAAATTTTAGCCTACAATTTTAACCACCAGAAATTTTAGGATAATAAATGTCGAATTTGGAAACAAAATCCCACTGTGAGTGGAATCATGTGCTTTCTATATCTAGAGGATCGTAATGATCGTAGATGCACAGCATGACGACAAGGTGGAGGTCAAGAGCAGAGCTTTTTCGGGTAATACGGCTTGGAAAATCGATATGAAGCGTAAAAATTAAATAAGGCTGACTGCCTAGTAATTGATATTTATAAGATGTTATGGGTAAATCCCGTTCAACTAGTCTAATCAGAAATTTTTTTCAAATCAGACCGTAATAATCTATAATTATGGCTAATTAATTTCAAGTGCCCTTGTGGATAAGGTTTTAGTTTTCTCCGCTTTTACATTGATTTTACCTTTAATTTTCACAAAAACTTTGTACTTTTGCCTTTCTGGGGTTTCAGATGAAACCCTCCCCCACCGAAAATATAAGCACGAGAACGATAGCGATGGCAAGCGCATCGCGTCCAAAGAATCTAATACAACATTAAAACGGCGGTGTAATCGCAACTGCGTTCAACGCGCCATTGAAATACATTTGAAACATAAAGTTAACGGGTTACAGTGAAAGAAGCGCCGTATTGTGAAATATGCGAGTGAGGAAATACGAAAAATCAATTTACGACTGAAGAAAAATATAGTTGTGGGGAAAGCCTTACCATGCATTTAAGAGCCAAGATTTGCACTTTTTTATTCATAATTTCGGCGAAATGTTAGAAAATTCTGATTTTGTCGTCGGAGTTGTTTAGATAGATCGGGGAACAAAAAGACGTAACGATCTAGTCAGGAATCATGACAACGGTCCAAGGTTTTAACTAGTGAGATTTGATCTTTCTTTGCAATTATAATTGATATTATTTGAAATCTTGTTGTTGTTGAAATTATATAAATTTTAGATGACTTCTTTAAAGTAGTCTTGCTCGACAAATATGCATTTTTTACGAATGCTTTCAGAGTACAATAACTTTGAAGATATCTGATGCTTAGCGCGCAGCAATAAGCTTTACTGTGCTCGTAAACCAAAACTAGTTTGTAATCTTTTCACTTTTTTATCTATCCTTCTAAAATATAGAGTATTAGTTACATTGCGACTCAGATCGCCGCATATTATAAACATTTCCACGCAGTAAGTTCCCATAAAAAGGCGACAATATGAAAAAATTTAAAAAACAGACTCATGTCTACACTTTCTTTTGTATCATTTGCACAATTTATGTATATGATAAAAAAGAATATAAAAAAATTTCTAGACCGAATAAAAATTTTTAATTTCAAAAATGTATAAAGATTAGGAATATTTTGCTTTGAAAGTGACAGTTATCAAATTAGTAATAGCCCATGAATGGAATTAACTGCAGCAATCGATATCAGAAAGTAATAACAAAATAAAACCCTAAAATAGGACTTTTTAATAAAAGCTTAATCAATGAAACAATTATAATAACTAATAACAATAATATACAATTATAGAAATATTAGAAATAATAAGAAATTGGAAATTCTTTGACAACATTCAAAATTATAAAACATGTTTTTATCAAGTTCATCTATAATATTAATTTTAAGTTGTCTGTCTGTGTGTGTGTGTGTGTGTGTGTGTGTGTGTGTGTGTGTTGCTGTTTGTGTCCCGAACAAGGTTTTACTGGATAATACAGTGAGACTCATGTATTCCAGGCCCCTAATTTCGAAGTTTTGATCAAAATGGCTCAATCGGGCTTCTGAAACACGGAAACGACAGATGACTATGAAA
>JAVLUZ010000349.1:4911-22411 GCA_036768485.1 Mermis nigrescens | reverse complement strand
CAGGTATGCCTTTCAGCCTTCAAATAAAGGAAGAAGCATATAAAAAGCTTAAAAGAAATTGATTTTTTTTTGGTTGAACGAAATGAGTAAAGTTTGTTACAAAAATTTTCAGTTGTTGCGACGAGATCAAGATTTTTGGAAAAGCGGCTCGGTACGCATCATAAATGTACAAGCTCAGGTTGGCCAGGCAGGGGTAAAATCAAGATCTTAGGGTCAGAGAGCGATAAAATTTTTAATTTTTACTTTAGTCAATTGAATCTTCAGCTAGTTTTATGTAAGATAGATTGAAAATACATTATTTTTGGTTCAGCCAGTCTGAAAGGCGGAATTCTAAATTGGATTTTTTGGGCTTAAATCAGTTCAAAAACTGTTATAAATGTTAAAATAGCAAAGTCTTGTGAGCCCAAAAGGACTAAAACGCAATATTTTTTGGATAAAATGTCTATTTAGCTATTTGTTTTTTTGAAGGTCAGGGAAGTTATACCCCTACTTCAACTCCCATGCACATGTATGGTCTAGAGCAGATATGCTGTTGGGGAAAGAAAAAGGGATATTTTTGAAGAAAATGAGGAAAAATGAATGGAAATTCATAATTTTATTCACAAATGCTTTAAATTGACCAGAAACTGTGTAATAGCGTAGTTTAAACCACATAATAGCGCTTACGCCAGTTTTTAAGGTCGTTTTTGTCCAAAAAAGCCTAATTTTTGACCCCCCTAGGCCGTCTGACCCCGCTTGGCCATGCTGGCGCATCTATGGTCTAGATCCTTTTCCCAAACTCCTCGCCCGCGTGCATGTCTGGAAGTACTGATACCCTAACTTTGTCCGAAACTGTCGAAAATTGGCCCGAAAAAATTTGTCGTTAATATCGTGCTAGAATAGAGTTGGACATTAAGCATTTTTTGAATAAAATCAGGACGAAAAATAGCGATTAGTTCCTCTGATAGACGCAAAGCGCCGAAATTTTTTACAGTCAAGCTGAAAAATAAAATAAACATTTATTGCCACAAAAATCTATTCTTGACTCAAAAATATGAACTTTAGCCACAAGAAAAGCAAATAAAGGTAGCTGACAGGCATTATCCGGCGGGAAGCTCTCCGGAAAAATTTTAGAATTGACGATGAATGATGGTCAAAGTCATTAATGCGAAAAGATATTCATTCTTCATAGTCAATTTAAGGCACTTTTAAAGAACATTTTCAATTTTCATCTATTTTGTCTTCATTTTGCTTTATTTTCCCGATAATGTTTTCCATTTTTACATGGAAGAAAGTCACGACCACACATGGACGTAGGAGGCGGTTAAGAGGGGTTTGACCACACGTGGGCGTAGGAAGGGGGTTGGGGAGTTTACACCTCCATAAGGCTGATAACCCTGAAGAATTTAATTTTAAAATTTTTTATGTTTTTCCAATTGTTTTTTGATGCCAGTGGATAATGCTCGATGAGAAACGTTAAAAAATGATGTTTTTTCGCCATACCACTATTTTAAAGACCCTTTTTTGACCTTTCAAAAATCTTGCACCCCACCCAGAATTTCGGTGCTGCCCACCTATAGGTATGACGCTCAGAATAAATGAAAAATTTTATGGTAAAAATTAGGCAAAATGAAGACCAAAAACAGATAAAAATTCAACATTTTCTTCAAAAGTGCTTCAACTTTACCAGAAAATGTATGTAGCTATAACGCTCTTCCAGCGCTAATACCAGTTTTTCACTTCATTTTCGCCTAAAAAAAGCTGAATTTTGAACCCTTCCCGGACTGGATGATCCGTCCAAATCGGCTGTGCTGTATATCTATAGTCAGGATCCCCCAAACCCCTCACCCCCACGTGCGTATCTGGACCAAAGCCACAGACCCTCGTGCACATGCTTGCTGTATCCTTTAAATTCGCCTCGGTCAAGTTAACTCTTATAATTAGCAAATTTTAATCCGTATACCGGGTGCCTGCATGCACAAATAAATTGGAGTGAACCCTCCTCCACTTAAAAATTTTTGTACCTGCAGAATTCGCGATTTAAACAAATTGTAGAAAACATTCTGAATTAAGCGTCTCAATCGATTGCTCAGCAAAAGTAGTAAGGAGACCCCCCCGCGCACGTAAAATGGTGGTCCGCTAGGTCGGCTTACAAGCTATCTTCTCGGGGGTCCGCTTTTTTCCAGGGGGAAAATTTCCAAGGGGGAAATTCAATAGTGGAAAATTTCTCTGGGTGAATTTTTGATGTCTTTTTGGTAGTAGTTAGGCTGTTTCCCTAGGTAGCAATGTTATAACATAGCCTGTGCTTAAGCATAGGCGGAACGAACATGCACAGACGATAGCCATGCCCAGACATGACCGCCGCCGCCGCCCGCCCAGGGCCGGGGGCCCAGGGCCAGGGAGGAAAGTGCGGGGTCCGCCTTCGGCTACCCCCGCTTATATTTATAGATTTGAAAAAGTTGCCCGAGCTGGGAATCGAACCACCGACCTGCGCGTTTAAAGATTAGCCGCTCAACCACTGTGCGATTTCAGTTACTTTTAAAAAGTTAAAAGCGATTTATAAGCCGGCCGACTCTACCTATGTCATTCTAAAATGTAGTTTTACGATAGTTTTTCCGAACTCAAAAGGCACAGGTTTATCTTGATCACTCTTAATGTTCACTTTAATTGTATTGAATGATTTTTTAAGCACAGGTATATAATGTGGACTAATATATGCGTGATTAACAATATCCATATACTTCCCTTCTATATTCACAACCTGCAGAAGCGGTGCAAAAATATTTCCAACAATTTGAGGCTCAACTATATCGCAATATACGTAAAAGTTATGAATTCCACCTAGCATGTCAGGCGAATGGTGCACAACTATGTTAAATTCTTTCCTAATGGTATAATCTATATTGCTAAGCTGGCTCTCTAGAAATCCTAGCATATACATTAAATGCTTTGTAAGCTTCACACTTTGAATATATTCGGAATTTATTGTCAGATGACAAAATTTTCTATTTTCATCATACTTTATGCCAATGTATTGCATGTAATCAAATTTATCTATTGAGCTGATCGCTTTTATTCCATTCCTGATAGCTTGAATGAGATCGTGTATATTTAAATACCTTGCTCGTGGAATAAGCAATTTTTGCCGCACATTGTTTTTTATATCATAAAATTGTATCATATTCTGCTCCTCGGAAACATTGTGCCATGTATTTGCATAAATTATTTCTACTAAACCAACCTCCCACTCACCATTTAATACAATTTGTCTAGGCAGATTGGTAACAAAAGTGGCTGCAGTATTTGTTTCTTGTGAATTGCTTGGAAGAGTAAGGTAAAATTGTTTCATATCCATGTTTACAACTTAAGTTTATTAAAGTATTTATAGATTTTTTCATGTTGCATTGATGTGACAATTTTCTTAAATGAAATACCTTGTGCACGGCAAACTAGAAAATAGATGCACATGTGGTCGCATGAAATGCTAAATATGCCTTGAACTTTTGCATTATTGTATGTGTAAGCTTTTGCATTATGCTGTATAATCTCTTTGAGCTCAAATGGTTTTTGTCCGTAGCTGTCAAAATAGTCACAGTGTCCTTTGTGATTAAAAAATAGAGCAACCCACTGGGAGCCAGGTTGATTGCTATCATCTAGGTTCACTACAAGGGCAGCAGGGTAACTCTTAACGCGAGGTACAAGGTCTAATGGGAAAACACCTAAAAATGTACGATTCTGGAAAGCAGCTTTAAGAATTTTTATTATTTGAATAGTATTCATGTTTTATGCGTTATAATCATGAAAAGTGTTACGGTTTTTGTCAATCATTATCAAATTATCAAATTCAGCATATATAATAATTTCAACACCTGAATCGGGCAAATTACCACTGAATTTTATATGAATGCTGGTTGCACCCTCGTGGATTAAATCCCAATGCCCACTACAGGGCCGTGCTTAGGGGTTTAGCGGCCCTGGGCGAAACTTATTTTAGCGGCCCCCATAATTTCTAAAACTGGTATTATATGCATCATAATTATCACTTATGTATATCCTTTACATATGCACCTATATGATCGCAGTTAGCATCTTACTGTAAATTTACTAACAAAATATTGTGCTACATTATTTTAAGTAGGTATCGTATGTTTTTTCTCCAATAATTTACCTATTTCGTGAATGATGACATGCTTTATTACAAAATAACTTCCCTAGCTTTCTGGGCGGCAAACGGTCAATCAATTGCAAAAAATCTAACGAAGATGATAAATCATTTTCAATTGAAATAATCGCTAGTGCACTTAGACGAGAATCAGTCATATTTGACCGCAAATATGTCTTTATTAATTTCAGTTTCGAGAACGAACGTTCTGCTGAGGTCACAGTAATAGGTATTGCAAGTAAAATTCTGAAATCAATTATAAGGTTCGGTAAAGCATCCTGGAAGCCATTTGATAGATATTTAAGAGTAGCTAGTGGCGAAGTTAATTCATTTGGACTTGATCGAGCGAGAATTTTCAGCTCTGTGTACATGTCTGGTCCATCAAGATCATCCAGAAACGCAGCTAACTGTATGCATGACTTAAGCAATTCATCATCTTTCCATGTTTTTAAAGCTGGTATTCGTGGGTAGTGCTCAATGAGAAACGTTGAAAAATGGTATTTTTTCGCCATACCATCATTTTTAAGACCATTTTTTGACCTCTAAGAAATCTTGCACACCCCAGAATTTTGGTGCTGCCCATGTATGCTGCGGGGGTCTGGGGTGGCGCGCTCAAGCGTTCCCTGAGGGCTACCGGGGCAGAGTCCCTAAAAATTTTGTAAAAAAAGCATTTTATGTCAAATAGTAATGTTAAAATTTTCGCAAAATCGGCCAAATCTCAGTCTTGAATGAAGCCCAAAAACACTTAAAATTGATTAACTCCTACATTGCACAAAACTTCTGAGCTGAAATGCGTTTTTCGACCACTACTAATAACATAGCGCAGCAATGGGTCGCTGCCAATAAGATATACAAAAATGTATCAATGAAAATTTTGTTCTTACCGTTTTCAGTCCCATTCGTGGCCTTCTTATTAACAAGATGCAGTTTAGAAAAGAGGAAATGCGCAAAAACATAAGAAACTTTGACCATTCCTTTCATTTAAAATAGGACTGTGTCCTTGTAAAGAAAGACAAACAAAGCAAAGAATAGACAAACTGGTACACAATAGTTTTGGCACTTTTAGTTTTATGCTCAACAAGCATGCGCACTTTCATTCAACGAATAAATAGTGCATTAAATTAATAAATTGATGTGAAGTGCTAGATTATTTGAGCTGATGAAAGCTTTTAAATTCATTGGATCTATGGCTCGGTGCGAAGCGCCGGAAAATTTTGACATTTTTGCCTTTTTAAACTCAGTTTTCTGGACACACATTATTGCAACAGAAAAATCAACAATATGTCTGAAAAATGAGATCAAGTATAGCTTAGTCAGCATTCTCTTAAAAATGCAAGTAAAGATTTTAAACTGGCTGTGTTTGCATTAGAACGGCGAAAAATTGATCCTTTTGAGCGTATATGTATCGAATTATTGTATGAGGGCCGCCAAAAAATGAATTCTATACGGCATGCACTACAACTTTTTTAGCGGCCCTTAATTTTAGCGGCCCTGTGCGGCCGCACAGTTCGCCCCCCCCCTAGGCACGGCTATGGCCCACTATCATCTTCATCAGGAGTCAGGTCGAACACGAAAAAACAATGACTCGTTTTAAATTCCTCTCTGCTAATAAAATTACTTTCCCGCCCTAAATCTAATGCTTCAAACATTTGATTAAAAGCTTGTAGGTATCTATCATGTTTAAATGAAATGCTAAGTGGAAAAGCAGGAAACGTTACACCACCACATGTTACTTTTACATCATTTATATTAAAAGGCTTGAAATTGAATGGCGATTTTTCTATATTACCTCGATAAGCACTGCCTTCAACACATGCAAATACAATACGCCGAGGGAGCTGACCAGTAAACAATGTATAATTGGGCGTTTCTCTTGCTGGATTTGATAAATGCAAGTTGGTCATAGCCACTCTCCTTATGGGATATTTTGCAGTACACGATTGCATTGTTTGTTCAAGTGCTAGATTTACACTGTCCAAAACCTCAACTTTTCGAATGAAAAATTTCATTTGTAGGACCCTGTAGTTCTAAATTTAAATCCTCAAAGCACTGCAAAACAAAAGCATTGCTATTTCTATGTAATTCTAGCCGAAAATCTGTAAAATTAAGCAAATATCTGTCTTGTGAAAACATGTCAATGTGCAGTGGAGCTGAAACTTCTACAATACTTTCATCCTTAAACATTTTTGACCGCTTTTTGAATGCTTCATTGTCTTTTGTGTCAACATCACCTCCACCTTCGTGAAAGTACAATGCTGTCTGTAAGTGAGAATGCTTTGCATCATATCCAAAATTAAGCTCAGTTTCAAAATAAGCCCTGTAAGCATATTTGTCAGAGCTGTCAAAAACTAATTGCCCTCCTAAAAAGCACTTTACTTGCTTGAAAAAGTTTTACCAATTAGATTGATAGGCGCATAGTCGGGTATTGCTGCCCCTGCAGCAACCGCTGGTTTTCTTATTCTTAGTAACATATAAATGTGGTTTTTGCTAAGTTGCAGGTAATGTGGGTCAGGTGGTATTCGAAATTCATATGGGCCTTCATTTGTGATTGGATGCGTTGGCTGGATTTCATGCCAGAAGCCTTGTTTTATCACTACTTGGGTGGGAGGGACCGTGAAAAGGTCAAGTTCGGTTTTTGTACTTGGAGTTGATTTTATGTCTATGAGAGCCATTATTTTTGTTTAGTATTGAAAAGGCATCATTCATATTAGTATTTATAGACTTTGGGCGGCTACCAAGCCCTTCTCCTTGCTGCTGCTGAAGGGCATGAGAGGCTTCATCAAAAAATTGTGCAGCTTCTCGCTTTGAGTGTTCCTTGGTTGACTGAAAAAGGGGTTTTCCTTGGGCCAAATCAGCTGCTATATTTGAACCTGCCACTAAAGCATGTTTTCCAACTCGCCTACCAATTGATTGTAAAACAGGGACTGCCATTCTAAAAAGCGAACGGAAAAAGCTGCCAAGCCCTACGCCCCGCTGGTATGGGATGCCTTTAAACCCCTCCAACCCATAGCCCGCCTGCCCAGTGTAGTACTGAAGCCAAAAATTGTAATTGTCTGGATGAAATTGGACATGCATTTTTGTGAATTGCTACTGCAAAGTAATAAGAGTATTTATAGACTTTCATCCCAATCAAAATCTATGTCAGTTCGAGCTGCTGCAAAAAGTTGCCTTCCTTGTTTATTGCCAATGCTTTCAATTGGCACATTCATACGATTGAGTGCTTTTAGTAATTCTATTGTACCTGGGTGTTTGCTTATATTTTTTCGCTCACGGGCTAAATCATGCACTATATCTGTGACATTAGAACCATAAATTTCTTGGCCATCAATCACAAGCTGCCCACTAGGGGCAATTTCGATATTTGGACTGCTGTGAATGTAGTGTAAGAGCATTTTTGCTTTCTGATACTGTGATTTTGGGATATCTTCAAGAATTTCCACATCATTAGCAATTCGACTTTCTATGATATTTGCTTTATAAGGTTGTTTTTTCTTTTCCTGTAATCGCATAAATCTACCAACAAGCTGATTATACTTCATAAGCTTTACATCAGGTGGGGCATTCTTATCACTTAAAAGTTTTTGCATCTCCTTGTCTAGAGTGCCAAGTAAGCTATCAACAGGTTTCCTTTGTTCAGTCAGTTCACTAGGTATTAGAATTATTTTTTCTGTGTGCTTCATTTTCTATCTATTATTGCATCAGCTAATAGACTGCCAACAATTGAAAGTATGGGAGTGAGTAATAAAGGAAGAAAACCACCGTTCTGTAATATAATGTCTTTTCTTTGCTTTGTTGTTGCCTGTTTATTGTTTGCTAGATATCTAATTTGATTCTGGTACCTTTTAAGTGTGTTGGTGTCTTTTTCTAAAAAAGGAATATTACCGTTTAAAAAGTTATGAGCACAATCACATATGCAAAGAATCTGATCCTTGCTAGCAGTATTTATAAGCGCGTTTCTCTGAGGTTTCTTTGCAATGCTTAGCACGTGTAAACAAGTTATATTCCGTTTCAGTCGTTTTGGAGCCATCCTAAATTTTTATTTTTTATTTTCATTAGTATTTATAGACTTTGGTACATAGATAGATGGATGTTTATTGAAAATATTCGTTTTTAGCCTAAGTTCATCTCTAGCGTTCTGAGTAAGATCAATCAAGAGATAGCCATGTGGCTGAGCAGTAGCATCGGAGTAGGCTTCTAGGAAATATTTCGGATTGGCAGGATAAAGCTGTCGAGATAAAACTTGTGCCTGTAACTGATCAGCAGGATTTTTAAATAACACAATATAATCAGAATTAATGCGAGAAGTACGCAGTCCATCAAAAAATAGGTTTTGCACTATGTGAATGACACTGACATTCCAGTGGTGACAACCTCGTGTAAATAATTGTATGATTTGCCCACTGCCTTTACTTTCCTGCATCAGATCGTCAAGTATAAGTAGTTGAGGCGTTGGGCTTGTCTCTTTGAGGCTTTTAAAGTTAGGCAAGCCTTTAAGGAAGGTGACATTTTTCATTTTTTTGTATAATGGCTGATCTTCTGAGAAGCACCACCAAATTTTGGCAATTTTAGTGTCAATTAGTCTTTCACGATTTTCTATAAGTTGTTTCACAAATGTTGTTTTACCTGATTTTGTAGGGCCCGAAACAATGCATGTAAAAGGATGCTCTAAAATCATTTTGGCTGCTCATAAAACCTCAGTTCTTTCTTTGTTAATTCTGTACTAAACTTATTTGGCCAATTTTTGAATTTAACTTTGTATGTCCCTTTACCAGTATTTATAGCTTTTGCAACTCGCTTATGCATTTCAGCCTCAGGTTCAGCTACTTGGAGCTCCTTTCTATAAAATGCTCCAATGATTGGCTCTCCCATTAAATCCTCCAGCCTGTATGTTTTAGGGCAACTGTCTGATTCCTCTTTAATGCGAAACAACTCATCAGTATATGTGTGCTTGCTTGCTTTTGCAAACCCGCTTTTGAGGGAAGTTATTCTCACAAGTTGTCCAATAGGAAGTGCTGCTTCTGGTTTACATAGCATTCGATTTTTCAGCATAAATGCTAATAATTCTCCTGTATTTTCAGAATTTACATCATTTGGCGCTATATTATTTAGGCTTCTGTGGGGTGTGTTATTGTAGCTCTCAATGATGCTTTTATATACCTTTGTCCAATTTTCATTTGAATAATATGTCATGTATTGCATGAGCTTGTCACGGAATGTTCGATGAAATCGCTCCACAAAATTAGCCTTAATCTCGGGGCTACTTGTCAATATATGCTTGATTTTGTGTAATTTTAACAATTTATTAAACTCACCTTTAAATTCATTACCATGATCAGTTCGCACTGCCTGAGGGGTGTCAAGATGCAATATTTTTTCAAAAGCTTGTGATGCAGTCTTAGCACTTTTATTAGTCATTGCCTGCCCATAGGCTTTACGCGAAAAAATATCAATGACCGTCAAAATGTACCGATTTTTATAATTTTTGTTCCTAAATTCTTTGAGATCAAGAAGGTCTACATCCCACAGGAGATTAGGACCTGAAACAATGATAGGTCGCCTGAGAAATCGCTTTCTCACAGGTTTATGCAATTGATAAGTAAATTGTTTAGACAAAAATTCTCTTACTCCTTTATTTGATGCTTTGCTAACTTTTTGCAGTTTATTAGTACCCGAAAATGATCCTGGCTTGCTCACCTCTGTCCACTGTATCTTTAATGGTTCCATTGTTTATAAATATATAGAAAAAGGATTTGTTAAATAGTATTTATTAAAAATGGTCACCATACAAAACATTGTGTTGACTACATGCCTGCCAAATGTGCTTGACCTAGATGACATCTACCTGAAATTACCAAATACAGCGCAGTACAATCGGCAGAAATTTCCAGGTATTGTATTTCGATTACCTCAAGCAACATTACTGATTTTCAAATCAGGAAAAATTGTATGTCTTGGAGCAAAAACTATACAAGAAGGCGAAAATACGATAAAGGCATTCATCCATATACTAAAAATGGAGAATTTAATGTTGAAAATAAAGCCTGTGCTGTTTGTTGGCTCGGCTAACTTGGGATTTCGCATTGATCTTTGTAAGTTTCATGAGCTGGTGAAAAGAAAATGCATGTATGAAGTAGAATTATTTCCCGGCCTAATATACAAATTTAGAAATGTGACTTTTTTACTCTTTACAAGCGGAAAAATGATTCTCACAGGTGCAAAACACAAGCATGAGTTGCATATAGCACATAAAATAGTTTCAACAATGCTTGAAAAATGCAAACTACATACATAATATTTCAAACTTTACAAAAAATATTGCCAAACTTCACAAAAAAATATTCCAAACTTTACAAAAAATATTCCAAACTTTACAAAAAATATTCCAAACTTTACAAAAGTACTATGCTTAAGCGTGTAAAAAATATTCCAAATTTTACAAAAAATATTCCAAACTTTACAAGAAAATATTTGAAACTTTACAAAAAATTTCCCAAATTTTACAAGCTTTTGTGCCCATTTGTCAATGTCCGATCCACACCACGAGGAGGTTGGCACAATGGTGGATCATTTCCAGCTAAAATTTTTAATCGCAACTTAAAAACTACTGACCACGTGCCCAGGTAAGTGGGATATCAGGCGCCTTGTCAATGTGAATGAGAAAAAAGCTGAAATTTATTTCAAGTTTAGATATCTAGCGGGACTGTTGTTATTCCATCAGGAAGAACCTTTCTTTTAACGTACAGATATGGGAGGCCCTGCTTTTCTTGTATGTAAGTCCACATTTGGTTATCAGGTTGCATGCGGAAGCCAATATTCTTTCCACCTCGAGGTTCCTGATTTTGCAAGACATTGCTGTATTGTTCAAAGCTGAGCTTGTTTATTTTTTTCATCAAGCCTTTGCTGCTTGCTTTGATTTTGTTTGTTTCTTCATCTAGAGCAATGTACGTTTTAGCCGCTAAACAGCACATTGCTGTTCCTCTAAATTCCTCTTTCAGCAGCCCTGGAGTTCTTTTGGTTTCCTTTGATGACACAAACCAATTTGGATATACTTTTTTGAACTCCTGCCTTTTTCTGGCCTTACTATATCCAATAAATTTTCTGCAGACAGTGCCAAGTAAATGCTATCGGTATCAGTCTGCATACACTGATAATCTGCCTTGTCAAAATATTTCAACAATATGTCATAGAAGAATTCTAGCATGCGAATTTTGGCCCAATTATAAACTGAAAGGCCTACTACAATAGGCAAGTCTAAATTTATTTCTTTTTTACGCATGTGAACTTCATAGCAATTATTAGTAATGTGCTTAATTTTTTTGATATAAGGACTCAGGCTGCATTCAGCCGCTTTTTTATAGTCCGCATTAAAACACATCTATGTGTTGCTCCTTATTTGTTAGTGTCTTGCCATAACCTGTATTTCCAAGCAGCTTAAATGTATCAGCAATCATAGCAAGTTCTGGGTCTTCATCCCCTTCCTGCCTATGCTTTGTTACTGTGTCTCGGAATTTTTCAAATGGTCTTGCTCTATCATACTGTATTACCTCATGTATTTTGTCCAATGCAAGGCCATGATTAACTAAAAATCTAATCATTTCTGTAGACAAGATAATACTTTTCCCAAAGTAACTACTTATCAGATTTTGATAGGGTTTTTTCAGTAAATCCATTTTTTCAGCATACTCTTTCATGAGAGGCCCAATATCCTCCCTACCAATTTCAGCATGCTTTATAATTGGTGGAAAGTCAGCATAAAGATTTTTCAAATGATCAGGAGTTGAAATATCTACTTTGGCAAAGCCAAAGACAGATCCATCAAGAATAGCCTGAATCATTTCCTTAGTGCTGACCCAATTCTTTGAATAAAAATGTCTGACATTTTGGGTTTTCAGATATTCTGTACGTAGCTCATGCCATTGGCATTCCCATATGGTAATCAGATTATATCCCAAGGATTTTATGTAAGCTTCCTTCTCTTTAATCCAGTTCTGGGCTTCCTCTGGATCAATTTCCTTATTACGTATGCCTGCTAAACAGTTATGCCCGTGCCAGAAGCAGCCATAGAATTCATAGACAGTATTTGTTTCAGCACAAAATCCATCAACGGGTAAGCATCTAGGACCCACAATTTTTTCTTTTCCATTTCCTGAATGCTGTATTGGAAGATTTATTCTCTGGCTTTCGTATTCCAGATATTCAATTGATACTGGCTTAGCAGAAGAGATTTTATGAAATTTGTCATTTTTTCAGGTACCCAGTGGTCAAAATAGCCTACAGGGGTGTCCATAGACTGTGCCCATAGATACAGGGCGTTAAAGTCAAGGCCTATTATTGCTTTGACTGGTTTGCTGGGATTGCTGCGGATATATATTTTGTCTTTTATTGCTAGGCGTGTCATGACCATAGAAAGGCCCCCTCTCATGCTTGACTTAAGTGCATAGTACAAATCTTTAGAGTATGAAGCAAAGAGAGCAAATTGAGTATCTGGGATACTTTTGAAAAGGTAGCGTTCTGTGATGCCTGGAAGTGACATTGCCTCTCTAAAAATATCAATTCTAAATCTGTCCCAGTACAGCTGGGCCATGGTCAAACACGCTTCTAAGAAAGGTACAACATCTCTTAGATTGTAAAATATGAGGTAATCCCTTAAATTTCTCATATTGTATTGTTTCCAGTAAATTTGACATTGTTCATAATCTTCCATGCTTATGCATTCTTCTTTTAATGTGCTGTAAAATGCCTCAGGAGGAGGCAACTTGGATTCAGATAACTTATGAAAAGCGTCTAAATATTCATAAGGGAATTTAGCTTTAACTAAGCTCGCTTTATATGCTTTCATAAATGCATCTAAGCTAAAACCAGGCGCTACATAGGTACTGATGTCTAAGAATTTGAAAAGATTTGTAGATAGGCAAAGTGTTGTGCCATTTCTTAGAATTGCTTTTGGCCATTTATTATTATCTGGGTCCTTTCGCACTTGCTGTATGAGTGCTGGAAACAAGTTGCGTTTAATCAAATTCAGGTCATATTTGCCTGAGTTGAAGCCAAGGCAAGTTAACTGAGAACAGTACCTATGTAATTTGGTCCTAAGTTTATTAAGCTGATTCAAGAACCCTTTTTCGCGTCTTACATCTCTATTTACATTTTCCTTGATGTAGGCTATCTGGTTTTGAATCTTTTGATCAAGAGCTTTAAAGATATCTTGAAAGTGAGGTAAAGATAGGGCGCTTTGCGCCCGTTGAATTTTTTTCAAGATGCTGCAGAAGCTGTATGATCAGTTGATCAGGATCTGGGTTTACAAAGCACGTTGGTTCAAATCCTGGTACATTTGTGTTCACTGCACATGAAATGGGTTGATGCTGTGTTATAAACTGCAATTTATCTGAACCTTCTGCTTCTTTTTTAATTAAAAGTGCCTCAAAGTCATTTACAGTCAAATAAGGACAGAACTGATTTGCTATCGGAATGCCAAGATCAGCCAGTTCTTCAAAAACAGTTCTCTTCAGTTGAAATACTCCTCCTGGAAATTTGTGCTTTGTCTCTCCTTGGTTACAATGATGTTTTGCATGATCATTTAAGTATTCGGACTTTTTGAATAATCTGCTACACATGATACACAGGTATCGCTTTGCATATTGATCGAGATTTATGATATAACTATAGTGGGCTAGATCAGAGGCAGTCATTGAAATGTCTAAATTTAACAGTTTGTCATATTTCCTAATCACATTTTTCCAGCAAACCGCTGTTTGCTTGTCAGCATCAATATGAAAACACTGAATATCTATTTCAAACCATTTTTCTATTTTTTTCAAATCAGTGTATGGAACACAATCGTGTGCCTTTGATTCGCTATTCCTAACAGAAGTTCAACATCAGTGCATCCAGCAACAAAATTTTTCTGAGGAGTTACAAAAAATTCTACATTCGTTATAGCCTGAAGTCCCCATTTTTGTATCTGGGCGGCTGAATTTTTCCTCAATATCGATTTCCTTAAGCTTTTCTGCTAAACTTTTTACATCATCACTGTTTCTGATTAGAACTGGCCTTCCAAGAAGGGCGAAATTATTTTGGCAGGCATACCAATAATTGCTTAAACCAGTTTCGCGATTTTTCAAAATACAACCCAATGCTGCATCCACACGGAATGCCTCTATTTCATTGTTGAAAATATCACTAAGCATATTTAAATAATCACCAGTGCCCCACCGATAATTATAAGAGTGATCTAGCACATCATTTATGCTTTTGGTTGTGCGAATCAAATTCCAGTACTTCCTGACTTCCTCCCAAACATTGTCAGGGTACTCGGACAAATCGTCTGGAAGAAGACTGTCCTCAGGCATTACTGCAGTTTGAACAGGCTCAGCCTTTTCTAATTCGGGTCCTGGATTAGCTTTTACTAGTAAGCATGATTTCATATGAGTATCTGAGAAAAGATCTGATGAATTACAATAGATGCACTTTTTCTACATGCTTAGTCTCAAAAATGCGCACAAAGTTTCCTAGGAAGCCTAAAAAACGATGCACATGAAGGGCAGCGATACCTAGCACCTACATGCGCAGATTCCTCATGTTCTTTTAATCTATTAGGCCGTGTAAATGTTTTATTGCAAGTTATGCATGTGTGCAGCTTACGCGTTGGTGTCATACTTATGTTGGATTTCATTTTGAAATAATTTCTTTCTAGTCGGGTGACAATTTTTAACAGAAAATTCTTATTATTTATAGACTTTGATTTCTAGTCGGATGACAATTTTTAACAGAAAAATTCTTATTATTTATAGACTTTGATTTCTAGTCGGATGACTTTGATTTCTTTCCAGTCGGGTGACGATTTTGAGGAAAATTTTTCATATTTATACACTTCAGGGGGTCTGGGCAGGCCCGGGCACGCCCGGACATGTTCATACACGTTTGCCAATAGCTGATAGCCTTATGGATAATACTTCAATTCTTACTAACAAGCAGAATCCATAGGCGTTGCCAGGATTTTTTCCTAGGGTAGGCACATCCAGTTAACATACAAAAAGTCTGCACATACTAAAGGACTACATATGTATAAGTGTGAATGTAACAAATTATGGCAATTAGCAATAAAATATTGCTAGAAAACAAAAAAGCTATAAATCTTGAATTGTTTAGTCAATACAGTATGTTATTCCTACTAATTGCATAATATGATGCTCAGTCCGACCGCCCAAAAAATGAATATTCAATTTTCAGACACTATCATTAGCTACCTACCTAGAAATCGAACAAATGTACTGGCTGTTGCATTAAGTACCATATGGATCACAAATCAAATGACCGCCTAACCAATCAGGGAAACCATCAGGTTGCTACTAGAACAGCTATGGAGATTGGGGGATTAGCAGGCACGTAGCTCTGGGGGGAATGGGGGGAGTCGGGTCCGGACCCCCCAAAATTCAGATGAATCTGAAAAATAGGACCTTTTAACATTTTTTTGTGCTATTTTTGGCCTTTATGGGCTTGGTCCCCTCAAAATTGGTGTTAGTCACCCCAAAATAAGACGGCCAGCTACGTGCCTGGAGATTGGCCCCCAAAATTTTGGAAGTACCAACCAGTATTTTTTACAGGGATCCTTCAAACAAAAATATAGAAAATACTTAAAGATCATCTGAATCACCGCCTGAATAGATTTTAGCACATTTTTGAATAAACCTAAAATTTTTGGGCGCTTTGCGCCTATTCATATACATGCGGCATATTTTTATTATAATTAAAAAAAAGTTGAACTTTAAATTTTCCGATTGAGTAGATCTCACTGTGAAAAGCTAAAAACACCATCATTTTTGCCAAGTAAGTTAACAAAATGCAAATTTTATTTAAGACGCCTCGTTATTGGCTTCAAAATCATGAAATCATCAAGAGCAGCATTGATATCAATCTTTATCTCTGTGAATGTTGATCATCGCAAGTCCAAATTTTTGTGTACTATGATGTAGTACAGTAGCGATTTTAGTGTGGTAAAACAGGGTTTTCGATCTTCGATAGTGTATTTTAGCATATTTCTGAGTTTCTGACGCCAAAAATTAGGAAAAATTGTCTCAAAATGGCGTGAAGCGCCGAAAAATTTGACATTTTTCCATTATGGTACAGTAGCTATATTATTGTGGTGAAAACCGAGTTGTCCGACTTTCGGTAGTGTATTTTACCTAACTTCTGGGTCTTTAAGGGCAAAAATCAATAAGAATTGTTTCAAAACGGCGCGGAAGCTTCCAAAAATTTGATCTAAAAATTCGAAATTTTCCTCAGGAGGAATTCTCCCCTCCCTTCCCCCTGGCAACGCCCCTGCTTTTGGGGATTATCTTTGTACATACAAGTACAAACGAACTTTGTACAAAAAACACTGCTTCCAGCGCATAATAAACATTTTTTTCGTCAAAAACGTAAAAATTTAAATGAAAAAATAAATTTTTCGATTGCATAAATAGTGCAGGAGGATGTGAAAAGCTCTGAAAACACGTTATTTAGAGGCCCCCGTCCGTTTTTATGAGTTTTCGGACGGAAAAATTCTTTTTTGGATTCTCCCTTGCAAAAATCCTGGCTAAGCCTATGATCTGAGGCATGAACATCACCGCTACTAGCAATCGTTTCATTCTCATCGCCATTCATCGAATATGGTGGATTTCTTGAGCTAGACTCTGAGGAGGCATGCCTGGCTCTAATAGGCTGATTAAAAAAATCAAATAGAGTCGCCTGGCGTTTCATGGTGACACAGCACTACAAGAAACGAATCGACGCCGCCAAGCAAGACAGGCGAGGCAACAACTCTAAGACGATGTTAACACTTACAATAAGAGAACACAAAAATGTATTAGTTCATAGTCAGTAAAGTTGTGGCCAAACATAATTCGAAATTTTTCTAGGGTAGGCACATGCCTCAAGTGCCTCCACGTAGCTACGCCCAATCGCACAGTGGTTAAGCGGCTAATCTAAACGCGCAGGTTGGTGGTTCGATTCCCAGCTCGGGCAACTTTTTCAAATCTATAAATATAAGAGGGGTAGCCGAAGGCGGACCCCCACTCGCTTTCCCTGGCCCTGGGCCCCTGGCCCTGGGCGGGCGGCAGCGGCGGTCATGTCTGGGCATGGTTATCGTCTGTGCATGTTCGTTCCGCCTATGCTTAAGCACAGGCTATGTTATAAAAATCTCCCTAGGGAGACACGGTTAACTACTACCAAAAAGACATCAAAAATTCACCCAGAGAAAGTTTCCACTATTGAATTTTACCCCTTGGAAATTCTCCCCCATGGAAAAAGCGGACCCCCGAGAAGATGGCTTGTAGGCCGACCTGTAATGCTTAAGCGTAGAGCGGACCCCCATTTTACGTGCGC
>JAVLUZ010000348.1:0-164950 GCA_036768485.1 Mermis nigrescens | reverse complement strand
AGCTGTGCCGGGGCCGCCTTTTTTGCCGGGGCCGGGGCCGGGGCCTAGGCCTAGGCCCGGGTGCCAGGGCCGGGCCTGGCCGGGGCCAATAATGGCGTGCTTACCATGCTCATAGTACGACCCTGCCCTACCCCTTATACGTACCTATGCATATATTCTTGTTTGTAGATATGCACGTCAAGCGTTAATATTTGTTGGGATTACAAGATATAACGAGAACATGGGCATGGGGGGATCTAGACCCCCAAGAATTCACATTCTCCCCCCAAAAAAAATCTGCTAGACCCCCCAGAAATTGATTTTCAGAATTTTTTGTTTTTCTGCGGTTTTTTGGATGCTAATGGATAGCTCTCATTGAGAAACGCGAGAAAACGGTGTTTTTTCGCTCTATCATATATTATCAGGCACTTTTGACTACCCCTAGAATTTCTGAGCTGCCCATGTATGGATTTAACTCCTCTGACTTGGATGCGTTTTTCAATGTGCTTTACTTTGCACTTTTTTAGGCTTATTATTCTATTTGTTCTGATAGACGTAGCTGTCTGCTACCAAGCAAGCTGGAAATGCTCGTCTATATGAATTGCAATTTAAAATATGTCAATTTTGATTATTAACTAGAAATTTGCACCAATCTGACATAGTGAAATAAAGATTTGAATTAGCAAGATCTGTGGTTTGCTTGAAATTGAGTTTGAAGGTAAATCTGCCCAAAACATTATCAATTTTCTACATTATAATCAACTCTAACATGGCCCCGGCCCCGGTGCTGGGAGCCAGCCTGGCCTCGCCCGGGGCAGGCCTAGGCTCCGGCGCCAGGGCCAGCCTGGCCCGAGGCCGGGGCCTAGAGCCCGGCGCCGGGCCGGGGCCTGGCCCCGGCACAGCTCTAGTTTTAAGCATTCTTTCAGTCATTCTGACGCGAAAAATCAGTGAATTTTCGCACTTCGCGGGAAATCTATTTTACCAATTTATTAGCTGAAATCGGAACCAGGATTCGAATAATTTTGTGAAAATTTCAGCGCTGCAATCAGATTTAAGCGCCTATTTTCCAAAAATTCTAGGGGCTCTGCCCTGAGCGCTGCATCTCAGACCCCGCGAGCTCCAAAGGAGTAGGTTTTCCGTGCATTCACGCCTACCTCAGGTCTAACTCCAACAGAAAAATCTGCAATTCGTGATAAGCATTTTTCAACAGTATATTTATGCACATTTCGGTTCAGTTCAATTGAATTGTCGCAAAACGATATAAAAATCTCAAAAAACATATTATTTCAAAACTACGACGCATTTTTAAAGGTCTTGATCGACTTTTCATTTTAAAAATTTTTAGGACTCCCCTAAGAAAAATCTTGGCGGTCTATGCAGTCGAAAACGATAATTTTAAAGCGATAGGTATCATCTTCGTTTCGGAGAATAATCATTTTTACAAAACACTGAGCGTATCTTCAAGTTTTGATTTGTACCCTCCCTAAAAGTTTTACCTTACGCACTAATGCTACGCACCTTTTAAAAAATGCAACCTGCCTAAAGCTGCAACGAGTCTTTGTTACATTTTTAACCTTCTATTAACCAGAAATAATTAAAAATGAGGTAATCTTCTCATGGCGTCAAAAATTTTGTACCTTTTGTTGCCTTGCCTTGCCTCACCAATAGCCAACGTTTTTCCCACATTTAGAGTTTTGTGAACCAAAACTTCGAGATGTGCAAACAAATTTCGGGCCTGGCTCACATTGTGGAAAATGTTTGTAACGCAAAAATGCGTCCGAGAATGGTAAAATTCAAAACTTTTCTGGCGCTTCGCGCAAGATTGATTTATTTTAAACCTTTTTTATTGATCTTTTCCGGCGCAACGAGCACATTGCGGCACTTTGATCGACAACTTGCTCTACGTTACTATAATTTAAAATCCTCATCTACTGAACGGATTTGGTCAATGTTTGTAATGCAAAAATCCGTTTTACAGAACCAAAATTTCTAAATTTTCTCGGCACTTCGCGCGGATTGATTTAATTTTACATTTGTTATTGATTTTAAGGCCGCGCCGAGCCGATCACTGCACTTTTATGAACGGATTTTCGGATAATTTTTGTAAGGAAAAATGCTTTTTTAGAAGAAAAATTTCAAAAATTTTCTGGCGCTTCGCGCCGGATTGATTTGATTAAATTATTTGCTATTGATGTTTAGGCTGCACCGTGCCAATAGCAGCAATTTTATTGCAAAAGCGTTTTAGAGGGTAAAATTTTGAGATTTTTTGGTACCTCGCACCATTTCGATGAGACTCCAGAAATCGGCTAAAGTGCACTAGTATAGGTATAAAATGCAGTTTTAGGAGATAGAACATATTACTGATGGTTATATTCATAGCAATACACTAAATTTACAATTACAATCACATTTGTGATCTGTTAGCCGTGAGTCCTTTTGGTTTTTACCCTAATTATAAAGTTATAAAGGAGCGTAAGCGACTAATCGAGCTGAAGAGCCGCAATGCGTTACCTTTAATTAATTAATTAATTTGATCAATATTTCAACTCTACATACCTACATATTTCGACCATGGGTAAAAAAATGGCGCACCGAAGATCACGTGATACCAGTCTACGTTCTAAGTCACCATCTCGAAGGTCCAACTTTGATGTACTTGATGATACGACACGATAATTCTTGTGATTGTGTCATTTGCTTTGTATGATGACGATGACGATGACGACACTGCCTTATTATGCGATTTTGCGACCGTTGGGGTCATACTTCTTGTTTGAAAGTTAATGATCATGACTATGAAACTTATTCAAAGCCCGATTCCACTTTCTATTGTTTCCACTGTAAACCAATTGTGAAAAAATATTTGCATATTGAACGTCGCTTAGATGATTTTGCTACTAAGCTTACCAATTTAGAAAAGAAAGTTGATTGTCTTAAACATTCTCGAAATTCTCCTACCAATTATGATAAAAACGAACTATCTGCTCTGATTAATGATGCTATCGAAAGAGATTCTAAGAAATGTAATGCTGTTCTGTTTAACTTGCCTTTATCGAACAGTGTTGAGGACATTGATCAGGTCAAACGGCTAATCGATTCTCATTCTGATGGTCACAATCTAGTATCATCTGATGTTACACGCTGTCTTTTGTAATGGTCCCATTCACGAAAACCGCATCCAGTTTGTCAAAGTTTGCCTAACGTCAGTTCAGGCAAGGCATCGCTTCGTTTCCTTGATCAATGAGACAGTCCGCGTTAAATCTAAAGACCCATTTTCAGCGTTTGCGGTGCCGTCCTGACTTATCATTCCTTCAAAGAAACAACAACGCTGAACTGCTTTCCGAGCTCAATGATCGTAAATCTCGAGGTGAAGAAGGTCTTTTTATCGATTTTCGCGCCGATTGTGTTAAATGCAAACCAAACCGTAATATTAATAACCAACTCTTCACTTAGGTAGTCGCGCCCCTTTCTCGTACTTTGCGTTTAAAAAGTTCTGTATTTCAATTCAAGAAGTTTGTTAAATAAGCTAGGTGATTTGAAACTGCTACTAAATAGCAGACAGTTTGAAATAATACTTTGTTGTGAATCTTGGCTTTATCCTGAAATTCCAGATAGTCTCCTTTGCAGTTCAAATGATTACCAAATTATTCGATGTGATCGGTTAAATAAACATGGGGGTGGACTTATAGTTTTTGCTAATAATAATCTACATATTAAACACATCAAAATTCCTATCAATTTTCCTGCCTGTGAAATTTTAATTTTTGATTTATGCAATACTGATTTCAAAACTAGATTTATTGTAGCTTATCGTCCTCCTACTTATGATACTATGTATGCTGAAAAGTCTTTGTAATTCTATTGAATGGGCTTCTAATGTACTCTTATCCTTTATTAATTGTTGGTGATTTTAATCTTCCTAAAATTAATTGGGTCTCCAACACCTTTCACTTCTGATCCCATCAATACTTTATTTTATGATACCTTCTGTACAACTGGTTTCGAGCAACTAATCCGTAGTCCAACTCACGATAATAATATACTAGATTTGCTTTTTTCACTTAATCAAGCCAGTAACGTGAAGATTTCGCCTCCTTTTTCTGATAGTGATCATAATTCTATTGCTTTCGAAATTCAAGGGTACGAAGAGACAAATCACATCCGCCCTCTTGTTTAAATTTTCGAAAAGCCAATTACGACTTAATTTCTATGCGATTAGCCACTGTTTCTTGGCCCGATTTATTTAAACAGTGTGCTCCGGCAGATGATATGTATAATGTTTTTGTTTCAGTTCTTCAAAATATTAGTTCTGATCTAATACCTAAAAAAGCACATAGAAATTTCAAGAAAGTTCTTCCTAAACACATCCGTAAGTTATATTTAAAAAAACTTAAATTATGGAAAAATTACAAAAAGTTCAAAACTCGAACAAATCGAACTATCTATTCTAGTTTCTGCATATCTATAAAAAGAGAAACCAAAAATTTTTACGCTAAAGAAGAACTAGAAGTTTTAAAATCGAGGCGATATCCGTAACTTTTACAATTTTGTTAATTCTCGTTTAAAAATCAGGAAAAGTTCATTTCCCCTGACTTTATCTAATGGTATTGAATTAGATGACGATCAATGTAAAAGCTAAATCATTTTAACTCATATTTTTGCCTCTGTTTTCACTGTTGATGATCAAAATCTTCCTGTTTTTCAGGCTCGTACTTTTTCTTCGTTAGCAGAAATCAATTTCGATGTAGACACCGTTTACAGAGCTATTCGCGAATCTAAACCAAGTACTGCATGTGCCCTCGATGGCCTATGCTCATTTTCATGTCAAAAAAACTAGGTTATTTGCTTTCTTCTCTTGCTTCTATCTTTGAAACTTCTTCGAATCCGGTTCAATTCCAAAATTGTGGTATCAAGCAAACGTAGTTCCAGTTTTCAAAATAAAGGTGATTCTACTTGTGTAGAAAACATCGATCCGATTTCGTTGTGTTGCTCTCCTTGTAACATTCTGGAAAAAATTGTGTAATAAAAAGATTCTGGATTGCTTAAATATAAGTCAATTTACTTTCTCCTCTCCAATTTGGATTTTTAAGAGGTCGATCATGCGAATTGCATCTCAAAGTGTAAACACGAATGGGCAAAATTTATTGATAGAATATCTACTGTCGATGTAATTTTTATCGACTTTAAAAAAGCTTTCGATTCTTTATCGCACACGAGGTTACTTCGCAAGCTTTCTGCATATGTGATCTTAATGGTATTCTTTTCAACTGGCTTAAATCTTTTTCATCCTCCCGATCTCAGTGCGTTGTTGTTAAATAGTTCGCCTTCGTTTTCAGTTAGCTTTAATGTAACTAGCGGCGTCCCGCAAGGAGCGTGATAGGTTAACTCCTTTTTCTGATTTACATAACGTATGGCGTGATAATATGAGTGAGTCGTATTCAGTTATTTGCTGACGATGTTAAAATGTATAATTTGTCCTCTTCTAAAACTACTACTTCAAAACGACCTTAATAAGCTTTACGCCTTGGTCGCGTGAATGGCGAAAGCTTCAGATCCATTCGATTAAATAGTCAGTTTTGTACATGGGTTATAAAAATCCTAAACATCAGTATTTTATTGGAAACCGTCTTCTTACCTTCTGATTCTGACTGTGTCCGTGATGTTAGGTGTTCTAATGTCTCAAAATTTGAAATTTTAGCAGCACTATCATGAAGTGATTAAAAAAGCTTCTCAAGCGATCACAGTCTGATACTGAAGTTATTCTTTTCTCGTGATCATAAAATTTTGTCTCATGCTTTTGTTGTTGTATGTTCGTCACGCTTTTAGAGTACTGCTGCACCGTTTGGAGTCCTTATCGTATTCGAGATATTGATCGTATCGAGCGAGTTCATGCCAGTTTACCCGTTGTATTTTTTGGTTTCCCAACAGTGGTTTGTCATATAATAATCGTTTAAAAGTCTGTCGTTAGAACGCGTCTCGAAAATACGCCGTATTCGTTTTGCTTTATCCTGTTATCATCAGATTATTAATGGCAAATCACACATTCTCTGTGACGAGTTTTTCATGCTTTTAATACGCAACTTCTGCTCGCTCTGTCAATAACCTAAAAACTGACTGTTCCAGTAGCTCGTTCCAGATATTCTCAAGTATGATTTCGGTCATAGATATGTGAATCTGTGGAATTCCTACTTCCAGTTGAGGTTGTAAATTCACCTAGCTTAGAAATTTACCAAAACGCAAACTCAATGCTTTTGATTTTTCTGTTCATCTGAAGGGGCACGCGTAAAAGTTTTCACTTTCGTGACTGCGTGTCCCGTTGCTGACGTTTTAGTCATATGTCGTTTTATCATATCTTTGTATCGTACTGCTGTGTCTTTATTTTTACCATGTCTTGTACGTTTTGCAAGCAAAAATCTTGTTTGTTGTTGTTGTCAGTCGCTTTGTTTTATCATGTATTTGTGTTTTACCGAATTTCGTGTATTATTTCTGGACAATAAATATTTTCATGTCTTTCTTGTCTTGTTCGAAAACTTGTTTTGGGTCTCGCTTTTTTACGTATGATGGTTTTTTTGCAAAAAACATCGGTTTTTTTCAACATGAGCGCTCAAATATTAAACGATTTTTAGACCCCCAAAAATGTGAACGAAAATTTGAAATGTGGAAAAAATTTTGGGTATGGTTCACGTAAACCAAATCGCTAGAAAAAAACGGTGCTAGTAAGCTAAAGTTAAAATAATTGGCAAAACTAGAAGAAAAGCGCTGACTTTTTGGGTTTCTTCCCAAAAACTTGTTGTAAAATAGCGTTACATAGCCGCATAGCTCAATTTACGAAAATTCAAAGAAGCGATGGCATAAAATCAAATTATGATTTAATGTAGCGAATGGGCGAGCAATTGTTAGGCGAGCAATTGTTAGGCGAGCAATTTTCCGGACACGCTGCTAGTGCTCTCCCAATGATTATCACATTATTCGTATTTCGTCGCATTTGATATGTACATTCATCCAGAAGTCATTACAGTAGACTCGTAATTGAAGTTAATAGGAATTAAAACTGCACTTTTCAAGCGAGGACGAGTTTTTATTTCAAGTTAAAAGACACAGAAGCGATAGCGAATGGGCGAGCAATTTGGGTTTCTTCCCGAAAATCATCCAATTACAGCAGATTGCTTCAAGGTTATCAGTCGAGCATCCAACTCTTTTGATCTTTTAATAAAGGAGTCATTATGCATAGCACGTGATCGTCCCATTCTCAACAATAATGTTTCATCATATCCTCTAAATTTGTTTTAATTTACCACATTTTTCTTTTTCTTAAAGCTTTAAATCTTTTATTATTATCTTTATAATTTAATGGTAGGTTTAAACTTTAAGCTCCTCTTAGTTTACAACTCTCGCTTAGCAAGCTCATTTTTCAAAACTATTATTTCATGATCAGTCGCTTCTACAAATACAAGCAACTATGAAAGGATAGTGCAAAATTGCAATAGAATACTGGCAAAGCAAAAAGCGAGAAATGTATAGTCATTTTTAATCTGGCGCGTGAAATCGCGCTAAAGGCAAATATTTTATTACTGTACTACTCGATTTTTCCGTTCCGCGACGGAGTAGGAAAGGGGAGGGAGCGATCCGTCGAGCAGTGAAGTGTGTTACAGTAATAAGGACATTCCGTCACCAAACGAAAACCTTTACATCCAATTCTTACGCCATCACGGAAGCTCATCTGGTAGGAGCAGATGTACTGATATTAAGTGTTAATAATAAGCAGATGCATCTGCTTATTATTAACACTTAATATAGGCCGTTCACGTTGCCGATTCACACTAAAAATCCTCCCTTCTGTTATGCTGAAGAGTCAGATATGAATTCCTGGTTGTGTGAGCATGAGAGAAAACTGAAAATAAAATATTTTATAAATTATAAATCGTTAAAAAATTCTAAATTCTATAGTCCATTCCACGAAAACTTGTGCATGGAAATCAATTTTCAGCATGCAAGCGGGTGCATAGCTACAAAAGCTGTTTCTAGGCAGCTTACTGTAATACAATTTTGCACAGTAAAAGTTCTTATGCTTATCAATTGCTGTGCACAATAACATGATTGTTGCTTCAGTTTAAACAGCTTTTGTAGTCGATTTACACTGACTTGAAAATTTTTATGCATGCGCAAGGTTTCGCGAAATACTCTAGATCCCTAAAATTGGTGAAAATTAAAAGTTTTCTGCAAAATGCGGTAAAATGATCATGAACTGTACATGAATTATTTTGTACGCTATTCAGCATTTATGTACTTGACTGTTTTGGAAGCACTCGAAGAATGTAACCTCCTTCCCAGACGGTCAGTTGAATTTATAGTTGTCAGGCATTGGATAAAATAAATAAGAAAATTAGTGTAGGATTAATAAGTTCTCCAGGCTAAACCTACGTATTTAATAAGCTCAAAAGTTGACGACAATGTTTTACATAGACCACATGTTGTCCATATTCGCAAACACGATTTACGGATAAAAAAGTAGTTTGTACCGGCCTACAAAATAAAGTCTATACAACAACTCAACATAATCAAACGGAGCAATTAGTACTGTACAAGATTACATACATAAACGTAGATACCCACAACTTTAAAGCATTTATTTTTTTCACAGAATCAGAGCTTAAAAAGCCTGCAATTATCACAAACGGCGACAAATGCATGGGCCGACCAATCAATGCTGAATTAGCTAATACAACTCAGTATAACGTTCAAAAACAGGTCCATTGCCTCCCGCATCTTCTAATCACGAAACATTTTCATAAATTGTTTTCTATTAAACTTGCTGTAATTTTCGCCTTTGACTTCCCATTCGAAAGGAGAACCAGTGGTCATTTTCTGAGATTTAAGTAAGTCTTTGAATGAATTAGTCATTGCTTGGTAATGCGGCTCTATGTCATAATGCAACGATGTCAAATGCTCGTACATGGCTAAGAATTGAGGCTCTATATCACTTAACCAACGAATCGGTATAATTTTGTGCTGAAAACGTAAATTTGCATAAGTTATCTTCATATATAAAGGAAAACATCATTAACGTATTTCAGAAAAAAGAACAATAGAAAAGAATGATTTAAAACGAATATAATAGATAAAAACAAAATATATTTAAAAACTTGAAAGTTTTGTTATACAAAGCAACGTCGATTTCTGAAAGAATAATAACTTTTAGTGCGAAGAATAAAGCTCGAAGGAAAAACTGCATGTAAAAGTGCTGATAGCACTTATACAGTCGATTTAAAATATATAGCAACATTTCATAGACAGTTTGAAGGTCTCCTGCATCGTACTCAAGTGAATTGAGTTTTTGGTGCAATGAAATGGTTCACGTTTTTCGAAGCCTTTCCGATCATAAAATGCCAAATTTTCGACAGAGAAATTTTATGTATTCTTAACCTGTTAATATTAGTGAAGCGAGACAAAACCACTCGCACAATATGCAAGTCGTAGGACCGGTCTAGGCATTTTTAGAGGCTCTCTTTAAAGACTCTTTTTGAGGCCCCTTCGCGGCAGAAAAATGTGAGCTACAAAGGCTGAAATCACTTTAGAAAATTTTTTTCACACAAACTATATATTTTTTACCTAAGCTTATAAGCAGCATACAAAGTTACTTATGGTATAGGTGTACCTTGTCTGCTTCACCCAAATTTCTAGTTTTTTTACATAATTTTCGACAATCAAATGCTAACGATTGCTGATGCATCTTGTTGGCGCATACCGTAGGTTGCCAGTTTAGTTGTAAAGTCTCAGAGGAGAAAACCATG
This sequence comes from Mermis nigrescens, assembly GCA_036768485.1. NCBI lineage: Eukaryota > Metazoa > Nematoda > Enoplea > Mermithida > Mermithidae > Mermis > Mermis nigrescens. Next base: position 155,180 of record JAVLUZ010000348.1, on the reverse strand, counting down.
ATTGTAAAAGAAGCGGCGCGAGACGCCAATTTTTAATTTTCATGAAAGGATTCAGTAAAAAGTCATTACATTCATTATTCGCCATAAAAATGCCGCAATCGTTCTTGCAAAAGAAGTCGCAGAAAAATTCTAAAATCGTGAGAAACATATGTCCAGAAGGCAGTCAACCGTCCATCATCCAGAAAATTTACCCTTGCTTGCTTGGCGTAACAGGCTTTTAAGTCACCATAAATATTGAAAAAATATTTCCCTACCTACCTATAACATTTCGAACTTTGCACTTAGCTCTAGTTGCCTACCCTCAGAAAATTGTGTCGCACACAATGTTTTAGATCGTCTACGGCAGAGTTGCAGAAACAATTCAATCTTGAAGTCAAGGTAGCTTTATCTATAGTAATCTCATGAAACCTTGTGCATGAAAATCGATTTTCAGCGTTCAAGCGGGTATATACAAAAGTAGTTTATAGACGATGTCTACAGTAATAATCTTGCATGGTATAACTTCAAACGCTTATGAATTGCTATGTACAATATCACGACTGTCGCTTCAATTTAAACAGCTTTTGTAATCTATTTACATTCACTCAAAAATTGTGATCCGAGCACGAGGTTTCTTGAAGTAGACCATAATTTAGAGATTGGGGTGCATTTCCGCCGCATAGGTCACTTCCGCCGCATAGTACAGTTCCGCCGCATATTACGGAATAATTGCTATATGCGCTAAGATTCGCCAAAGTGAGGGGGCGGACCCAACATAAAATGGTCTTATTTCTTGTAAACTTCGCTGAGATAGTCGGTAAAAACTGCATTTTCCTATATTTTTCAACACAAGGTCACAAAATAGGTACTTTTCAATTATTTTCTACTATATTGGCTGTAAAAAGTATCATCTTTAGTCACATTTGAGTTAATTTATGGTAAATAATTCTCACGATGCGAACCACATACATTTTAAAGGTTTTCTTACATAAAAATGCAATTTTTTCCCCAGGCAAATTCGTACTAGCTTCAATACATTAAGTCTCACCGATACGAATATATACGGGGGTTCAGTCATACCCCACGTATCCTCATACTTTTCTGTAATCTATATTCATGTGTGATTGTATCTGTTAAAAAGAATTTATAAAATCAGGTGCATTGAAGCCCTCATTCGTCTTAAATGACAGCATTATGCAACAAACAATAAACTATTAGTAACACATTTATTCGATGACTAATAAAACATCGTTTTCAATTAATAACAGCAAACTAATTCGCGTTGTTAGCATCTTCCACTAATTCCACCATCTCGAAAAACTCGGAAGCTTTTTTTACGGAATTCATATATTCTATGATCGTGAATGCGCGAAGTATACTGGATAACAGATTTATTAAGTCTCGTACTTAAGGCTGCATTAGCTTCACCAAAATCAATTTTAGAGAGCCAAATCGCAACGCAACAAATAAACTTTGCAGTGTTACATGAAATTCGGCAAAATGTTTTTGTGTACTCTGGGTACTCACGAACGGAGTACAACCACACGTAGGCGTGGGGGTTTGGGGGTATGCACCACCCCAGAAGTTGAAATACCCCCCCTCAAAATCAAAACACTCCCCAGAATTCAAATTTTGAAAAATTTTTCAGGATGATCCAGAAAGGAACTGCTTATCCAATGCTGCATAATGTGGCATTATGACTATCAAAGAGCTACCTAATAAATAAACTCAGTAATCTAAGTCGGACATTTTATTCTTTACTAAAAAAACTTTTATTACATTTTGTAGTCAGACATTTTATTTTTTACTAAAAACTTTTATTACATTTTGTTTAATTAAACGGAAACCCGTTTAAGTACTATGTTTCAAATGCTACATTACTCTGCTCTAAAATGCACTTTGTGTAATTAATAACGATTGCGACCATACGTGGGCAGCAAGAAAATTTTTGGGGGTGCAAGATTTTTCTAAGGTAAAAAAATGGCCTTAAAAATGGTGGTATGGCGAAAAAAACACCATTTTTCGACGTTTCTCATCGAGCACTATCCATTGGCATCAAAAATTGCGAAAAAAACGAAATAAATTTTAAAAATTGAAATTCTGGGAGTATTTTGATTCCTGGGGGGGTATTTTGTTTTTTCGGGGGGGGGTGCATACGCCCCAAACCCCCCCACGCCCAGGTGTGATTGCGACTGTTCCGTACTACTATGCGGCGAGAATGAACAATGCGGCGGAAGTGAACTATGCGGCGGAACTGACCTATGCGGCGGAAGTGCATCTGACCCAATTTAGATGGCCTTCAAAAATTGTGCAAACGTTTAAATAGCCCAAAAATTACCTTACGACTTTCAGGTTTGAATTTTTGTGACTGCTTTTTTTATACTGAAAATGTGTAGGCAAAGTCTACGCCCTGCAGAATTGTTATCATGAAAAGAGTATTTCCACATGATATCGTCATCATTATCCTCATTGAGATTTTTAATACAGTAAGTAATGTTTAGAATTATTCTCCGACCTTGCTTCCACGTAACGTAAGGCGCCACCTACTCACCTTGAGTTCAGAGGTCGCCGAAACATCGCCTTCACAATCCTGCCAGGGCAGCTCGCCAGCCCGCAACTCGACCAGTGAGTACAAGAGACAATAAAGATCATGTTGGCGGCCATATTCCACATTTTGATGAGATTCCCAGGCAGCGTAACGGAATGTGCCTCGAAAACGTATATTTTCCTTGCGCAAAGGAAGCAGCTTGCCCTTATCATCGACGTAACGGCGGGCCATGCCAAAATCAATCAGGAACAACGTGTGCCGTTGTACACTCGAACCCAACATGTAATTACCGGGTCTGCAGCAATATAAATGTCAAAACTGATTTTAAAAAATTTGATTCAATTTTAAAATTTATAAATAGAAATAAGCTGATTTACATATGAGATTTTCAAGCTAACCGCTTCACGAATTCCGCATCTTTCAAGCATTATATCGCTAATATGGTTGTAAATTAGTTTTCAGCAACTGTTAATGCAACGAGATTTTCAACTGAGATATGTAGCAATATATGTAAATATCACCTAAATCATATTTTTATGAGGAAAGTTTCGGCTTACTAGAAAAAAATATTGTTGGGAGTTTTATTTTGTAATCGCAAATTGTTATGGAACGAGTCTTCCTGTAGCACGTTCATACATACCTTTGTGAAGTTTGAAACAAGGTTCGTAAAATCACGCTTGTGGAAATTCCTATTTTCGGTTTCGACAAGCAAGACTGTGGTGCAATAGTTGTTAAACTGTTTGCTACGATACAGTAGAGAAATTTGTTATGTTGCGCACTAGATCACAATAAGACTAATCAAAATCGCAGCAGTCTTAACAGGTTTGCGGAGTCAAACAGAAAAATTGTCTTAACTTTACTGACCTGTGACGATAGACAAGCCACAATCCTATCAATTAAAGCCTTGAGAATTAATAAATTTTTTTCATTCCCTCTTGACCTTCATTTCGCTTTATTTTCCTGAAAAAATTTAATTTATGATTTTTTCTCTTCTTGATGAGGCTAATAGTATAAAAATTGCTGAGACAAGTAGCCGGCAAAGGCGTAGCATATAAACAACTGTAAATGCGAAAATCGAATCTTTGTACATTTACAGCTCAAATTTGAATCTAATTTAAGATATAGAAACAGTCTTTTTCCCTAATGCACAATATTTATCTAATAGAAATCCTCGTTTTTTATTATTTCAGCATATGTTACGCGTAAGAACAAATAATGCTGGGGTTTGACCCCCGCCCCCTGAATGGCAACTGACCTCCCGCAAAAATAGCTGCGGCGAACCCCCAGATTTGTCAATTTTTCATAAAATTGTAAAAAGTATGCCTTTTTACGCGTTTTTATATCATTTGTGGCTCAAAAGTCTCAAAATTCTAGCGCTTCCCGCCATATACACAATTTTTGGCTGTAGTTGTTTCAATTCACTCGAACTTTTTACCAATTTTTTTTAAATTTTTTGTTTTTATTTCTTAGAAAGAACCAGCATTGTCCGAAACGCGTTTTTAACCCAAGAAGGCACTTTTTAAGAATTTTTTGGGCCTGACTCCCCCACCCCAGAATTCCCATGCTGTATATGCATGATGCTGACCCCTGCAAATTGCTGCTGATCTGCAGAATTTTTAGTTCTTCCAGACAAAGAAAATTCAAGGGTTTTAAGTACTTTTAGCAATTTTTAGGCTCAAAATACGAATTTTTTTAGATTACTTTATTAAATTTAATCAGCTCGAACATGCACGGCACCAATGATATTTTGCAGATCAAAAATAATTTTTTTTAAACGAATGCACTTTAACTTTTCTGCAACTCGCTTCTTGCATTTGATCATCTTAAATTTCTCCTTCTAATCAATCAAACATGGTCATTTACGATGGAAAGAAGATAATAAATAATCGTAAGCTCACGTAAAGAAGCTTATATATTCGAATAGAGGTCATCAGAACAATCATAATTTCTCTGAGCGCCGAATTTTAATCAGCTCACTTTATGTCGCGATGAATGTAGCCGCATCTATGCAAATCTTCGACTGATTCAAGCATTTGGATGGCCAAAAGAGCGGTGGTCCCAGGGGTCATGCGCTTATTAGGACACAATCTCCTAAGATCGGCTATGCTAGGGCCAAGCAATGTCATTACAATAAATTGTGAGGGTGGTCTATTAGCATCTTGTGTTATGCGACCCTTGTCCAGTAATTGAACAATGTGTCGAGTTCGACGCATTTCAGTCATTACCTGAAATTTTCAATGATTGATTCGATGGAGACAATGTTTCATGAATTGGAAACATGGTTTCGTTAATCAAATTTCCAACAGCATTTGAATTTTTGCGCCTTAGATGTACTGTACCACAACGAAAATGACCGAGTATGCTGCCATAAGCATGTCTCACATGCACGTAGGGAGGGGGTTTAAAGATCTACTCTTGACCCCCAGAATGGAAAAACGGGAGATTTTCTGAGGAAACTGAGGCAAAATAGTGGCTAAAATAAATGAAAAATTCTTCAGAACTGCTTGAAATTGAACAAAAAACTGTAGATTAACATTGGTTGTAACATGATTTTAGCATTTGTAGTATGTGATTTTATCCCTAAGAATCACACAATTTGACCCTTTCCATAGCGACTGAACCACAGATCGGTCAGGATGGTGCATCTGTGGTCTCCTTTCTGTCAATACTACAATGTAAAAAAATTTGTTTTTAAGACCGTAAGGTCATAAGAAAAATAGCGAAGCTTCTGTAACAAGAGTGGTTCATGAAACCATGTCAGGATAAAAAAATGGATAACAAATAATACGTAAGTACATGCACATTAACATTCTACACATCATTTTTTCAGGATTTCTCGTGAATTAACACTAAAAAATTACAAGATAAAATTTTTTTGTGAAAATTGTAGGAGTACATACCATACGTAAAGCAGAAACAGTTATTGCTATGAATAGCGTACCAATTTATAGTTATGGTAACATGCTACACTAATGCCGTCTGTCGATGGTCTAGCATACAAGAAACAGCAAACTGCGTTTTCAAGTTTTGGTGTTATTTGACCACAGAAAATTTATTGTCAAAACACGAAACAATGAGTACCTACATGCATACATGGAACAAATTAACAGGAATGACAAAATAATATACGATCACCACACCACACATGGGCGTAGGGGAGGGGTGGAGACCTAAGGTATACACCCCCGCAGAAGTTGAAAACCCTCCGCAGATTACTGTAGATCCCCAGAATTCTATTTTTAGTAACATTTTAGACAATTTTTGGTGATTTCACCCAACCAGACCCCCAGAATTTTCTCGCTGCCCATGTATGACGGTCACTATAACCAGGACAACCCACGCGTTCCCGTGAACTAGGACGACGTCTTAGCCGATCACTTTTTTTGTGATTTTTTCGTTGTATGTTTTGTATGACTACAAAACTTTGTCTAGCCTCATTTTAGCCCTAGTTACATCATTTGAAATGTTCAAGCTAGTAAATAAAATTATACATCCTAAAAAATTAGCATATTTTCATGATTATCAAATAAAAACTTAAATTACAAAAAAGTTTTGGTCAATGATTAGTACAAGATTGGTGGTATTCTACTTTTTAATCAGCTACTACAGTCCTAAAATGATATTTTAGTCAACTAAAATATACTATTTGTATTTATTTTATGCATGTCCACCTCATGCCTATGCTTAAGTATAGTAGCAGTTTTTTAGTTATAACTTCTTACAAAGTTACTTTAGCGAAAAATGACAAACATATTCGGAAAGAGCTTAAAAAATCGTACGAAATGATACTAATATTTGCTATGTTGAGTGAGACTAATTACATTTTAACCCGGCTAGGACGGCGTCCTAGCACGGGAACCTTTGACTTCAAAAAACACACGAGAAGGCGGGGGCTAAGTAGGTTCCTTCAAAAATGTATTTACTCAGTTAATCTCGTGTTGAAAATTTCTGTGTTAAATGTTAAAAGTAAAATCAGGTTTTATTGAAATGCACGCGTAAGTATAATACCTAAATTTTGTTGCATTATATTTTCAGGCATGCACACATTACATTAAAGCATGTTCCTATCAAGTAGAATTGGCAATGTTAGATGCTCAAATACAATCAAACGCAATATTTCCCGATTGGAGGATAATTCGCCCCCCACATTTCGCCCACCCACAACTAGTCCCAAAGGAATCGTAATTACAATCTAATTATGGAGGGTTTGATTGAATCCCCAGAAGCAAAAATCCCACAGAGTTCAATTTTTTGAATTTGTTGTGATTTTTCGGTGCTAATGTATAAAAAAATCTGACAAAAAATGTTTATTGTTCACAACAATATTTTTCTCTTCTGCATTTTTTGTCTTGCCTGCGCATGGTAAGATTCAATCGTAGGTGAGCAGCACCGAAATTCTGGGGGTTGCAAGATTTTTCAAAAGTCAAAAAATCGTCTTAAAAATGGTGGTATAGCGAAAAAACACCACTTTTAAACGTTTCTCATCAAGCACTACATGGGCATCAAAAAATTGCAAAAAAAAGAACAAAAAAATTTCAAAAATTGAATTCGGGGAGCATTCGGCCTTCTGGGAACCCCCCTACTCTACGCCCACGTTTGGTTTCCATCCAAACTCAAATGTTTGACAATTCACAAATCAATTCAACCCTTACTAGCATATGCGTACACATGATTCAATGCTTGCTTGCTCCCCACAAAGATGCAAGTGGGGGTTGCGTGCAGGCACAAGGGCAGCAGCCAAATTTTGAGGGCTCAGATAGCGCACGATTGGCAAAAATGGCAAAAATCGGCAAAAACCAAAAATTCAATTCCAGGGGTATAAGGATTTGGGGGGGTTTCGGAAAACATGGAGTAAACCCCCACAAACAACCTATGTGTGTTAGCAGGGCCTCTCTAGACTCCAAGATGGATAAATGGGACGTTTTTGTGAAAAATGAGGCAAAATAAAGGCTAAAAACCGATGAAAACGAGAAAAAGTTGTCCGCAGAGCAGCTGTTTCCATCGACCATGCTTTGCATTTATGCCCACAACTGACTTCAAAAAACAGCATAAGCAATGCTCATTGTATAAAAACTAAGAGACTCGTTATGCTGTAGTAGCAGTGTAAAAATGCTGCAAAAATTCGTCATCGCATGAGTACAATTTTCACCAGATAAGATTTTTCGTGAAGCTACTACATATACGTATTAGCAATCATGAACTTTAGGCTTGAATTTCAAGGGCCAGTTGTGAGGGGATGAGTTACGAGTGGGGGGGGGGGCGAGTTGTGTGGGGGCGAGTTGGGGGACGAGTAGTGTGAGGGCGAGTTGTGCGGGGGCAAGTTGTGAGGGGCAAGTTGTTGGGGGGGACGAGTTGTGTGGGGGTGAGTTGTAGTGGGGCGAGTTGTGGTTGGGAGCGAATTGTGAATGGGGGCGAGTTGAGGTTGGGGAGTGAGTTGTGGTTGGGGGCGAGTTGTGGTTGGGGGCGAGTTGTGGTTGGGGGCGAGTTGTGGTTGGGGGCGAGTTGTGGTTGAGGGGCGAGTTGTGGTTGGGGGCGAGTTGTGGTTGAGGGCGAGTTGTGGTTGGGGGTGAGTTGTGGTGGGGGCGAGATGTGGGGGGGGGGGGCGATTCGTGGGGGGGGGGGGGAAGCGAACTGTGTGGGGGAATGTGGGGGGGGCGAGTTATCCATATCCTATTTTCCAATGTTTCTAAAGATTATTTTTCTTAAAAATCATGGCGAAAACTGCATCCACTAATAATTATCTTTCTACAATTCAGTCTGGCGCGGCCGCATGGTTAGTGGTTGCTAGGTCCATCTGGAAAACCCATCGTGATCTTACACAGTGTACAGAGTTTGAAAAATGTACCTTCATAATTTAATTTAGAAATAATTTCATAGCATTTAATCGAACTGATTACTAGACCAGATTTTTAGGTGCTAGCACCTGAAAGCTCTATTTTGTGAAGATCTTTCCACAGTTCAAGCCTGTTTTGCACCTTCTTTGACTCTGAAAACGGCTATACTTTTCACCTATTATCGACTATTTGCACCTTATTGACCGTTGTTTTGCACCCATTTGGCCCACTTTTTGCACTTAAAAATCCGGTCCTCAACTGATTACTTAATCTAGGCGATTTCTTATTTAAATACACATTAATTCACTTTTCGCATTTTGCATCGCTAAATGCATGCCAACATGCATTGAGAAAAGTGAAAAAAGATTTTGAAAGAAATTAATTTATGGTTTCACTTCATTGAGGGTGAAAATGCAATCTTGCTAATGCCTAAACAGCTACCTCCTTCAAGAAATCCTGTAAGCCTAGAGATGTATTCTATTTTTGACAATCATGATGAGTCTGCATTTTTAAGTATTCTGCGCTTCAACTCCCCTCCAATCCGACAACGTCTACTACGATTATGCTCAGTTACATTTTTAATGTTGTGCCGATTCTTTTCTAAAAAATAAACGGAAAATTATTGGTTTCAAGCAGATTAAACAGGTTGTGGAATCAAGATGGTTTCGTTTATTGCTAATTCTGCTTAATTCTGCTTAAGTTTGAATTGAATAATAAATTAAGGTTAAGCTTAATACAACAAAAGTTGCTGACGTTTTAGTCATACTTCGTTTTATCATATCTTTGTATCGTACGCTGTGTCTTTATTTTTACCATGTCTTGTACGCTTTGCAATAAATCTTTGTTGTTGTTGTTGTTGTTGTTGTTGTAATCAATTGATAATTAATTCTTCATTATATAATTCATTAAGGTCGCACATTCAGTTACCTCAATAACCCTAGCTTCTTGTGGCAATCTTCCTGTTTCATTGTCTGCTCTAATTGTTTCCGTTTTCATGGCAAATGGTTTGTCGTTGTTCGTAACATCATGAACTTCGTATACTTTCCCACAACCGCCTTTGCCCAGCTGTTTGTAAACACGCCAACGGTTGTTAATTAAAGTCACTTTTTGGAGTGGCTTGTTTTCTTCGTCATCCTGTTTGGCACAGCACATACCCATCAAATGGCTGATACTGAATCCACAAAACACGGCTACTGACTGCCGTGAAAGCAAATATAAAAAAGGATCGCTAGTGTAAGCCGGTGTCACCTCAAATAATTGCATTTATATTTAATTTATAATATGAAAACTTTGTAAAGCTATAGTCTTTTCACAAACCCAACTTTGCCCATGGATATTTTAATATTTATAAAATTGTGATATATATATCACAATTTTTGAATCCATGCAAATCAATTTCCAATTAAGGTTTAAACTGGAAAAACAATCATGATACTGTGTTTAGCAATATAAGCATGCGAAGTTCTCCTATACAAAAGTGTAATTCTCTCCGTTTACAGTGTCTTCGGACAGAGTCATAGTGAATCACTCTATTAGCATTTTCTGATCTTCCTTATTCTTGTGTCTATAGTCCGTTTCACATAACTTCGTGCATAAATTTTAAGAATTTAATCGCAATCTGTCAGCTTATTGTCGGAGATGGTTTAAAATTTATGACCGAACTTGTGTGAAACAGACAAATAGAACTTTGTCTATAGTCTGTTTCATTTAACTTTGCGGTTTTCTTTTGAATTTAATCTGCATTAATTAGGCTACAAAGTGGTTTAAACTTTTGATGCAGTGATGCGGGTTGGCAATAGCAAGCGTCTCATCATAACTCGATATACTGTAGAATATCACAACTATACTTTTAGTTTAAACCACTTTTGTAAGCACTTTACACTTTTTAAAAAAACTCAAAGTTAAATGAAACGGACTATAGCCTCGTTTTGACACCAGTTACATCGTTTTTAATCATTCAGCTCGATGGGAAGTTATAGAGCAGTAAGAAATTGGCCTATTTACAGTGAAATTACAAAAACTCAAAATGGGAAAATGTTATAATAGAAAATTTAGTGGTGTATACCTTTTCAGCTTTTCAAAATGCATCCTACAACAGAATTCTACCTTTTCCTGTTTCTGTATGGATGTCTGAGTGCCTATTCTTATGCATTGTAATAGTTTTTTTGTTGTCTCTTTCAGAAATAATTTTCATAAAAAGTAACATACATATTTATAGTCCGTTTCACTCAACTTTGGGCATAATTTTAAAAAATCAACCACGACAAAAAACCGATAGATTGCGATTATAGCATTGATCTGATATATTTATTTAATCCGCCGGCTTACTCTAGAAAATTCATAAAGTTTATGCCCAAACTTATGTGAAACAGACTATAGAAAGAGCATAAAAAATTGCATTTAGAAAGTAATAACTGTCAGAGTATGTAAAGAAGGTGTAGCCTAATATACATAGACGAGTTTTTCCTATGGTGGTACCCTTCGACTGCAAAAACATTATGATAAACGGAGGGATGCATAATGGATAAATTTGTCAGACTATTTTCTGTCACTATTAGGACATTTAGGGATTCACTTCAGTCGAAAAATCCTAGATCCGCATGAAAAAATTTAATAATTTGATTGCCATTATTCCAATGATATATATTGTCCTATTTTTCACTAAATATTTTTTCTGCACCTTCGCTTATGACACTTCACAACCTTAATCAACAACATTGAGCTTCCAAAGTCATTATTACCATTTGCTAACTCACCGCGATGCCTGTGCTGATATAAAACGGACTGTAGGTTATGTATGTGGCAAATTTACATATATTAAGAAAAAATACTGTCGGTACTCCCACAATTGAATGTGAATTGTGTGAATACGATTCTCGGTTAAGGCCTATTCATACTCCGTCCGATCCAGCGCCGCTCGGCGCCGCATGCCGCACCCCACCGGACTCTTGCCGGACAAAGCTGCATGTGGCAGTGTGCAGTCACGCGTGTGGGAAAGTCGGACGCGTGCCGCATGATGCCGGATTATGCCGGACTCGTGCCGCAGCGTGCCACAGCGGTTTTGTTAATTTTTGCATTCCGACACCAGATCGGACGGAGCCGGATAAAGTATGAATGGGCCTTTACTCGGTTGCTCCCGATTTGGTTTTCTAGCGAGAAATCCTAAAAGTTCTCGACGTCTCGCATCGAATTTTATATTCAGCTTACAAACTACACATCATAGTTTGCATGCAAGTAGTCTTATGTTTTTGTACAAATTTTACGTAAAGCCGACAATGCATGTATAGCTAATGCCACTAAACTAAGCCTAAAGGCCCATTCATACTTCGTCCGGATCCGTCCGATTTGGTGTCGGAATGCAAAAATTGACAAAACCGCTGCGGCACGCGTCCGGCTTTTTCTGGCACTTATGCAGTTTAGGAGGACAAAATTTTGAAAATTTTTTCCCCCAAAATTACCATTTTCTGGTGTAATTTTGCACGTTTATAACGAATCCAGCATTAATTTTTGATTTCAGACAAAATTTGGATGAAATTGAGATTTTTGTCATTTTTGTGAAACATTTCAAAAAATAATTTTTAAGGGTATTTTTCAGTTTTCAATTTGTGGCGACAGCAATCGCTTGCGAATTCAGATTGGTGCCAGACATGGGCTAAGCCTAAGGCATAAATGGATCAAAAATTGCTTCGCTCGCTCCGCAATTTTCGCTCCATTTATCTCAGGCTTAGCCCATGCGCTGGCATCAATGTGAATGCACATAACTAAGACTATGCCTAAGACATTGGTAACCCCGCTCAGTCACAGACCCCCGACGCTTCGGAGTAAATTAAATGGAATTCTTTACTGGTATGCGAAATTATCCCGGAATTTTCAAAAAAAAATTAGAAAAATTTGTTGAAATTATTAAAAAATTACAAAAGCGTGATTTTTCACCCGAATTCTGTCGAAAATAAAAAAATTATGCTGAATTCGGAATTTTTTTCTTATATGGTTTTGTCTCCGATTCTCCTAAAACTACTTTTTTCTGATAGATTCGAGTACGCTGAGTCCAGAAATGAAAAGCGTTTGGGGGGATGACGAATATTTGTGGCGATAGAGCCCTTCAAACTTGCAAAAAAGTGTTTATTTCAATGTTCTAAGGGCTCTATCTCCACGAATATTCGTCAACCGCCTAAACGCTTTTCTTTCTGGACTCAGCGTCCTCGAATCTATCAGAAAAAATTGTTTTTAGGAGAATCGGTGACAAAAAAATTTTTTGAAAAAAATTATGCAAAAAAAATTATGCTAAACCCAATTTTTAATTTCTACATTACAGTTCTGACGTTAACAAAGCCGAAGCAGGGTGTAATCGATTCATCACGGTTATTATTTTAGACTTGCCGTGCATATCAAATTGGTGCCAGCTGATGGTCTAAGCCTAAGGCACAATTGGGGCAAAAATTGCTCCGCTCGCTTCGCTCGCTCCGCAATTTTCGCCCCAATTGTCTCAGGCTTAGACCATCAGCTGGCACCAATGTGAATACACATTTTCTAAGCCTAAGCCTAAGATGTTCGTATAAGCAAGCTGGTGAGTTGTGGGCAAGTATCTATTTGCCAAAAATTTAGCTCGCATGGATCTAATTACCAAATTTTATCTAATATGGTTTTTTCTCAATTTTCCCGATAACAGTGTTTTTACGCTTTTTAACGTCAGAACTGTGATGTAGAAATGTTAAAAATGGGGTTTAGCATAATTTTTTGCACAATTTTTTTATTCAAAAAATTCTTTTGTCACCGATTCTCCTAAAAATAATTTTTTCTGATAGATTCGACAACGCTGAGTCCAGAAAACGAAAGCGTTTAGGGGGTTGACGAATATTTGTGGAGATGGAGCCCTAAGAACATCCAAGCTCTTCCTTTCAAGGATTTCTTCACAATTAATTTAAATTCTAATCGAGCAGCAAATTCTTGTAAACTTCTCGTCAATCATGTAAATAAAAATTGCAGAAAATTTGATTTTTGCAATCAAATAATTCCTATCTGGAACTCTCTACCTGAACAGATTATAAGTGCTCCAAATAGACACGTTTTTCTGACTAAACTTAAAAGATTAAACCTTTCTAAATTTCTTAAAGGGGCGTAAGTAAGAGCAGTTTTTCCTATTGCCTTTACGTTTACCCTGCTTCCTCATACTTAATTTGTTTTGTCTTTCATGTATTTTCATTTTCGTTCATTCGTCTTATCCATGTATGTTAATATTTTCTTTCGACTTAGCGAATAAATTGTTGTTGTTGTTGTTGTTGTTGTTGTTGTTGTTGTTGTTGTTGTTGAAATAATCACGTTTTTTGCAAGTTTGAAGGGCTCTATCTCCACAAATATCCGTCAGCCCCTTAACGCTTTTCATTTCTGGACTCAGCGTCCTCGAATCTATCAGAAAAAATATTTTTAGGAAAATCGGAGACAAAACCATATTAGAAACTTTAGCCCTAAATTCGTCATCAGCATGTAAAAGTACCATAGAATGTGCAAAAATACGAAGAATAATTTTTTTTTGAAATTTTTTACAAAAATGACAAAAAACCTGATTTTTCACCCAAATTTTGTCTGAAATCAAAAGTGAATGCTGGATTCGATATTAGGATACAAAATTACCCCAGAAAATGGTAATTTTGGAAGAAAAAAATTTTCAAAATTTTTGTCCTTTTAAACTACATAAGTGCCCTTTTTCTTGCGCGTGACGTCATAATCTGTGCCGCAATGCGGCATTTTCGCCGCATTGGACGAGTTGAGTTGATTTCAACTTTCGTCCGTCCGGCACTTATGAAATGTAAAGGACATCGTATTGGAAGATTGGCGCGACATGTAGCGCATTGCACGCCTTGCACGCCTTGTTTATGTTGTACTATTACATTTTTCAAGCTTTAAATTTTTGATTAATTTGCTGATTATTACTTGTCATATAAAAGCGCATTGAGAGTCGGAAGTTTGGTGCGACACGTGGCATATTGTGTCTCGTTTATTTTGCACTATTTATTGTTGCAGTCAATTCATTTAATTACGACAACAGCAGCAGCATCTGCAATATGTCAACACAAATTGAATAATTTGCGTTGTTATGTACAAAGGCGTAGCTGGGGGGAGCATTGGGGCACATGCCGCCCCCGAAATTTTTCAGAAATATTGCTGATTTTTCTGTTGAAACACTGTGTCTTCCCTTCGACCATCATCATTTTCAAATCTTGAAGTGTTTCAATTTGAAATTTTATTTGATTGAATAATATTCTTTTTATATTGAGAAAATCGGCGCTGGAAAAACCCAGAAATTTTATAAGCATGGTGCAAACTGACCGAAAATTCTTTTCCCAGTGCAGTAGAGGCATATTGTTAGGATAAAATGTATAACCAGGCCCGTATCCAGGAAGGATAGGGTGCACGTGCACCCGCCTCGAAACGACATACGAGAATAATTTTTTCCTTTACTCCTCCCTTTGCTTTTTGGAAAAAATTTTTGGCGCTTCGCGCCGAATTTCACAGTTATAATTAGAGTCTATGTAGTTCCAAGCGCGCGGTTTAAACGCTCCATTCTTAATCATTAAATAACTTAAAGCGTAGTTTGAATCTATGTCCTCTGTTCTTCACAGGTTTTATGCAGAAAATGAGATTTATTCAAGTAAGAAGCAAGAATGAGAGCAATTGTTTGCAATGATTATGAATTTGCTGATAAAGTTCGACCGTTTTATGGTGAATTCAGGACCTGATTCTGCTCATTTTATAAAAATTTTAACGTTACGGCTCAAAATTGAAGTGCTCTTTTTACAAAGTTTTCGGGGCTCTGCCCCGGACCCCGCAGAGAAGCGTTGGAGCGCGCCACTCCAGACCCCTAGCCCTTTTTAACAGATGGTTACCATTGGATTCTTACCTTATCTGAGTGTTCGGATAGCAAAATTTGCAAACTAAAATTCATGCTATGGTCTCCTGATGTTTTAAAAAAATTTTGTCATGCCTCTCCGAAACAAAATTCTGGATACATGCCTGTGTATAACTAGCGAAACAATACTTGAAACCACTGTTTTTTCTGTACGAGACAAAGATTTTGAGGCTCGTACAAAGATTTTAAGAGCCATCGTTGTACAATGTAAAAGAACTTTTTGGGGCAAAGTAATAGTAATTTTTAACGCTTTTTTGAGTATTTTTTTAGCAGAAATACAGAAAATTTTCGGCGCTTCGTGCCTAATATCATAATTACATTCTATTTAGCTCCAAGCACGGGCATTAAACACTCCAAAATCTATCTTCAAGCATCTTTGTAGATATTTAAGCATCTTTTACGTCTATCTCTAGTGTTTTATAAAGATTTTATGCAGAAAAAAAGAACTATTTAACAACTTTGCACTGTTTTTTGCCTTTTCAAGATAAAAGTGACTTATTTATCTTTGCGTGCGTTGCATTAAATTCATAAGCAAATTGGTGTCTATTTTGTGTAACCCAACTTATTTTAGCTTTCTGAGTCGAATTTCACGTGTTAATTCAACCCAAGACTCATGAAAATTTCGGCGCTTCGCGCCGAATTATTATAACCAGCTGAATTTAGGACAAAATAGCACTTTTTGTGAAGCGTGCGGGTCACCAATGGATAACTATCTAGTAGTATGTAAGAATGTGCATGTACAAAAAAGTTTTAGCTCATTCAAAGACTTTTTCCGGAGATCTTTGTACATGTACAAAGAGACTCGTACAAAAAAACAGTGCTCGAAAGTGAATAAGCGCATTACTAGGCCAATCTAATATAACGATATTGGTCCCGTCATTCGGCGCAAAGCACCAAAAATTAATCAAAAAATCATGTAACAGTTTGATGGATGAAGGTGAAAACTATTTATGTGGTAAAAATGCTTGTCTCAAATTGAGTAGTTTGCCCTAGTTAGCTTATAGCGACGGATGACATGAAAAAATTTTTGAGAGATACTGAAGTCGTCAGCGGTTTAAATGATTTTCCCTGAAAATAATGGATAAAACATTCGTGTATATTTCTGAAATAATTAGCACCAATTGCGATAGACTTTGGAAATTTAACTAAACTGTTTCAATTTCCGCTTAAATGTCAGTTATTTGATTGTTTAATTGCCCGAAACGAAAGACACTAACTTAGACTAAGCTCTAGTTTTTAAATGGATTTAGTTATATCTAGTACATAGCTGTTGTCTGTATAATTCGATAGAAAAAGATTTATTTTGTTATAATTTCACTTATTTTGAGTTCCATATTCTCCGGCCTCGGCGCCAGGGTCAACTGAATCCTAGTTAAAGCGAATATCTATGCCTCGTTTTTTGGATCCATGCTGGGTGCGGGCCTGATTACAGTAGGTATAGTTGTCAATAAAGTCTTCAGATGTCGGTTTCGATTGATACGAATGTCGAATGGACTGGCAGTCTAAGGGATGACGACGACTGCAAAGTGAATGACAAGCCAGTTATACCAAAATTCACTGAGAGTGTATTGATTAAAGATATACCATTCCAAATAGCCGAAAAAATAGCCTTGCGACTCGACTTGCCAGCAGTTGGTGATTGCTTTCGGAACTGGGAATGGCTGGCTAGCTCTCTAGGAATGAATTCAGTAGAAATAGATGTAAACAAACATTATCGATTAGTATTCTATTTTATTACCTGTATTATCATTTTATTGCGATTTATTAATTCAACTAGACAAAAATTGTTGCTTGATTTTCTAATTTTTGTTAGATTTTATTTACGCGTTGACTAGAAATAATTCCATACATGGACTCCAAATATTTTCATCGTGTTGGGATAATTTGCGACTTTTTTCAGTATCTAAGAGCGAGAATTAGTCACCCTGCTAGTCATACGAACGAATTGCTGAAAAAATATAATCACGTCAGTTTGGGCTTCTTTTTACGGTGCATACGTGACGAATTGAACCGATTAGACCTGATGATCGAACTTATACCACTACTAGACGGTAGGTATGCTAATAAAAATTTTTAAGAGCTGATCATGATAAGCCCCTCCAGAAATCGACTTCTAAGCTTCGTGGGTAAAATATACAAATACCACGTCATGTCGTAGAGTATCCAGCTATGCGAAGGCTGCCTATTTTTTTCATAACGCAAAGTACACTGGTTAATTTTTAATTGATCAAAAATAATAATCAGTTCGATTCTGCCTCAAGTTATTAGGCATTCAACATGACAGGCTTCCACACAATTATGCATTATATTCTAATTCAGTTAACACAATGAACAAGTTTTTTGATGCCAATTTCTGCGGAATAACGTCCGATTTCCGACAGATGCGTAGCCAGGATTTTGGTTCGGGGGGCATAAACAAAACTTTTTCAAGACTACTTTTGCATTGAATGCCAGTAACGTTATGTATAGTAAAACTGAGTATTTCGACCTGTAGTAGTGTAGCCTAGCTAATTTATGGGTTTCTGACGATCAAAAATACAAAAAGTGTTAAACGGCGCGAAGTGCCCGAAAATTTATGGAATTTCTACCGTTTTCAAGTAGAATTTACGGCATATCTATTGACAATCAGTTCAAAATCATAAGTGGCGCAAAGTGCCAAGGAATTTAGTCATTTTTTACCGCCCTTACCATTTTGTAGCTCTGTGAATACTAATAGTCTGACAGAACAGAAAATTATCAAATTTGTACAAAACAATTTAGACAGTTCAAGCTTCTATCAAGGGAACTGCGAATTACTAACTTTGTCTGAAGATATGCTGAGTGATTCAGGCTTTTAAACGCAATGCTAGTCTTTGCAAAAAGAAAGAACAGTAAGTAGCGGCGCAATGCGCCGGAAAATTTTGACGTTTTTGCACTTTAAACTCAACCCATACCGCTTAAATCATACAAAACAGACACACTAATGCCGCGCGAAACGATGGAAATTTTTAGAAATTCCTAACCCTTTTACCTGGTTTGTTCTCCCTAAAATCTCGTTGTACATGTATACAACGAGATTTTACGGCTGCGGAAGGTCTGGGTTGGGGTGGCGCGCTCAAGCGTTCCCAGCGGGTCCGGGGCAGAGTCCCGGAAAATTTTGTAAAAAAAGCATTTTAATGTTAAATAGTAACGTTAAAGTTTTCGCTAAATCGGCCAAATCTCGATTCTGAATCAAGCCCAAAAACACTTAAAATTGATGAACGCCTAGCCTACATTGCACAAAACTTCTGGGCTAAAATGCGTTTTTCGACCTCTGCTAATTACATAGCGCACACACCTGGGCGTGGGGGGTTTGGGGGGGTATGCACCCCCCAGAAACCAAAATACCCCCCCAGAAACCAAAATCCCCCCCCCAGAAATCAAAATACCCCCCCAGAATTCAATTTTTGAAAATTTTTTCGTTTTTTTCGCAATTTTTTGATGCCAATGGATAGTGCTTGATGAGAAACGTCGAAGAATGGTGTTTTTATCGCCATACCACCATTTTTAAGGCCATTTTTTGACCTTCAAAAATCTTCACCCCCCCAGAATTTTTCTTGCTGCCCACGTATGATAGCGCAGCTACGGGTCGCTGCTAATAAGATATAGAAAAATGTATCGATGAAAATTTTGTTCTTACCGTTTTCAGGCCCATTTGTGACCTTCTTAATAACAAGATGCAGTTCAGAAAACAGGAAATGCGCAAAAACATAAGAAAATTTGGCCATTCCTTTAATTTAAAATAGGATCATGTGTCCTTGTGAAGAAAGACAAACAAAGCAAAGAATAGACAAACTGGTACACAATCATTTTTGCACTTTTAGTATTATGCTCAACAAGCATGCGCAGTTTCATTCGAACGAACAAATAATTCATAAAATTACTAAATTTATGTCAAGTGCTGGATTATTTAAGCTGATTCAAGCTTTTAAATTCATCGTAGCTATATAACAATAAATAATAATGACTCGGCGCGAAGCGCGGAAAATTTTGACGTTTTTGCCTTTTTGAACTCATTTTTCTGACACACATTATTGCAACAGAAAAATTAACAATATTTCTGAATAATTTCGGGGGGAGGGCATGTGCCCATAATGCCCCCTGGCTACGCCTATGATTTCCGACTCCGAGTGCAAGAGCTTTTCCACTCGATCCTCCGCAATTTCATGAGGATAGATCTTATTCTGTCACCTGAAGAAACCTCTTTTCCGCAATGCTTATCGTACTTTTTACTATCCGAAGCAGCATTAAATGCTCTACACGAAGGTATTTGGAGATTTTTGCCATCATACCATGAAGTCGAATTTCGGAGGGGTCTATTATTTCGTGACACCCTTTACATAGTTATGTACATAAATTTATGTTGGTATGGTAATCGAAAAGTCGTCAGCATGTAATTAAGCGCATTATCGTCAAACGTAAATTCTAAGTGAATCCTTTGAGATGACGAGTTAGTCACAGTGAAATGTGCATTTCAAGAGAAATAAAAAATAATTTATGTATTTGTAAAATTTTATAAATGTTAAGCGACTTATTCAGCAAATGCGCAGAATATTCACTTTAAAGTGTGTAAATGTCTTTGTAGCGGTCAGCTTATAGGTGTAATATCTTTTATTTTTCATGTGATAAGAATTATATGCTATAAAAATATGATTTATTCACTAATCAATTCAGCAATTTTAATGTGCAGCATTCGAAAACCAGTTTCTGCATAAAATAGAGCGTGTGCAGCAGTCCGATTCCGGATTGTCGATTTCGACCAATGATCCCAGTTGCTCATCTAACCAAACTACATCGACTGTCAGCCTAAGTGCGAAAAGAAATGTGCTAAAAGGTAACAGCGAAAAAACATTTTGTCTACTAATTTGATTTTTACATTTTGAATCGTTCCGCCATAATTTGATTTACATTCATTTTTTCGCGTGTCTCAAAATGCTTTAATGACTTAAAACTCGACAAAGCTACAAAAGAAACCCTCAATCAAAAATTATGGTACCAGCAAGGCAATGTTTATTAAAACGGGTGCTTCTTTTTTGTATAATCTGAATGGCTGAAAATTCAGAAACTGGCATGTTTGCAAGTAAGTCCACATTTTCTGGTGTTTTATGTTGGGCGTATTTTTTATATATTTTGTTGTTTTGTACTTGCGTAAGTAGCGTGAAAACAATCTTGTCTTCAGTATCCGACGTAGATTACACTCGTGACCACACAGGGGCATGGGTAGTTCAGGAGTTTGCATCCCCTAGAAGTTGAAAAACCCCCGGCAGATTACCGTAGACCCCCAGAATTCTATGTTTAGTAACATTTTTGGCGATTTGACCCATCCTGACCTCCCAGAATTTTGGTGCTGCCCATGTATTTTCGTGACGTTTTCAGTGACTTTCTTACATAGTTCTGCTCGTATTTTCAGGATGCAAATTTCTAGTCACATTTTTTGCGGACGATGAACATCATGTCAGGAAATTGCGGTACTTAATTAAAAATTTGGAAGCGTTCTCCGATCACGTCAGTAGCGACATGGATATTATGCAGCAAAACTTTTACGATCTGAAAGATGGACTCTATAAGGCTTTCTATGCGGTACTTCTTTTTTATGTACCTATGTACCTGCTAACTACCTCTGCTTTGCTTACTTTACTTCTCTTATCAGCCACCTTATTATGTTTATATTAAGGAAATATGTAGTGCTTCAGTATGCATATTGCACATATTATTAGTCATCGTCACACGTGGGCGTGCGGGGTTCCCCCTAGTATCCAGTAGACGGCCCAGACCCCTCATAATTGAATTTTCGTCATGTTTTTTTGGAATTTTAACCAGTTATAAACCACTCAGACCACCCTCTTCCAGAATTTGATTGCTGTCCATTTGCACTCATCGTAGTTGGAGGATGGCTATCAATGTTTAAGCAGCTGTCTTTTGCTCTTAATTTTGTAATTTTACATTTATTTCAAATATTTTCTCATGTTTTCGAAAGTTTTCGAATTATTCTCATGCGATGGGCTTCAGCGAGAGTATAAATTACTGAGGTAAAGTAAGCAAACTTGCCCTAACTTTTTATTGTAGGTAAAATGTTTGCATAATATTTGACGATCACACAGCACAGCATCACTGATGCAACTTGAGTAACATATAATTGAAAGCATATATCTTTTGCTCAGAATTTTAGCGCATCAAGTTAATTATCTAATCGCTCACTTTCTCAATTGCTTTCAAAACTGATTAATTCGCCTTTTGTTACTTCCGCGTTCCAAACAATGCTCTTTTTCTAGAGTATAAAAAGTTTAAAAGTTAGAAAAATGTTTTTTGAAAATCGAAAATTCTCGGGTTAGCAGCATTGTGCGGGGAGTAAAGAAGACAGCCATTTAATTGCGAAAGGTCAATTCCTTCCAAGGACACTTACATGTGCTTAAGTGCAGTTTTTGTATGAATAGCGAAAAACATAGTCATTCGGAATTTTTTCAACTTTTAATCATACTTATATACTCGTAAATATACAGGTGTTCGGAAAGAAGGACAAATTTTTATTTTTCAAAATAAGTTATCTCAAATAATAAATAGGAAGTCTTCAATACGACTCAAAAAACGAAAAACGGACAATTTAGAGAGAAAAAATAATAAATAAATAAATGAGTGAAAATAAAAAAATGATAAAAAATAAATAAGTAAAAAAAATTAAAAAGAGAGAGACATAGGTAGAAGTCTCAAATATCAAATACCTAAATAAATTATTTTATGAGAGATTGCATGTTTTACGAGACGCAAGAGTGAAGCGTGAAGAAGTAAGCTGTAGAGCAAAAAAGAAAGAAAAAATCATAAAACAAGCGAGGTTGTCAGAGAGGAACTAGGTTGCTGCAGTTTCATGCCTCTAATCCTTCTGACTGTCATTGCAACCTAGCGGCAGCAGTCTAGGCGGCTAGACTGCCTCAAAAAAGAACATTGTAATAAATAGTAGAGCATAAATCGAAATAAATATTAAAAAAATAAAATAAAGAAAAATTGAAAAAAATAAAGAAAAATAAAAAATAAAGAATGAACGTATTATTTATTCATATAAACAAATGAATCAATGCGGAAATAACAGAAAAGACTTAATATAATGCAATGATGAGTTAATGTTGAAAATCTAAGAAAAATGTGCATCTACTGAAAGACTTTGTATGCATATTGAAAAAGCTAGGCGAAGAAAGAAAAATCTAGGAACTGTGCAAAAGTAATGAAACTTTCCTTAAATGAGTTGGTATATATTGCCAACCTATGCTAATACATATTTCGTTGTCATATAAGCATAGCTATTACTGTGTAAAGTTGAGCGTGTAGTTCAACATAGATTTGAAACACCACTTTTCATTCAGATCAAGCCCAGTGACGTGCAGATTTGTATTATGAATGCCAAAATTTGTTTCAGTAGCTTAAAAAGGTTGATAAATACAGATATTTGGACGAAAACATTATCAATGCGGCAACGAAAGCAGAATTTTGAGTATAGAGTGATAGCTGCTCTAAGGATCAATTTTGTCTTAATTCAATACCTATTGCACATATTTGAGAGAAAAAGATTGATCAGATTCGGGCACGTTTTGACTGTGAGGCTTCTCTTTGAGCAGAAATAATTTATTTCTAGTAGGTTTTGTGCAGTCATTGATTTATTAAAATATGAGTGTTCGCTTTGCTGGGCATATTTTAAAGACTATAATTCTAGCGGAAATTGGGTCCCTGCTACAAACGACAGGTCTTTCTCCATTCAAATTACTACATGATATTTAGGCAACATCTAAATAGGAAATAAAACGTATTAAAGGTCATAGCCTGTTTCCTAATCAGAAAATTTGTTCATCAGACAGCGTACGATGCATTGTGAAAATGGAAAACTTACATAAATAAATTCGTGGTCGAGTTTGGTAAATAAGGGGCCAAACAACTAGCACCGAGTAAGGTGTTGTATTTTTTGCTAGTATGTTCAGGGATAGTTGTGCCCACACATGGACGGGGGTTTGGTGGGTTTGTATTCTCCTAGAATCTTGTAGATCCCCCAAAATCGATAGACCCCCAGAATTTAATTTCGGCACGTTTTTTGTGATTTTTGCCATTTTTACACCACCCATACCCCAGAATTTGGTCGCTGACCACACATGGGCGTGGGGGGGGGGGGGGTTTGGGGGGTCTGAACCCCTCCAGAAACCAAAAGACCCCCCCCAGAAATCAAAAGACCCCCCCAGAATTCAATTTTCTGAAAAATTTTTTTCGTTTTTTTCGCAATTGTTTGATGCCAATGGATAGTGCTTGATGAGAAACGTCGAAAAATGGTGTTTTTATCGCCATACCACCATTTTGTGCGGCCATTTTTTGACCTTCAAAAAATCTTGGACCCCCCAGAATTTTCTTGCTGCCCACGTATGTCGCTGACTATGTGTGGTTGTGCCATGGACATACTAGCGAAAAATTTTCTCCAATATTCGTAGTTAAAATAACCAAAATTTGTATTTTTTTCCGAACGCCAAGATTTCTACATACTTTAAACTTGGAATGGGTTGTAGCCATAGGTGGGCGGCACTAAAATTCTGGGGGGTGAAAGATGTTTCAAAGGTCAAGAAAAGGCCTTAAAAAATGGTGGTATGGCGAAAAAACACCGTTTTTCATCAGACAATTAACATCTAAAAATTGCGAAAAAAAACAAAAAATTTCAAAAATTGAATTCTGGGGGGTGCATACCATACGTGGGCGGCAAAGAAAATTCTGGGGGGGGGGGGGGGTGCAAGATTTTTTTTTGAAGGTCGAAAAATGGCCTTAAAAATGGTGGTATGGCGATAAAAACACCATTTTTCGACGTTTCTCATCAAGCACTATCCATTGGCATCAAAAAATTGCGAAAAAAACGAAAATTTTTCAAAAATTGAATTCTGGGGGAGGTATTTTGATTTGGGGGGGGGGGGGTATTTTGGTTTCTGGGGGGGGGGTGCATACCCCCCAAACCCCCCACGCCCAGGTGTGGTGCATACCATACTTGGGCAGCAAGAAAATTCTGGGGGGTGGGGTGCAAGATTTTTTTGAAGGTCTGAAAAATGGCCTTAAAAATGGTGGTATGGCAATAAAAACACCATTTTTCGACGTTTCTCATCAAGCACTATCCATTGGCATCAAAAAATTGCGAAAAAAAACGAAAAAAATTTTCCAAAAAATTGAATTCTGGGGGGGGGGTATTTTGATTTTTGGGGGGGGGGGGTATTTGGTTTCTGGGGGGGGGGGGGTGCATACCCCCCAAACCCCCCCCACGCCCAGGTGTGGTGCGTACACCCCCAAACCCCCACGCCCAGGTGTAGATGTAGCTCTTACAACGTAGTATTAATATTGGCGTATTTTTTAATCTTAGGCCAAACATATAATTGTCGTTTGTTCTCCCGGATATCGTCGCTGCGTTGAAGGTTTTCCCAATGATAACATTGCTATCCAGCCGGACGATCAATTGAGTCAATTCAGGCGTTATTTATTTAATTTAATGTTCGACGAATATCGAGAAAACGGCTGCAGGAACAAAAGATTCCGTCCCGTACTTTTAAATTCGAAACAAGACAAAATTCAATCTGCTCTTCAGCATTCCGTGCCCGCTTTCTTGAAAAATACGCTTATATTTACCTGGCCATCCGAACATAAGTCGTTCATGAAGTTCTTATGCGAAAATGCGTAATAATTCATTTTTTCGAGGAAAATTTCCCAATCGATAAGCGTTTTTACGAGCTGTTTTACTGTACCGTTAATGGATCCAAAGTTTTACGAGCATATACTATAGTTCTAGATACACTTATAAATTCGGGCAAAATTTAGTTATACCGACGTCATTCATACAAGCGCACGGTCCAAAGTTCTGGGAATGGGTAAATCGAGTTTCCTCGTGGGATAAGGCGAATGATTAATTTTTACGGCTGTTGATTTTATGTTGATTTTTTAGATATTTTTTCTATTTCCTTCCTCCCTCATAACACGCAAAAACGCTTTAATTTATTATATTTTACTCTTCTTGAATATTCGTGACTAAATTTGCATAAAAGTAAATGATAATAAGAAGGGTGGAATGACTGGAATATCAAATATTCACAAAATAATGGACTAAAAGTGTCTGAATGAATAAATGAATGGACAGAGTAATACTCGAAAAATACTTCAGTTTATACTGCTGGGCATCGTTTGGCATTTTTTCTTTTCAAAAATTTCATTACCCGGGGACTGAAGGAAGAATTGCTCAAACAAGTTGATGAGCTGAAACAGGAACTAGCTTCGTTGATAAAGCGTCCAATGCATCTATTCATCTGCGTCATTCGCTATTTCGTTATTTGACGCAAGTTTTGGAGCGTTTTCGAGCACGAACTTTAACATCAGCTCGCTCCGTCCATTCGTTAAGCAGTCTGGCCGCGGAAATCGTCGATACGATTGCTCAAGTTAAGGCGCCGTTAGCCGCCAGTCGTCTTGAAAAATTCAACACTACGTCTCGAATTTTTTCCGAAACGTGGGAAAGTGTAACTCCGACAGTTACACGTTACGAACTGTATACGAACATTTTACCATCAGTTCGCGGAAGCCAACCGACGACATCGTATTACTGTACCGGATTTACATAACTATTCGAGTTGCCATCCTTGCGATGTGTTAGTTCGAGGTTATGCCTTCAGTTCCCAATTTATCCCCATTTTTCAATACAAAATTCAATTAGGTACTTGTCCGGTAAAGTAGAATTACGTATATGTTAACAGCAGTTGTTTACCTATGTTACCGCTTTAAGCTTCTAGAATATTCTATTTAGTAAAAAGTAATTTTAACCAATGTTAGTTTGTTTTCGTTGACTTTGTTTCACTGTAGTCATCCCAGTAGGGGATAGTCAGTCGGTGTTCTGGCTTTTTGGCGTTGGTGCGTTTTAGCTTTAGCGTATTTGTTTTTGTGCCGGCTTGTAGGCGTGCTTTGTATATTGCTGTAATAAACTTGGAAAAAACCACCCAAGGATAAAGTATATCGAGGGTATGTCGGGCTACTACGACGACGACTCAAATTGGATTTTAGCAGAGCTAGAGAGGGTAAATAATTTATGGTCTTATCTTTTATGGAAATTCTTTTATCTTTCATCAACCCAAAATTAGCTAAAAATATATTTAATATTTTATGATGACTGACCAGTTGAGAGCTCGCCGTTGTTGTATTCGGATTCCAGAGTGCTACACGAATTAGGAACCAAAACATTTTCGTTTTACCCGGACCTCAGAAAAGAAGTTTAATTAATCAACTTGAGTTGGGTTGAGATAGGTCAACTGACCTCGCGAACATTCCTGGATTTAGGTAGGTACGAGTTCTAGGATTTAGGGCGTAGCTGCTGAAACTCCCGACGAGAAGCGGTCAGCAGTATTAGGACCGAGGGAGTTGAAGCCGTAGGTTTTCAAGGGTCAACTGGTTCAGAATCGTCCCGTGATTCGACGAACCTGACCAGCGCTGAGAGCAGCTTAAGTAGGTACCTAAGTAAGTCCCGAAGGTAATGTTAGCCTCGCCCGTATCGCTCTAGTAGATAACGGGCAGCTACATTCACAATTATTCCAAGAACAGTTTTTGGTCCGGAAATGGCCCGAGGGGGAGGGGGTATGCGTTTCAAATGTTCCGGTTGGAGGTATACCCTCTATGACCCCCCGTACGCATGCATGACGTTAGTCTTGCCACTAATTCTGAAATTTTTTGTCTGGATTGTTAGTTGCGCTCATATATACATGTTGTATGAATAGCAACGAACTCCGTGGGTATAATGGGCTAGATTGAGAAAAAATTGCTAAAAATTCAATTCCGACGCGGTGGAAATTCAGGTATTCTGGGTGTCTTCTTTTTCGAGCATGTGTGGTCGCGTCGCGTTAAGAAGACTGGCTTGGTATCTGAGTCACTGCATTTCGTATATATTTTCTGCTGTTTTGCATATGTATCTATTGCAATCAATAAGTACGTACTTAATAAATTACTTACATATGTATGCTAGTTCCAATAATCATAGAATTTTTCTATAAACGTGGGTTAGTTTATTTCGTAAAACAGGTTTGTAGGAAAAAGCCTACTCGTGATGGAAATAAGTTCCCAAAATTCTAGCAGCGAAACACATAAAAAGAGGATTAATTTTTTAGTAATTTCAAAATTTATTTCACTTGTGGCTACTTGTTCTGAAAACTTGCGTCTAGATTTCAGTATGTAGTTGAATGAGGACTTCGGTTATGTATGCCGGCCAAAAGAACAGGATAGCTAGTGGCTGATTGAAGGCTGTAAAAGGTCCAGAAAATCATCGGAGATTTACAAGAGGACGACTGATTCCATGTAAGCGGAGATACCCCTCTCCCTCTCTACGTGAATGACCTGCCCCATGCAAAGGTAAAATTCTAACAGCGCAACAAAATGGATTCATGTAACAGATTGCCCAGCTTGCATATTTCAATTAAGCGTAACTTCCATTGTGGCGCAGCCAAATGCCTTTCAGCTTGTATACAAGAATATATAATACCTGGGCGTGGGGGTATGCACCCCAGAAAATGAAATACCCCCAGGATTCAATTTGTGAAATTGTTTTTCGCAAGTTTTGTTGCCGATGCATAGTGCTCGATGAGAAACGGTGTTTTTCGCCATACCATCATTTTTAAGGCCATTTTTTGACCTTTGAAAAAATCTTGCACCCCAGAAGGTGCCGCCTGCCGCCAACCTATATGGATTACAGCCGTAGATTTTGCTAAATTAAGCTCGCGAAATAGTCAAGCGTTTCAATAGCGAAGACTTGCTGCTAGGCAGCTACCAAATTCTGGGGTTTGGGCGACGTTATGTGTAACACTTGCAAAAATCTTTAGGGGTTTTCCGGATTCTGGTCGGTACAAATCCTCCATGCATATGAGTCAGCCACCGTGAGAGATTGGAGATCTGAAGAGTAAACCTATATGAATAAGTGTGGGACCCCGAATCCAATTTTTGGTGATTTCGCCCCATTAGAATTTGATTGCCCGTCCATTTACGATCTACAGGCCTAAAATGAGGAAAAGGGGAATTAGGTAAACAAAATCAGACGAAGAGCGTAAAAATGCTCAGACTGATGTCATTTTTCCTTGTTTAACAAGTATACCAAAATTTTAAGACCATTTTAGCTCAAAAGCTTTTTGGCTTCTGTGAAAACTAGATTGTCTGCACTTGCTTCTCACTTTATTACCTTGTAAACATGAAGTTATGTACCACGTACTGCACCGCCCTGAAAATTGTTCTGGTCATATCCACACCTGGGCGTGGGGGGTATGCAACCTCCGAGAAATCAAAATACCCCCTCCAGAATTCAAGTTTTAAAATTTTTTCCTTTTTTCGCAATTTTTTGATGCCAATGGATAGTGCTCGATGAGAAACGTCGAAAAATTGTGTTTTTTCGCCATACCACCATTTTTAAGGCAATTTTTTGACCTTTGAAAAATCTTGCACCTCTCAGAATTTTCTTGCTGCCCACGTGTGGTCATATCATATCTAAAGAATTTCTCGTTCTACGGATAATGGAAGCATGAATCATTCAACGTAGTCAGTCAGGTAGGTAAGTAGATGTGAAAGGCCCTACGTATTCAAAGAAATCGTGCTTGTTTATTTATCCACGGAACCATTTTAGTACGGGTGTTAACAAACGAAATCGTCTGATCCAACATCAGTCTCTCACTTAGATGATCTATACAATACGATCCGTAAGATTAATATACACCAATTCATAACCGTAGATTAACGGGGAAAAGCTAAAAGGTGAGTCACCAATGAAAAATTAGATGCGTACAATGCATATTTACGAACATGCAACGGGACGCAATTATTGGAAATCTTATGTAGCTTCCAAAATAAGTATGTAGACGCAGATGTTTGCCATTGTCAAAACTTATAGGTACTTATTTAATCTGAACTCATTTTGAATTCAGAGAATCATTCTAGAATTTTTCCGATTTTTGTTAATTCGGATAATTGAATTTTCCACAATAGTAGGTAAGTACCTGCATTGAAAACGATTTGTCTTAAGCTGATAACTAATTTTAAGATTTTCCAATTCTCTGCGTATACATACATGCGAAGGTAGAAACAAAAATCGCCAAGTCGCGATCTAATCGAGTATACGAAAAATACATAATCCAAACGGATATAATGCACAGATACGATCTAAAGCATGAACACGTGCATAGATGTATACATTTGCTTGAATTTCAATCAAAACTCCTCGAATTTGCGAAATTTCTAAGTTTGAGTTGAGCAATATTGCACTTCAACACATTGTACTCAATGAACTTTAGTAACCATGTTCATTTTAATCCTGACTATATAATCTATGATTAAGCTCATCTGTTAAAATCGAGATTAATTAAATCAATTAGAAGTATTTCAGCCAAATGTAGGACGAAACTTTGCTTCACAGTTATGCACATATCCACGAGATATATACAGCGATAACGCGTAATAAATGTATCAATTGAGTAAAATCCACTTAAATACCTACCTATCTAATTTATTTTCCAACAAACAGCTTGTTGTACGGACGCAACGAACAAATCGTACGTAAACAGGTTATATACAAATATGTATAGACAATAAGCCAACTGAAATTTTATCCTAACGTTAAATAGTCGTTGGCTACATGCAAAGCGGAGTGCTGATTTCAGACTGCCTCTTCAGCAATTTAGGCGCATAGAAACATTGCGAACACATTGATACAAAAACTAAGTAAATTTATCGAGATTGATGAAATTAGGGAATCAAGGGGAAGCTTCAAGGCTGAAATGTCCGTCTAAAAAAATTTCTTTACACCGAGTCGCCTTCAAACATGCACAACATGGGAATTCTGGGGAAGGTGGAATTTTAAACTGCCTTTTTTGGTTCAAAAATAGTGGCGGATTTAAGGAAGGGGCGGCCGACCTGCCGCCATTAGCCAAAATAAAAAATTTATATGTGACTTGCAATGATTTTTGGACAACAAAAATCATAATTTCTCAAAATTTTTCCGGCACTACGCGCCGGATAATACCTATTAATGACATTTATTTACTTTCTAGGCGACCTGGAAGCGATTGTTTGCCCATGGAATAGGTTTCAAAACAATTTCAACAGCAAAAACAACTATTTTAGCATACTTTACTTATATTTTCACACAAAAATTTCGACGTTTCGCGTCAAATGCTACAAATACAGGAAATCAAGCTTCTAAACGTCCATCCGCCTGAATTTCACAAATTTTCCAGCGCTTCGCGCCAGATTTTTGCAAAGTCAAAGAAATTTAATGATTTTTTCGCATAAAATTGTCGAAAATTTCAAAATTATGCGAAAAAATATAGCGTAAAAAGTAATTTTAAGTAAAAGTATACTAAGTAAAACGTTGAAAAACACCATTTCGCGCGTGAAGGGCAAATTTTTGGACCTAGTTCTTACTACTTTTGAGAAAGTTGGGGTACCGCTCACTGTTAGGAGAATCCTAGGTCCGCCACTGGTCAAAAACATCGTTTTTCAACGTTTCTGACCATGCTCCATCTTTCTAGAGCATAGAAACAAAAAATTTGGAAAAATATCGGAAAAATTCAATTAAATTGAAAAAAGTATACATTCAAAGATGAGTATAGGGTGCGAAGCGCCGAAAAATTGACACTTCTGAGCAAACAGATAGCAAAAAACGCTGAAAAACACCACCTTTTCCTCGAATTTTCTGGGCATTTTTAGAAAATCGCGGATTCTGGGGACAGGTGAAAAATTTTCTGATTAATTGAATGAAAACCCCAAGATCATGTATTGGTCACCTTATACTCGATAGCGATCTCCATATGCATAACCAACAATTGTAAAGGAGAGCTTAATTTAAAAGAAAACAAACGTTTCGCACAGTGTCTTTGATCAATGTAATAAAAAACAGATTTCCACCATAAAATGTTTACTAACTAAGCAGCGCTCGTGCGTTCTGATATATGTATTTTGATGCGAATATAAAGCCGATTATTAAATATTAATAAACTATTATTTATCGTAACGATCTTATCTAAATCTTGGATCGAAGACATGAGTAACGTGTAGCAAATAATACACGTTATTTTCCATTTCAGCTTAAGGCAATTACGTATCTACAGTGATTTATTCGAATAATTGAATCGCATTACACCCCAGGCCACCCAAGAATTATTGAAGAAAAATTAGCGATATGCTCGTCACTTACGTTTTATTGCCTAGCCAAATTTATCAGCGCATTAATGACGCCAATAAAATCAAAATGTACAAAGCGACGACGAAATGATAAAAATATCATTAGTATACAAGCTCATCAATTTTACACTAGCGGGGCGAAATTGTGTAAAGTTAACCAAAGAAACTAATATGGTCGATTATGTACAAGAGAAAAGCGACAATATTGGGATCGGTAATTGGACGATTTAGTACGATGGCTTAAAAATAGACGCATTGCAAGCTTTGTTATACAGCGAGTTATCACATGCGAGAAACGTTACAGCGTAAAAACAAATCGATAGCCTCGAAAATAATAATCAAACCAATAATAATTAGAAAAACGGGTATAACTATAAAATTAGATTAAAAAACGAAAATAAAAACTAGCAACGTATAACGTAGCAAAATTATACAAATATATAGGCAGGCTGACAAAATGTTAATTTATGAAGCAATCGTGCGTGTTTAGGCCCCTTCACACGGCAGCTACTAGCGGCCACCGGCAACCTGTTGGCCGGTGGCCGCAGGTTGCTAGCACAAAATGACACGGCAACCAGCCACCGGCAACCTGGTGGCTGGTTGCCGCATGTTGCTAGCGAAAAATAGCATGGCAACCAGGTTCTGGTGGCTGCTGGTTTCCAGGCAAAATTACGCGACAACCTGCAGAAACCTACCGTTTTGGTTGCCGCCGGTGGACCGAGCAATGCTCGATTTTTTGGTGGCAACCTGCTATTTTTAGCACACGCCTGCACTATTTTACTTTGCTATCGATTTTTCTGCGAGTGATTATTAGCAAAGTGTGAAGAAAATCAATAATTATTGAGGTAAGTACTCATTTTGAATTAAACGCAAATTATATATTTGATTCACTGGTGGATTTAGAGGGGGCGAAGGATGGGCGGCCGCCCCTGACGTCAAAAAAATATTTGGGTGCAATTAAGAATAGATGAGTACTTTCGATGATTTTAGCCATTTTTATCATAATTTTTCAAATTTTTGTTAAATTTTAAGTTGAGCTGCACGCGGGTACCCGAACGGGTACCCGAAAATTTCAGGTACCCGGGTAGAAAATAATTTTACTACCCGGGTACGCCTACGGGTACCCGAGGTATACCCAGGTACCCGAATCCCCTGATATAAAATGGAAAATTAGCACTGCAGTTATGCAATATGTGCTAAGAATTGAATTAGAAAGCTAGAAACATATTGCTTCTAAAGTGCGACTGAATCACAATGTAAATGTGATTTGATATAATCAACCGTAAAATGTTAAATAAGCGAGTCTGTTAATATTTCCTATTATCACAATATATCGCGCATACGGTCTAGGCATATTCCATTATTCAGCTCTTTAGTTACATTATTTTATTTGTGCCGAATTCTTCTTATTCTTCATTGTAAACAAATTTAAACAAGAAATTATCTGTTAGCGACGCTTTTTTATAATTCATTCACTTCAGTGACCATTATATAAATTTAAACTGCAACTTTTATTCACATCGTGCGCGCAACTGTTTTAGTTAGACCTGGTTCAAAGCCTATCGATGTTCCAAATGCAGTCAGCCATAGGCGTAGCCAGGGGGGCATTGGGGGTACCTGCCCCCGAAATTTTTCAGAAATATTGTTGATTTTTTTGTTGCAATGATGTATGTCCAGAAAACTAAGTTCAAAAAGGTAAAAACTTCAAAATTTTCCGCGCCGAGTCATTATTATTTATTGCTATATAGATCCAACAAATTTAAAAGCTTGAATCAGCTAAAATAATCCAGCACTCCACATCACTTTAGTAATTTAATGCACTATTTGTTCGTTGAATGAAACTGCGCATGCTTGTTGAGCATGATAGTAAAAGTGCGAAAATGATTGCGAACCAGTTTGTCTATTCTCTGCTTTGTTTGTCTTTTGTGTACCAGTTTGTCTATTCTTTGTTTCCTTTATCTTTCTTTACAAGGACACATAATCCTATTTTAATTGGAAGGAATGGCCAAATTTTCTTATGTTTTTGCGCATTTCTTGTTCTATGAACTGCATTTTGTTAATTAGAAGGCCACAAATGGGCCTGAAAACGGTAAGAACAAAATTTTCATGGACACATCTTTCTATATCTTATTGGCAGCGACCCGTTGCTGCGCTATGTACCCAGCAGAGGTCGAAAAACGCATTTCAGATCAGTTTTTGCAATGTAGGAGTTCATCAATTTCAAGTGTTTTTGAGCTTGCTTCCGAACCGAGATTTGGCCGATTTTGCGAAAATTTTAATGTTACTATTTAACATTAAAATGTTTTTTTACAAAATTTTCCGGGACTCTGCCCCGGATCCCGCTCGCCACCTCAGACGTCCCGCAGCCATAAAATCTCGTTGTACATGTGCAACGAGATTTTAGGGAGAACAAGCCAGGTAAAAGGGTTAGGAATTTCTAAAAATTTCCGGCGTTTCGCGCCGGCATTAATTTGTCTGTTTTGTATGATTTAAGCGGTATAAATTGAGTTTAATGTGCAAAAACGTCAAAATTTTCCGGCGCATAGCGCCGCCAGTTACTGTTCTTTCTTTTTGTAAAGCTCCAGCATTGCGTTTAAAAGCCTGAATCACTCAAAATATCTTCAGTCAAAGTTCGTAATTCGCAGTTTTCTTGTTAGAAGCTTGAATTGTCAAAACTGTTTTGTACAAATTTGATAATTTTCTGCTCTATCAGATTATTAGTATTCACAGAGCTACAAACTGTTAAGGGTGGAAAAAATGACTAAATTTCTTGGCACTTTGCGCCACTTATGAATTCCGAACTGTTTGTCAATAGAAAGGCCGTAAATTCTACATGAAAACGTTTATGCCCCCCGAACCAAAATTCTGACTACGTCTCTGCAGTCAGCTCCAGATAGACTTAGACTTGTTTTTGAATAAATTTTCATTTCCGGTTGATTTCAAAATTGCTTTTCGTCAATGTGTTTTCCTGCTGCAAATGTTTTAATGACGCTATGAAGATACAAAACCTGCTTCACAATTTTTTGCTTTGAATTATGAAAATGACTTAAATTTCATTAAATGCATACGAATTCTTCAGATTAAAGCCTTGATTCTATTTAATCTTGCATTAATTTTTCAATAATTTTACTGCTTAAATATCACTTTGCCCTAGACCTCACTGTCAACCGTAAATAAACGATGTTCACTGCATTCTCTTTTATCTAAGGTCCTACCCGGGTATACCCGGATACCCGGTACTCGAATTACCCGGGTACCCGGGTAATGAAATAGCCGGGTACCCGGGTAGTAAAATTTGCAAAGTGTGC
Organism: Mermis nigrescens; assembly: GCA_036768485.1. Taxonomy (NCBI): domain Eukaryota; kingdom Metazoa; phylum Nematoda; class Enoplea; order Mermithida; family Mermithidae; genus Mermis; species Mermis nigrescens. The sequence goes on along the minus strand of JAVLUZ010000348.1, from coordinate 120,392 downwards.
AGCTCTAATTTTAAGGATAGTACTCATTAATGACATTTACTGACTTTATTGGCATTCTCAAAAACTTAAATTTACGTCAGAAGAGTAGTTTTTGTACAGAACATGGATTATGTAGCTCCTACAATGATTTCTCGATTTTTTCAGTGACTTGTGTTGATTTCTGCATAATTTTGCGAGTTTTTCATACAAAAACTATGAAAATTCTTTAATTTTTTTGCATCAGAAATAATTCCGCCTATTCCACAGACAGCAAGAAACCGGTACTTAGGGCATCATATACGATTTTTTTGACAATCTTTGACACTTCTAGGAAAATTCTGGGTTCCGCCCTCCCTGTCAGAAAATGCTGGATTCGCCACTGATCTGATTTGAGTGCTATGCTTCGCTTTCGCCTCTACTGAGTCATGCTTCTTTTATTTCGATTATTGCCGAGTGTCGAAACGATTTTTGCACTTCAAAGAAGGTTCGACAAAAATTAAGATTAAAAAATGCATATAGAAAGTACGAAAAAAATTCAAATTTGTCGACATTCATACGTAAACTTCGGCGGTAAAGGCTAGGATCCTCCAATTTTAATTCAGCAATAATTTGATTAATAAAACTCGTTTTTCTGCCGCTTTGCAATATAATTTTCAATCCAAACCGTCGTGATTTCGGATCATTTTAAAATAATTCATAATAGCCGTACAATAACAACGCTGCCTTCGCTTAAGCCATTTCGTACTAAAATGGCATAGTTACCTATTTTCTGCAGGTTGCCTGAGTTGCCACCACCAGGTTGACACTCGTGTGAACGAGGTTGCTGCCGGCAGCAACCGGCCACCAGCCACCAAGTTGCCGGTGGCCGATGGCTGCTAGTTGCCACCACACCTGGGCGTGGAGGGGGTTTGGCGGGTATCCCCCCGAGAAATCAAAATACCCCCTCAAGAATTCAATTTTTAAGAATTTTTTTCGTTTTTGTTCGCAATTTTTTGATGCTTATGGATAGTGCTCGATGAGAAACGTCGAAAAATGATGTTTTTTCGCCATACCACCATTTTTAAGGCAATTTTTTGACCCTTCGAAAAATCTTGCACCCCCAGAATTTTCTTGCTGCCCACGTATGGTTGCCACCTTATTTTGCGCTAGCAACCTGCGGCAACCGGCCACCGTCCACCAGGTTGCCGGTGGCCGCTAGTTGCCGCCGTGTGAACAGGCCTTTAGAAATCTAGCAATGGGATGCCATCATACTCTAGGGGTTTCACGCTTCGCAAAAAATTTTTCACCCCCGCCCCGAATTTTTCATTTCCAAAAAATCTTAGATTATATCCCGTTTTAAGCGTTTTTTGCGATCTTCCATTTCAAAACTGCCAATTTTTTCTTCGACAATATGTTCTTAAATTAGTACTTATATTGAATTATTTTTTGAAAGTTTTGTTTAAATACTCAAAGAAGTCAAGAGACATGCCAGAAACGCCAAACATGGTGTTTTTGACGCAATTTTCGAGCTCAAAGAAGGCAATGTAGAAATTTTTTGACTTTATTCCGATAATTCCCATGCTGTGCACGTATGGATGCAGGGTGAGGGGTCTCCTCACCCAAACTTGGTCGACTTTTCCTCATCCCACAGAAACCGAAAAACTTTTGACCCCAGCTTCCGATTTTTAAAAGAAACTTGCTATGTTTGGTATTTTAGTTGTTTTTTGTACGTTTTTGGACAAAAATTTGGGGTCATTTACATTCCCCTCTAAGAATGGCCGAGTACCCCACCCAAAATCTCGAGCCGTTTGCATGTACGCATTGATCTCTTTTTTGAAAAGCATGCAAATTGTGAATTAAGGTTTAATTTTACGAAAAAACTTTTAGTTACTTGTGAATGATTGGTCAAATTTCCATTAGCAGCTTTGAGAACGTTTAAAAAATACAACAGCTCCATGTACATATATAGGAGATAGCGAACTAAACGCACGAGTAACTTGCATGCTTACGAAATTAAAAAGGCTATACACAAAATAATATGTAGTCAGCTCGACTAAGCAAAACTTAAGCCATATAAATAGACCATAATAACGTAACAATGTAGTAAGAGTTAGTCGATTAGCATATTGAACCAAAATTAGTCGAACCCCCATTGTAACATTCAAGACGAGCCAACAGGGCTCCATTGATAGCATTGTTGAATGTAGCGGCGTCGGAGAAAGCGTTTTCAACTGACCCCATTGCAAATTCGCTAAAAAAATGAGCTAAACCTTGAATCGTGCATGTGATATGGAGAATCTGGCAAAAAAGGTAGGAATGTATGAAAAATAACACTTTTTTCTATCAATATTCAAAAGTTTGATAAACTAAATTAGTCATTTCCGTTTTAAAATTTTTCAATTAACCTTAAAATTTTCTGAATTTCAAATTCTCGTAATTTAATGAAAATTCTTCAACAAATTTCTCAATTCCCATCAAATATCATGTACAACGTATCATTTATCAAATTCAGATTTTTAATCGAAGTATTCTATCAAGTATCAGCTTTGTAAGTGTACATAAATAAATTAGCAATTGAAGACTGAAAAATATTCTTCTTTTTCATTCTTGAAAAAATTGTAAAAATTCATTGACTATTTAAGAGCAAATCTTCGGCATATTTTTAAGAGCATAAGTTTGTTGTTATTTGCGGACAAACAATAACATATTTTTTGCACAAGTGGTCGAAAAATGGACATTTTAATCATTTTTCGAAAGTATACATAAGTTAATGTCCAACACTCATGAAAAATAATAGTCAACAATTTTCTGTTTAGGATTTTAAGCTCTTACATACATAGGTGGGCAGCATTGAAATTCTGGGGGTGTAGGTGTGCAAGATTTTTTTACGGGGTAAATAAATGGTCTTAAAAATGGTAGTATGGCTAAAAACGCCATTTTTCAACATTTCTCATCGAGCACTATCCATCGGCATCAAAAGAATCGCGAAAAAACAAAAAAAAATTTCAAAAATTGAATTCTGAGGGGTTTCGGTTTTTTGGGCGGGGGTATACAGCCATCTAGGAGAGGTGCATACCATACCTGAGCGTGGGGGTTTGGAGGGTATACACCCCCCACAATTAAATTTTTGAATTTGTTTTTGTTTTTTTCGCAATTTTTTTGATGCCAATGGATAGTGCTCGATGAGAAACGTTGAAAAATGGTGTTCTTCGCCATACCACCACTTTTGAGGCCATTTTTTTTGATCTTTGAAAAATCTTGCACACCCCCAGAATTTCGGTGCCGCCCACCTATGGTGCATACCGCCAACCCCCACGCCCACGTGTGCTAACATACCAATGATTCAACCATCAACAATCGCTAAGTGTGCGTACGGTAGCTAGCAACAAACACATTTAGAATTGTTAGGCGAGAAAATCCGATCACTTGAAGGTTTTCTACAACATTTTTTAGCGGAAATAGAATATTTCGAATTTTAACCACACAAATTAGACGGGAATGCAATTTCTCAATGATAGAGATGTACTGAATGAAACTATTTACAAAAAGAACCTTAATATTTACGTACGTATGAGTCAAAATTCGCTGTAAGCGATGCCATGTTTTAAACAAAGCCAGTGTCAATCGGAAAAATAACGCCAAAAAGTAACGAATAAATTTAGGCGAATGGAAAAGCGATAGTAAAATGAAAATTTGGTAAATTCGCCAGAGTCAGATGACGTCAAACTCAAATCCAAGCCACTGTTTTGGGTTGATTCGTCATCGACGTCAGCCAATTCTCGTTTAATTTGTATGGGCCGCACGATGGCGCATTGTTGGCCGCGGCGTTGCGACGCCATTACGGCAGCCAAATGATTGTTCGAGTCGCTTTGCTGCTGCTGTTGCATCTGGTGAAATCGTTGCCTGCCGTCGAAATGACGCACTGGACGCTGCTGCGCGTCAAGGGAACAACACGGACTGAAGAAAAACTTCAACAAGCGAAAAACGCGTTGATAACTTTCAAGGTTTCGCGAGCATACACGTAACAGGAATGCGGGGATTCACTATCGAAAGTCGGTCGCCCCCTTCATCGAAAAGTCAGAAAAGTTCGACGTCCCTCGATTTTCGACGACTATTTTTAGGCGACTTTTTCCGTAATTCACCTTGGAAGTCAGTTACACTCTTCTAACCATACCTGGGAATGGGGAGGGGGGTTCGGGGGTATGCACCCCCAGAAACCAAAATACCCCCCAAAATTCGATTTTTGAAAATGTTGTTCTTTTCGCAATTTTTTGATGCCAATGGATAGTGCTCGATGAGAAACGTTAAAAAATGGTGTTTTTTCGCCATACCACCATTTTTAAAACCATTTTTTTGACCTTCGAAAAAATTTTGCACCCCCCTCCCAGAACTTTGGTGGCGCCCACCTATGGCCCCAACTAGCTTCGGCAGCCTATATGCAGACATGTAATGGGGGATCCCCCATTCAAAGTTGGTGGTTCCCCCATCCCCCAAAGTCAGAAAATTTTTAACCCCTCGCGATTTTTGGCCGTTTTTTAGTGTCTTGTGGCCATTTTTTGGCTAAAAATTGAAGGTCATTAACCCCACTGAAAACGGCCGGAGACCCCTCTCCCACTCCCCCAAAATTATGAGCCGTCACATGTAGCCTATATGCATGTGTGTATGCTAATGATGTAATTATTCGTTGCTCATCGAAAATTGAAACACTGCGAACATTTTTCAATTGTCTGCCGACATAAATTCAAGCAACTGACTTTTTAAATGTTTGTGACTGGTTCATATCTGAAGAAAATGTATTTTTGGCCTATTGGCAGCACCGTTTTTTTGTATTCGGCAAAGATTTTTCCCGATGTACAAATACTTTTCGGGACCGTCTTCGTATATACATGTACAAAGATTTTTGGAAAGACAAAAATTGCAAAAAAGGTGTGAAATTCGCAAAATTTTTGCGCTTCGCGCCGAAATGAGTAATTGTGTATTCTATATACATATCTTTATAATAGCAGAAATTGCATTCCAAAAGGAAGAATGTCAAATTTTTCGGTGCTTCGCGCCGTTTTAAGGCGATTTTTAGTTGTTTTTGCCCTTAGAGACCCAGAAATTAGCTAAAATACGCTACCAAAAGTCGAGCAACTATGTTTTTACTACACTAAAATCGCGACTGTACCATATTAAAGTACTCCAAAATTTGTGTGTACAACATGTACAAAGATTTTTGGGAAGACAAAAAATGTAAAAAGGTGTAACATTTCAAAAGTTTTCGGCGCTTCGCGCCGAAATGAGTATTATTTGTCCTATATACCTTCAAAAATGGCAGAATTTGCATTTAGAATTGAAAAATGTCAAATTTTTCAGCGCTTCGCGCCCTTTTGAGACAATTTTTAGTTTGGCTTCAGAAACCCAGAAATTAGTTAAAATACACTACCAAAGATCGGAAACCCTGTTTTGCCACACTAAAATCGCTACTGCACTATATTAGAGTACACAAAAATTTGCATGTACAAAATGTACAAAGACTTTTGGGGACCATCTTTGTACACGTAAAAACGGACCTTGTACAAAAAAAGGTTGATTGGCAGTCACATAAATAATCATAACACTTTATTCAAACCCTTAGGTACAATACAATGCTAAGAATAATACGCGTATTATTCTTAACATTGTATTGTACCTACGGGTTTGAATAAAGTGTTATTATTTTCATGTGACTGCCAATAGGCCAAAAATACACTTTCTTTCGATAAATTCAAGCAAAATAAAATATCAGACTTTCCGTAAATTTTTTCAAAAAATTTCGATGTTGTGCGAAAACATAAAGGCTGAAAAGATCCAATTGAAAATAGAAAATATTAGTCAGGGGATGGTGTGTATAAACTTGATTTTTGGTTTACAAAATATTAGCGAATTGAATTCTCGAATTCTTACTATCGGTGTAGTCAATGGTTTTTAAAGTTTAAAGCGCTTAAAGCGAGACTGAGGAACCAGCCACATTGGACACTCTATCACAATTCAACATAATTAAACTCTCCACAATCCTAAGAAGTTTACACTTACGTAAATATATTATTGTAAGTGGAAGGCCAGACAGCAAAGCTGACCTAATGATCGGTCAAGGGATAAGGCCCTTATGTCCCCATAAATGTAACGGCTCTAAACTCTTGGCTAGGTTTCCTACCCTGACTCTTTTTAGACGGAGTGCATGACCTTCAATTTTTGATGGATGGGGGCGACCAACTTTAGATGGAGTCCTCTATTCAGCTTAGACACCTATCATATTATAAATGCGCCTGCAGTCTATTTTGTGAAATGAAGATTACGCGACTGTTGTTGAACGAACGTTAGATGACTAAAAAAGCGCTTTAAAACAAATAGTAGTGGAATAAGTGCCATTTTCATACAAAAGAAGTCACTTTAACGTTTACGGAAACCACTTATGCACCATTTTGCTTATCAAAGATTGTTTCTAGAAATGAAATAATCCTCTGCCGTTATATCTGCTTTATTTATGAGCTGCTTCGCATTAAATCGACGGAAAATACGTTAAAAAAATCTATACAATTATATTCATCTGAAGATATCTGCTTACGAAGCGACCAAGACAAAGAAAGAAAGATGAAATGTAAAGGAAAGTGATATAACGTAATTAGCACAACTGAGTGCTCGCACTTTTCAGGTCACAATCGCAAATGGAAACAAAAAATCTTGGTATCATAACCAACCGTATCCCGTGGATGAAAAGTCAATCAAAAGCAAAAAATCAATCGCTTATTAAATATGGAGCACTAATGAAGATGCTCGCGCTACAACTATTCTTAAATATAAAAAAATCGGCAAAATGAATTATACCCATACGTGTTCTTGCTAGGGTTTGGTCAGTTTCTGATCCCCAGAATAGACTGTGTTGACCACCAGAATTTTCAATGTCCAAAAAACCATAAAACACTCCATTTTAAGTTTTATAGCGAGTTTTCGGGCTCCAAAGTACCAAGTCATTTATGATAACCACTATCTCATCGATTTAGCTGATTTTTATGAAATTTTATATTTTTTTGTTCGAGAAAAAAGAGCATCGTTAGAAAGATAGTAAAATAGTATTTTTGGCGAGTACCCGTCATTTTTAAACCCAAAAGTCACTTGAGATAAAAGATGAACATTTTTGAGGCTAAGACGACACTCCCAGAACTGATACTCTATACGCCTGATTATAGGGCGGCTATTTAAATAAAAAATTGTAACATGAGCTAACTTCTTTGCTCCATCCTCATCCAACGCAGCGCTTTCGCTGCTGCTTATCGTTATAACGGAAATGGCTGGCGATGGTGGCTCACTGTCACTCACAGTGACAACATTCAGTAATTGATTATTGATTTTGTTGAAAACCACCTGTTGTTGCGGCTGATTACCATTATTATTATATAAAATGTTACTGTAGACATTATTGGCATATTCACTAAGCCCAGACGAAAATGCAGACGAAACGGCATTGATAGAGCTAAAATAATAGTTAAATTATGAAGCCAACTGTATATTTGACTGAACATTCAACAAAACAGAAGTATATCATTTTCCTTATTGATCATAATGCTCGATATAGGAAGGAAGAAAAATGCAGCAGACTATTTTAAATGACTAATTAGCCTTCTAGTCCGCGATTACAATTTTCAATTCTTTAATTTTAAGGTAAAAATTAGTAAAAATGACCGATTAAGACATAGATACAGTTCCTGCCACGAAATTTGAATCTAATATTGACACTCCTTGAGCGTTGCTAAGGATTGCTAGACTTGTCTTACCATCTTACAGCCTATGTACATATAGGATGCCATTAAATTGTAGCATATCAATGTTAGAACATACGACGAAGTCCTGCGACGTCCCATGTTGAGGCACGGGTTGAACAAACCTCAGCGACTCTTAAGGACTGTCAAATTTCGTAGCGAGAACTGTACTATATGCATACATGTGCATTTTTGATGGAAAAAATGAAGACCCTTGAATTATTCAAAAAAAATTTTCAGTGGAAATACATCAAGGATGATCCCTAAAGTTTATAGGAAATAAAACAGAGGTCAACCTTTAATGATGGATGGAACCGAATCTTGTAATTAAATATAATAATCATCTATTTTATTGATAAATGGTCTGCCTGCTGCCACAGCGTTTCCCAAATTCAAAATTTTCGCTCAAAATCGCTTCCCACTTTTTCAATTATAAAACGTTTCAATAGGCCATTTCAGCATTTCTAAGAGCGACACTAAACACGTCTCAAAATTACATACATACCTGCAAATAAACGTAGCATTGCATAAATTCACCATAAAATACATGTTAAAAAGTTAATAGATTACAAATGACTTTAATAAATTAGTCTCTAAAATTAATGCAGCATAAAATATTATAAAATAAGAATTTTCTTACGTTTTATTAAGACCATAATTTGTCTTCGCGAACGCCATAGCCTGTTGCCGATCTAACCTAAAGGTCACAATTAATATCAAATATTTTATGCCGAATGCCATATTTTCTAAGATTGAACTCATTAAAATAACAAGGTATGATACAATCCTAAGAATAATTATATCATAGGAGCCATTTGACTTATAAAACGATCAGAAGCAATAAGCGAAAAATTGAGGAGATATACGTACATCAAGTCAAGCAATCCAGTTCATATTAACGAAGTTTCTATAGCAAACACTCATATGTGCGCAGCATAAAAAACTAAACAACAACGAGATGATAAATTTGAATTTGGTGATTGCAATATTGAATGACAAAGCTGGAAATGCTGGTCTAAAAGTTTAAATGAAACGTATGCAATTCAATACGCAATTGATTGAAATTAGCTGCTGCACATGACGACGAGAACCATAGAAAGGGTTACGCTAAAAATGCGATTAAGCCATTTTACGACAAAAAATCGATGACAAACAGCAAGATATTTTGATGCAGATATTCATAAATACATAACGAGGGTTAAGAGATAGGGTACCTTTTTCGCATATGCAAACGAAAAAGTGATAATACAAATGAAAGATGGCACTAATCCGCACGTCGGCCAAGGGAGGGGGCGGAACCAACATAAATTGGTCTATATCTTGGGAAATCCGCTGGCGCGAAAACCGCGTTTTCCGCCGTCTCTCGACATGCTCCATCCATTAAGATCATAAAATTCAAACTTTTCAAGAAAACAAATTTTTTTACTTGCGTGATGTTTTGGTTGCGCTTTACCCAAAATTATGGAAAATACTTCACTATTTGGCGCGAAGCGCCGAAAATGAGATTTTACGTTAAAGACATGTGATTTTTCCGTCTTTCCGTGCATTATCTTACCTTTCAAAAATTTTATTTTCGGCCAAGAGGGGGGGGCGGCCGCCCCTTCCCTAAATACGGCCCTGAATATAATCTACTATATATTTTTGAAAGTTTGTTTGTTTGTATGCATGTTCGTATGTTTGTGCCGGGGTTGGCTCCGGCCCAATGAAATTCGGTGGGCTGATATTTTGGGCCGAGGTTGGTCCAATGGGGGAAGGAGCCGTAGCGATCTTGAAATTTCGACAAACGCACCCCATTGGCCCAGGGCAGGGAGGGAGCAGGGTTTGGCCCCTGTGCTATAAGCCTCCACGATTTCGGGAGATGGCCGATTTTTTGCCATTTTTTCAAAAATTAGTTTATACTGTTTGTATAGGGATACCCCGGCCAAGAGGAGCATGCCTGGCGACACTATGTACATTGTTATATGTTATAGCATTGGTCGGCACTGTGAAACATCAAAATACGGGTTTAACCAAATGATGCTATAACATAGGCAATTTTATAAGATAGGCATGGTATGAGATACTATGTGCAACAAGATAAGCAATGCTATAAGATAGGACGTGATATAAGATACTCTGTGCTACAGGATAGGCAATACTATAAAATAGGACGTGATATAAGACACCCCGTGCTACAAGATAGGTAATGCTATAAGATAGAACGTTATAAAAGATACCCCGTGCTACAAGATAGGCAATGCTATAAGATAGGAAGTGATATAAGATACCCCGAGCTGCAAGATAGGCAATGTTATAAGATACCCTGTGCTACGAGATAGGCAATGCTATAAGATAGGCTTTGGTATAGATACCCTGTCTGTGCCATAACATGCAGTGATATAAAGATAGGAGATACCATCAGCTATAACATATCACGTGATATATGACACCCTTTGCTACAGCAAACAAAAAATTTTTAAAACATCAAAAATATGGTTTGACCGAAAATTTTCCCAAAACATCAAAAATATGGGTTTGATTAAAAGAATTTTCCAAAACATCCTAAAACATCAAAAATATGGTTTGACGAAAAAATTTTCCAAAACATCCCAAAACATCAACAATATAGGTTTTATTAAAAAAATTTCCAGAACACCCCAGAACATCAAAAATATGATTATGGCTAAACAATTTTCAAACCCATTCTGTAACGTCAAAAATATGGATTTGATCAAAAAAATGGTTGACAAAAGACATTTTAAAAAAATCCAAAAATAAAATATGGTTTGTACCAACAATTTTTTTAGAAATATCCCAAAAACATCAAAAGTCTTGAAGAATAAAAAATACAAGAGACATATTAATTCCATATAGCTATCAGGCCTAAGTTCAGCCCGGGCAACGCCGGGCAGCTCTAACAAGTATATTATAAAATAGTGATCCTTGCAGATGTTTGAGCTTAAGTGGCAACATTACTTTGAATCATGCTTCGGTTGACGAACTTAAAATAAATCTAAGCAGAGGGATTCAATATGCATAACTATGCATTACAAGCAGTGGCGGATCTAGGATTTTCCGAAGGGGGTTGCGGTACCCCTAGAGGGGGCGAAACCCTGACTTGGGCGGAAAAATTAGCCGTTTTGACCTGAAAATATCTAAAAAAAATCGCTCAAAAAATGCTTAATTTTTCGCACTATTTCGGCCAATGGGGGGGGGGGGCGGCCGCCCCCTAAATCCGCCCCTGATTAAAAGTACACGTTTATGAACCCTTTTGAGAAGAAAATGAGTGAAGTGCGAAAACCGAGTTGCACTCCAATGTTTAAGCTTATTTCATGTCTAGCCGCATTATAAATTCTCATGTAATCAGTCAATTACAGTCTGTTTATTCAAGGTAAAAAATTGTTGAAATGATGATTATAATGCTGATGACAAATCGCATTGATGCCAGAATAATTCACAAAAACCCGTTACTTCTCAGCAAAATATGTGATAGATGCAGGTGGGGCTATAACCGAATAATACCATATTTTCATTTAATAGATATGACAACTAAAATAATAAATCAGATTATGGACATATAAGCTTCTGAACAAATGGTACTTAAAGTATACAGAATAGTAAGCGCTGTATCTCGACCTAAGCGGGAGTGGTACAAACCTAACCGGGAGTGCTACCACTCACATCAATAGTCTAAGCCTAGGAAGTATCTAGAAGTTTGAAAAAAACCAATAGCTGCGTGACTATACTCTTGCACAACAGCCCTTACTATTCTGTATAAGTGCCGCCGAACAAACTAACACATAACGCAAATATTTTATTTTGCACAGATGAAGAAGGTCACATCACAAACAACTTCAATGAACAGGATAATTTACTGAAACAACGTGTAACGATAAACAACCACTGATAGCATAAACAAAAATAAGACATGATGGGTTTAAATCGAGGGTTCATATTATTGGCATTATTCCAAGCTTACCTGCATGTTCAATGTTTTGACTTTTGTGAAATATAAAGACTTTTTACAAAAAAATTCCCTGACTTTCCCAGGTTTCCCAGGAAGAAAAAAAATCCCCCGACAATCCCAGGTTTGGTGGCCACTCTGGATATGCATACATGTAACGGCTCGAAGTTTTGTGAGTATGGGTTCCCGGCCAATTTTAGGGGGGGGGTTAAATGACCTCCAATTTTTGGCCAAAAACGACCAGAAAATTCAATTTTTTCCAAAATGGGGGATACCCCATCTCCTCTTGCATGCATGATCTTATGTATGTGTCGTATGTAGTATAAACAAAGACATCAATGGCAAAACGTGTCACCACAACTTTGCCATTCTGCTATGATCTGCGAATAAGTCATAGTATTTATATTATTGCAGAACGCCTTATACTATTACACTAACAAAGCTAGCGAGCATCAGCAAAATTCAAGGAATGAATGTGGGCTTAAAATTTTGTGGCGATTACTGTAATGCATACCGAGTTAGTTTTTTCGTACTGCAACCCGTAGCCGAAGAAAGTGCTTGCGATTTAGCGGCGCCTCCCATCGAGTAGAATAACAAATCCGATGCTACCATATTCTGATTAACACCCTATAATAAGTTAACGTTACTCCTCTATTTAAATACAGCAGGATAGGAAAAATTGGAGAATGCCAAAATTAAATGCAAGGGAAAAGCTAAATTTTTCTTCGTACAAGCTACAAAAATAAGGGTTGTTTGGATGCAAAATAAAAGAGCCACGAAACGACAGTAAATTGCGACCTAAAAAATAAATTTTACTTAAGACTATCAAAGCAAAGAATTCAGTATGCGTCCGACGACTCATTGTCAATTACCGAAAAATTCAGGTCGGTGGCTCAAAAATAAGCAAATTTAAAGTGAAAAAACGTCACAGCAACTTCTGCAGAGGATCATGATCCAAAATCGCTCCGAACGGGATGAAAAACAACACGCAATATGCAGATATGCTCAGCAACGATATTAATTCTGGGGAGGGGAATTTTAGAGTGCCTTTTTTGGGCCCGAAAATCACAGGTAGGCGTTAAAAACATCGTTTTTCGGGAACAATGCTCTATCTTTTCCAAGAGCATAAAACAAAAAAATCCGAAAAAAATTTTAAAAAGTCGGATACATTTAACAAAAATATAGTCTAAACATGAGTAAATGGCGCAAAGCGCCCAAAGTTTTACAATTTTGTGCAAATAGATGGCTAAAAACGCTAAAAAGCAACAAAAAATTTCAACAAATTTTTGGAAACTTTCGAAAAATTGCGAATTTTCGGGTGAGGATAAAAATTTCTGAGCGGATGATAATTTTTACCCCTCCTGTAAGATCATGTATGGCAATATGAACGAAAACTTATTTCAGCCAAAATCACGACAAATTAAGCTGAAAAATTCATTTACAATACGCATACGCTAATGAACCTGCATTAAGGCTTGATCGATTCTTTTATGTATTTGTTGCTGTTGTTGTTGTTGATGACCGATGGCGGCGTACTGCTGCTGCTGCTTCAGCGTCAAAGAGTTACACATCGATTGCTGTTGACCTAAAAAAGCGCTAGTCGTCGTTGCCGTCGCGTTACCGCCGAAAGCCGCCGCCAAAGAAGATGATGACGTCATCAGTGATGACGCCGCGGCGGCCGACGAAAGCGCCATTATCGACGAGGACGCTTGCTGCTGAGGCGCTTGCTGCTGCTGACTGGCGCGAAACGCTGCAGCGGCGGCGGCGGCTGCCGTCGGCCACGTCAACAAGCGTCCAGCGGCGCCGGCGTGCGAAGCGGCAGGCAGCGTCAAAAATTGCGTCGCGTCGACGAGCGGCACGGCGGCGGCTGCCGCCGCCGCTGCGGCGGCTGGCACAAACGCTTGATAAAGCGGCGCGGCCGCAGCCGCGGCGGCGGCAGCCAAGTTAGCGGCGGCCAGACTCCCCTGCGTCCCGCTTATCAAACTGACAAGTTGTTGGGTTTGGACGGCAGCTAAATCACAAACAAAATAAATAACATCACACTAGGATTTTTAGCAAACATGTAACAGGGGGATCCACCCACCCAAACTTGGTTATCCTCTAAAGCCAGAAAATTGTTGACCCCATTTTTGAGAAAAATTGAATTTTATGGCCGTTTTTGGCCAAAAATTGGGGCCCTTTACGCTCTCCGTAAAACTGGCCGAGAAAACCAATCCAAAATTTATAACCGTTACATGTATGGTATTTTTGCACGCGCAAAGAAAAATTTTGCAGAAATTATGTAAAATATGGCGCTCAAAACATTTTCTAAAAGCTTTTTTAACAAAGCAAAGAGGCCCGCGCAAAAAGAACACTGAACCTCGAAAACACAGATAAAGTGGCCGAAAAGGATTCCTTTAACCAAAACTAAGTTACTTTCCATAATAAATTTACATCATTCTAAATTCATTTATTTAGAGTTAGTTGAACTTTCAGCGCATAAAATTTTACGCTTTTCTGACATTAGAAAGCAAATATTGAATGCAATGTATTATACAGGACGAAACGTTTGTACGCTTGCGAATGGCAGTAAACTTCACCAATGTTCACGAATGAAATGCCAAATGAGATGAAACGGTAATGTATAAGGGACTAACAGCCTAAAGTGCATCGCTAAGTACACTTTCCAATACGTATCATTCCCTGCTTTAAGGACTTAATAGACTTTAAAAAATATTGCTTAAGAGTAAATGTGTAATGTGCGTAACTCGTACGCGTGTAACTGCATGAAAATCAATAATGATAAAATTGTGCAAAGTGCTTAGAGGACGCACACAAAGCTAAATAGACAGTAACTAGCAAAGAAAAATGCTTAAATTGAACAAAAAGGACAAATATACTTGAAATTGTGGATCATTAAAGACATAAAAGGAGGTGACTAGGAAAAAGTCACCTATGTGCGCAACAAATCATCAGAATTTGCTAAAAATCAGGTTTATGTCAAGCAACAGAAAAATCGAAGTATATTCTGCGACCTACACAATAAGGTAATTGTGGCCTTAGTTTGAGAAATAAATAACACAACAGTTTATTCTTTAACATAACTGATCAATAAGAATTTTAAAAAAAAACTACAAATCGTGTATGTTGTGTACTAACCTTAACTAAATGTAAGTCCGAACGATCGCTCTTGCTATGACATGCATACTTCAGCGCAATAAAATTCTGGTGGGGAGTAAATCGCAAAATATTGCCAAAAATGTTAATAAAAATAGAATTCTAGGGGTCTACATTAATCTGCGGGGGCTTCTTATCTTCTGCGGGGGCGTATAACCCCAGACCCTCACACCAAACAGGCTTGAAATCGGAGGGGGTCCTCGGCCATTTTCAGCAGTTTTTTGGCCAAAACTGGAAAAACGCCTGAAAACTGCCAAAAACTGGATTTTTTCCCCAAAAATCGAAGCGGGTCAAGAATTTTCTGGCTTTGGGGGATGGAGGGGGGTCCGGAGTTTGGGTGGGGGATCCTCCAACCCCCCTTTAACATGTATGCCCCATACCCAGCGTGATGGCATAGAAGCGCGGTAAGGCACTAAACATGTGCAAACAGGTTTGCACTGAAGAATTAGGGAAACGGCGCAGGAAGAGTCAGCGAGATAACCATGCAAATAAATGCAATAATGCATAATGATAGACCGGGAATTTTGATAACTCATCGTATAATGCCGGAGGCAGGAAAAAATGAACCTACATCACCTCATCATGTTACCATAACACGTATAACTGTAGTGAGCCTTAAGTGAATATTGATTACATATTGTCTTGAAAATATTATACTGATCTCCGAGTAAATCGGCCACTTAGCACCCAACTGTTCACTAAACCAGTAACAAATGTTTTGAAGGAGACCTTCAGTTTTTAGAGGCCGCAGAATATACTTGGATTTTCGTGTTGCTCAGATAAATCTGATTTTTAGCAGATTCTGATGATTTTTTGCTAACATAGGTGACTTTCCTAGTCCCCGTCTTTTAAGTCTTAATAATCCACTCTTCCAAGTATATTTCTCCATTTCTGTCCCATCAGGGCATTTTTCTTGCTAGTAGGTACCATACTTTTAATTAGAATGATTTAAGTGAATCGATCAATAAACTCAGAGGTAACTTGCCGAATGAAATACTTGAATGACATGGAAGTCTTTTTAAAAAGTTACCTCCTACATTTTGAAATTGAAATTAATTTTCAGTTTAAACTTTAAACAGCCATTTAGTCACAAAAAAGCAAAGCTAGATTCGTACTCCTGATTTTCCAGAGAAACGTTTGTAATAAAACTTAGCTCTTACAAAGTACAAGGTGGTTAATAACCTTTTGCTAGGGGGTTCGTGCTATAACTATAGGACTTAGGATCAAACCAAATATACCATTAGATAGAGAATTTGAAACTGAATTCATTGATGCCAAATTTAAAATCAGTGTGCCTAAGACCGGCAAGAGAAATAGTTTTTAAACAATCGGGGTGTGAACACAATTAATAAATGTCGATGTTCGATACTTATCAAAATAATTTTCACATTTCTGTACAAAGTTTTATGCCAATATTAAATAGGTCCTATTTTGGGCCTGAAAAATATTTATTCGTTGGTCAGACTGTTTTTGTTCACGACAAGGCGCCTTGCATGCGAGCTGATGCAACCCAACATTTCTTAAAACAATCAAACGTCGAATTTTGGGGTAACGACATTTAGCCTCGAAATTCACTCAACTTAAATGCCGCTGAAATCATTGGGCCATTCATAAATATGAAGTCGAGGCGCAAATACTTGCTCAAATCCGACTTGGTCGATAATCATATGAAATTTCGCAGAGAAACGTGGATAATATTTGGAAAAGTCTTGAAAATCGACGTAGTATGTTTATTGGTTTGTGTTCATACCCGGATCATTTTGAAAGCTGTTTCTCGCACAAGTGATAGGCACACTGATTATTAATCCGGCATCAATAAATTCCGTTTCACATTCTCTATCTAATGGTATATTTGGTTTGATCCCAAGCCCTATAGTTATAGCGCTGACCCCTAGCAAAAGTTTGCTAACCACCCGGTACAACCTCACAGACATGAAGTTAAGCTGAAGCGTAATTTTACACAACTGGGGGTGTAAAGAGAATTGCCGCCAAGTCCGTATTCCTGATAGTACGGAGAAGTCCTTATGTTTCGGAGAACGTTTCAAAAAGTTTCACCTTCGGCAATGCTCTATAGCTAAAGTTAATTTTCAGTGTAAACTTTACACAACTACTGAGTGTAAAGAATGTTCAAGATCTGATTCGTAATTCTGATGTTACGAATTATATTTTACAAAAATTGACCCTCCACAGCACTCTGGAAGCAAAGTAAATCTTTAGCGTACTACTTTATACCTCAATTGACTGCAAAGTAATTCTTCCAGTAGAATGTGTGACCCATAAACGCAAAGCGCTCTTGGAGCTAAGATCATGTCCCAACTCATAACGGAAGAAGGTCGTAAACAAAACCGATGCAGAAATGTGCTTTTCACCCCAGACTCAGAACCTGACACCTCCAGGACTACTCAGTTTTGAGTGTAAAGAAGCGCATCTTAAAGTAATGTGTAGCCCTTGAGACGTTCTTTATTTTTTACATAAGTGCAGACTAACCAATTCATAAACGGGGAACTTAGCAGACAGGATATTTGCAATAACGTCTTTTCACCACAGAGCTGGTACTTTTCACCTCCAGAAATAACTCATTATTGAGTGTAGAGAATGCCGACCATGCGAGAATTGTAATATCTGATACGTACTTCATTTACAGAACAGTCCGCAAAACCCGATACATAACCGGAGAAGTTGGCTGACAGAAAATCAGCAAAAACGTGTTTTTTACACCAGATTTTAAACTTTACACCTTCACACCCAACTCAATATTGAGTTTAAAGAAACGCGATTGTGATGTGGAACCTTTGAGATGTAGAGGTGTACTTTATTTTTAGTATACTTTGACTTTGCGCGTCTTGTTTTATAACCGTCGGAGTTGGCAAACTAAAAAAGGGTAAAAAACTTTTTTTTTCGCGCACGGACCAGTTTGTAACATTTAAGCTGTAGTACGTTTGTGTGTGAAAAATTTAGTTCCACATCCCATTTGAGACATTGACCAATCAGAAAAGGGAAGAAAAAGTTATTTTTACCCCGTGGTACACACCTGATTTTGAGCTTTACACCTCCATGGCCTTAAAAATTGTGGTATGGCGAAAAACACCATTTTCAACGTTTCTCATCGAGCTCTATCCATTGGCATCAAAAAATTGCGAGAAAAAACAAAAAATCTCAAAAATTGAATTCTAGGGGAGGAGTTTTTGGTTTCTCAGGGGTTGGGGTGCATACCCCCAAAACCGCCTCACGCCCAGGTGCTTGTAACCCCAGGAACGGACTCTATTTTTATTCTATTCAACTTGCATTGAGTGGAAAAGAATTCACAGGTAAGCAGAAAGTAGCCCTTGGGTCCTAGCACAATTCTATTAGGAATAATTTTTTCAATATTAGGAAGAATGTTTTCAAACTCATAACTGCAGTTGTTGGCAGACAGAGAGAAGAAAAAACGCAACCAAAATCAGACTTTACACACGCATTCTTTGTACTATTTGCACTCTACTCGAGAAATAGTGCGAAATTTGCAAAAACAAAAAATTTTACATCTAATTTTATCCACTACAATTCTGAACTATTCAATTGTATCAGGCATTTTCGCTGAATTGTATACCAGCTCTCCAAAAATCCGTAAAAGTTCCTATAAGTTTTAACGTTACGCAAAAGCTTTACACGCTCATTACAAGGTGAATATTGAGTGTAAAGGAAAACAAAAAAACATCGGCGGCGAATTTATTATCATTCTTTTAACAAACCGCACCTCCCAGATGTGTCCCAATGGTGATAGACATATATTGGAGGTACCCAAGTATATTATAGGTAGACGCTAACGCGCTACCTATGATAAGAGGATTTATTTCTACAATTTTTCAAAGAAAATAGGTAAACACTATAAAAAATAACTACATTTTTTCTAAAATCATAAGAATGAAAATATTTGAACCAATAAGGTAACCCACAATACTCGGATGCTGGTTACATTAATTACGCTTTGTTGCGACTAATTAATTAATCAATTTGTAATTACATTATTACAAAAAATTCAATTCAAACTATTATTTACCATACGGATGTGGCAAAACGAGAGGCTGGTACGCTATATACGGTGCACCTGATTGAACGGCCGTCGGATACGATACCAAACTAGCGGCATAATCGGTTGGCTGTACCTATAATACTTTTCGCGATTGGGTAACCAATTTCAATTTTAAAAAGCATCTTAAATCACATGAATCAAAAATACCTTTTTAATTACACGTCTTATTAATCCTATGAATAATTCGATCGCATACATACTTCCGCTTATTAATACAAAATATATGAATTTTTCGACAGCGTTTGATTGTAAATCCAAGACGCGAAAATAAAAATTACAAAGAAAGGATCTGTACAAAAATTCAATTTTTTGATTTTCTTTCGTGGCTCCTTCGCAAGCTGCGTTTTTTAATTTCTGAAAAAATGCTCGAAAACTCTATTCCTTAGGGCACATGTGTATTCTACTTAAAAACCATATGGATTGATATTTTTACTGACATTTCTATTCCTTTTCAAATGTTAAGCATAAAACAGACGTCTATTCCGACTTTGGATCAAAATTCAAGCATTTTTGAGCTGTTTTAGTGAATGGCGGAAAAATAGAATTAAATTAAATTAATTTAATTGAAATTGTCAAAAATTCAAAAACCATGGGTCAATAATTTTCTGACTCGGTGGGGGACGATCAACAACGAGCGAGGAGATTCCCCATCCATGCATGATCTTAAAGTGACTTAGGGAGCGGGCTTTCATCCCCCCAGAAATTTTTTCACCCTCAGTATTCGCGATTTTTTTAAGGGATTCCAAAAGTTTCCAAAAAATTCGTCGAAAAATACTGTTTTAAGCGTTTTTAGCTATCTATTTGCTCAAAGGTGTCAAATTTTCGGCGTTTAGCGCAATATATTCATTTTTGACTATATTTCGTTCACTTCGTTCGATTTTTTGAATTTTTTGAAATTTTTAAAAATGTTTTCATGCTCTAAAAACATAGAGTATCGTCAGAAATGACGAAAAACAACGTTTTTTACGCGTATCCAAGAAATTTTTTGGTTAGAAAAGCATTTTAGATTTCAACCCCGAAAATCCCCATGCTGTGCAAGTCTGCCCCGTCTACCCAGTTACATGTCTGTGTCTAACCACTAAACAGAAAAAATTTCGGACTCAAAAGAGTCAGTTTTGATCTGAACATGCAAATCACAACTCGTAGATTAAGGCTAGAAAACATAAAAAATCCCATGTTCTGGTGAGGCTAAAAGATTGTTTTGTACGTAGCAAAGACTCACTTGTGAGCCTTGAAGGGCGGCAGAAATGGACGTTGGAATGAGGCTAGTGGCCGATGCTACAGCAGCCGCCGCTCTGGCCTGCTCAACCAGGAGGCGATTTGATGACATCGAACTCCTGTGCTTGTAGCATGCCTCCATCTTCTGCAAACTTTGTTGCACACTAAGAAATAAAAACAAATTCATGACATTTTGATTAATCACCGATGAAAATACTTCACTTAAAAAATATCATTTTATTATTTTTTATTTTATTTCTTATTTTCAAATAAGAGCCAAATTGCATTAGCCTAATCTTTTTTGCCAAATTCAATTTCCCTAGGAGTACTTAACGCACTTAGATCATTCCTCCATGTAAGCACACATGATTTGAGGGACAACAACACACAAGAAAATCTCTCACCCCCAGATTTCGCGATTTTTCAAGTTGCCAAAAATTTGTAGAAAAGGCGCTCTTCTAAGCGTTTTTAGCCATCTATTTGCTCAAAAATGTCAAATTTTACTTATTTCTCGACCATGTGTTGCCCAATTTATTCGATTTTTTTATTTTTAAAAAAGGTTTCTCTTATGCTCTAGAGATATAACAACGAAAAACAAAAAGGATATTTTTGACGCGTATCCATGATTTGTGAGTTCAAAACAGGCTCTTTAAAATTTCAACACCCCCATAATTCCCATACTGCGCATATCTTCACGTAACCATATATTTTTCAGACGGCTCTCCCGCCTTACCACGCAACAGTCGTTCATAAAATATCATTTATAATCCCATCCAGTGATCGTACGGGGTCAGATTTTCACCCCCGATCGGGGTCGGGGTCGGGGATGAAAAACCCCGGTTTTCGGGGTCGGGGTCGGGGTTGAATATTAGCAATTAACATTGCATGATTACATACCAATTTGAAAAAGATAAAAACGATACCTTCACTTGTTTGTAGAGCTTACTAATAAAGCTGGTTATGTTCAACATTTTATTTTCATTCCATGTTCAAGCATGGTTTTAGCAATTTAGCATTACTTTCAATTTTAATCACTAATCGCTCTCGCTTTTTCGTATTCTTCCACAGTTTTTTCATAACGGTTTTCTATGGCGCACTGATTGTAGAGGAGCCAATGGCGCGAAGCGCCGAAAATTTTCGAAATTTTTACCGTTTTCATGTAAAATTTACGGCCTTTTTATTGACAAACGGTTCGGAAATCATAAGTGGCGCAAAGCAATAAGAAATTCAGTCATATTTTACCGCCCTAAGACAATAATCGGCGGTGCTAAGCGCAGGAAAATTTTGACGTTTTTACTCTTTAAACTCAATTTATACCGCTTAAATCATACAGAACAGATAAACTAATTGCGCGAAGCGCCGAAAATTTTTAAAAATTCCTAATCGTTTTACCTTTTCTGTCCTCCTACAAATCTCTTTCAACATGTAGAACGAGATTGTATGGCAGGGGGTCTGGGGTGGCGCGCTCAAGCACCACCAGCGAGGTCCAGAGCAGAACCCCCGAAAATTTTGTAAAAAAAGCATTCTAATTTTTAATTAGTAAAGTTAAAATTTTTGCAAATTGGCAAAATCTCGGTTCTGAATTAAGTCCAAAAAAAACTTAAAAGTGATGAACACCTACACTGCACAAAAACTTCTGAGCTGAAATGCATTTTCCGACCTCTGCTAATTACATAGCGCAGCAACGGGTCGCTGCCAATGAGTCATCGAAAGATGTATCAATGAGAATTTTGTTCTTACCATTTTCAGGCCCATTTGTGGCCTTCTTATTAACTAGTTTAGAAAACAGAAAATGCGCAAAAACACAAGAAAATTTGGCCTTTCCTTTCATTTAAAATAGAATTATGTGTCCTTGTAAAGAAAGATAAACAAAGCAGAGAATAGATAAATTGGTACGCAAACATTTTCGCACTTTTACTATTATGTTCAACAAGCATGTGCAGTTTCATTCAATGAACTAATAGTGCATTAAATCACTAAAGTGCTGCGAAGTGCTGGATTATTTTAACAGATTCAAGCTTTTAAATTCATTGGATCTGCATAACAATAAATAATAATGACTCGGCGCGAAGCGCCGGAAAATTTTGAAGTTTGTGCCTTTTTAAACTCAATGGTCTGGACACATTGCGCCAGAAAAATCAACATAATTTCTGAAAAATTCCGGGAGACATGTGCCTCCATTCCCCCCGGCTACGCCTGTGATTCCGCAGTAATTTCGGCGCACTTCATAATGGAAAATATGCGAACATGTATGTACGTCTTAGCAACATGGCGACCAGGCGTACTTTTTATGAAATATCGCGAGTGTCGAGTTTAACATATTAATTTTGCTGGTGAATGAATCGTCCTTGTTCCGAATTTATTTGCTATTTATACAATTCTTCTATGTACCAACAAATAAAATGCTATATTTCACCCCCGAAAAAGGTTCAACCCCGACTCGAAAAATCATGCCCCCGGTCGGGGGTCGGGGTTTAGGCCGGGGTTTTTCGGGGTCGGGGTCGGGGTCGGGGTCCCCGTACGATCACTGATCCCATCAAAATAAATTTCTCTAGTCTCCAGTTTCAAGCTTCTCACAGAAATTACGAATAAAAATTGCGTTATAAGATCAAAACTGGATATATAAACACCAATCAACCAATTCCCACTGATCGCTCACTCATTCGCCTTCTAGTTATTTACATATATCTGCTGCCTGCAAAACGCAATAGCTTTTGTTAATGATTTGAAAAAGAGAATAATGCATTAAAAATCCGGCCATAACTATGTAAGGCAATATCTGCTTACTAATTAGTCGTCGGATAATTTATCAAATCAGCCATTTGTACAAACGGGTGTTTCAGGCCGTCATTTGGCGACAATCGCCTCTCTTGATCCATGTCCAACATCCTTTTTAATATATCAATAAAATTTGCGCGGTCAATTTTTTCGCACAATCCGTCAATTTCGTCTAATTCAACCGGAATTTTCACCTAGAGCAGAGCAATAATAAGTTAAATTACTCGTAAATTAAATACTATCAATTTAATACTACGATGCAAAGCAAAAATATGTTAAAGCTAGTGATTCAGATAAAATTTGAGCTGACACTGGCTGTGGAAATCTTGGATATACAGCTAGCAGCTGGAAACGTCATACGTTAAGGCCAAAGCATGTCTTTTACTCTAAGCTGCACTTCTGTATCAGAGGAAATCGAAGTTGCAGTAAATGATTAAAAAATTAAATAGTAATTTAAAACAAATGTCAAACGTAACCCGACTCCTGTTTAATACCGATAAAAGGAATGCTGTTTTAACGAATTAATTTAACACTAAGCATACTGTTCAACAGAAAATCTATGCAAAAAAACGAAGGTTGCTTGCAAGTCTTGACAATACTTACACAGCAAGGAAATTATGGGGTTAAAGAAGAAAAGGAGCGTATTTCGTTCATCATGTAAGCAAGATAATGTACATACGTTATATAATGCAGTGGAATTTCTACCGTGGATCAGAAGGGAATAGGATTCTGAAGTTAAACTCCCACTACCTTTTCAAAAACACGTAAGATTGTAAGTAATAGGTGCACATATTTATTTGAGCCAGTTTTTACCGATTCCGTTCACACCACCTTCCCGAAAATTCACGTTATAGTAAGACAAGGATTCCCTTTCTGAAATCGCCCAACCCCGATCCTGTATTAAGATTTAGCAAAAGTAAAAATTAAGGATATGTCTAAACTTGCGCACTCGTTCGTTTAATATAAACATCCAAAAAAACAAAATAAAAATGAATGAATGAATGAACAAAGGACAAAAGACGAATAAGCTGCTGATGAGGAATATTAAGACTTGCGTTTATTTTATAGAGATTCTAATAAAGGAATTTTTATGAAAAGGATAATTCAGAAATAACTAGTGTAAAAGTATTAAAATTTGCATTATATTGCCAAGCAACCACACATGATTTTATGGAGGTCACGTTAAGTCAAAAGCGGCTTGAAATTTGGAAGGGTTTCCGGCCCTTTTATGAGGAGGCGAGGTAAGTGACCTCAAATTTTTGGTCAAAAATGACAAAAGTCACATAAAAATGGTCAAAAAACATTTGTTTTCACCAAAAAATCGGGGAGAGGGTTAAAAATTTCTCGTTTTAGTTAACGAAGTTGCATCTGATCAGCCATGCATTGTGATTGTCATTGTACCTGACTGACATCATCCAAACAATTAAATATGAACTTTCTTGTTTCTTTCGATTTGAGGCGCGTTTCAGACTCGTGTTCTTCTACGGTCTGCACAGAGAAAATGAGATATTTTAATAAAGACGCATTCTGCAGTTTAAAAAATCAATATTTGCAATCACCTTTAATTTCCAATAGTGGTTGAATACTCCGCTTTCTTTCTGCTTGAAAAATTTATGTGTTTTCGTAGCGTTGTTTAATAAATGCGCAGGCGGCGCTCCTTGCGTCGTAATTATGTAACGAATCTAGATTCATGCACGAAATTGAGATTTACGAAAAAAAGAATCAAAAGCAAAAAATAGGCCTTTTCAAACAGTGACAACATGTGGCACACGTGGAATTTACACAAAAGACACAAAGTGCAATGCACTTTTTGTCCAAGTAAAGAATACTGCGTCATTTTAAGCACATATTGCGCAAAGCGTAATAAACTATAAACCAGTTTCAAGGACCAACACATACATAAGCAAACGCATATACATAAGAAAGCGTAAGTCGTGAAAGGCCAAGATCCGCAAAAAATTCGAATTTCAACAAAGGCTTTTGATTCTTTTTGCAGTTATTAGGGCACAGCTACTTAATTCTTCAAAAATTTACCATGAAATTACGCATTGAATAATAAACCACTAATACAATAGAATATAATGCTAATAACAGTGAATATTCAAAGAATGGATTATGAAAAAACGACGCACCTGATCGTACTCTGATGATCCAGGGTACAATGGCCAGCCTAGGAATAATTCGGCTATAACGCAGCCTAGAATTATGTAATGATGTAAAATAAAACTGCAACGCAATTATGCAACTTACGGAATTAACGACCGAAACTTACCAAGCGACCACATATCTATCGCCTCGTTGAATGGCAATCCAAGTATTATCTCTGGGGCCCTATAATAAATCATTTGAAATTACATGTCATTAAGAGACTAGCTAATTTTCAATTGTCTAAAACGCTTGCACCTAAAACATCGGTTACTCGAAATTCGAAATCATAACTCGACTAAATCGACTATTATTTTGAAGATATTTTAGAGAGTGCGAGTTCGGCATGAGCCACAAGTAAATCCTAAATGGAAATCAGGTGACCGTTCACGAAGACGCATTTGGACAAGGAAGCTAATTCAGCCATCTCCCAATTTTCAATCGGTAGGTAGTGGTTAATTCTGACGTTTTATAACTCCATAATTAGTAAGCTTAAGTTCATTAATTCAATTTACCTAGAGTACAATATTAGTGGTTACCTAGAGTACAATATTAGTGGAATATGAAAAATTTATCATATTAAAATGTATATCATAATCTAGAAGAACTATACTCTATTTCACAAAACTTTGTGCATGGATCACAATTTTTGAGTCAATTTAAGACACAATTTCCGAGAGGTCGACCAAAGTCATGATAAGTTGAAAAAAGTTTCACTGAAAATTTGATATATGGGTCACTTTTTCGAGCTAAAAATCATGGCGACATTCATTTTTCATAAAAACGAATATTCATCGAGCTACAGTAATCCAAAGGTTGAAAATTTGGTTATTTTTACGAAATTCTTGTACTGTTGTATAAACTCAGTTTTATACCGTTACACTAATGACAGAGCAGTAAAATTTGGTGTGATCATAGGGCCATATGTGCTTAATAAGAAAAATTTAAAATTAGAATTTTTTCGCATTTTATGCGCTTTACAAAAAAGTGTAAAGTAAAATTTTTGGGTATTTTTTTAACATTTTTTACATTGATCGTGCCCAGTCAGTCAATCTTCGAGAAGCACTAAAAATATTTGCTGTGCATACGTGCGCACATGTCCCCAACATATGTGTAAAGTTTAATAAAAATTGTGATACCTTTTCTATACGAAGTTGAACATCAAATCAACACTTTTTCCCAATATTTTTGAAAAATTCATTTTAATGTTAATTTTGCTTGTGTATCATTTGATACCAAGCAGCAATTTTTGATGCGAATATAGAGTCATACATGGTCTTTCATAAATTCGTAGAATTATAAGTTTTACCCGCTTGTTGCACTTTACACAAATGTGTAAAATCAGATTTTTGGTTTATTTTTAAATTTGTTTGTAACATAAATTCAGCCCATGCAGTCAATTTTTGAGAGGCACTAAAATATTTATAGCGATTACATCTACACATGCCCCCAACCTACGTGTAAAGTTAATTAAAAATTGCAATACTTTTTCTGTGAAAAGTTGAACATAAACTAAAAAGTTTTACGCAATCATTCTCAAAAAAAACTCATTTTGTTGTCAATTTGTTTGCCTAACATTTGAAACTGAGCAGCAATTTTTGGTGCAAATATAAGTCATAAATAATCTGTCAAAAATTCATTGAATTTTTATTTTTTACATTTGTTGCACTTTACACAAATATGCAAAGTCAAATTTTAAGTGAATTTTTTAGTTTTTTTGACATTAAGTTGCGTATAAGTTAACTTATCCTCGAAAACACAATAAACGTTGAAAGCCTAGAGAAAGCTTAGGTCTGAAACTTATGCTAGATCAAACAGGAGAGAGAAAATAAAGCTTCCATAAAAAACGGAACTAGACATTCTCTGAAAAATTATGTCTACATCAAACAAAATTCTAAAATATTTTTTCTGATGGCTGGACTGTATTGGAACAATGATGACGTATACTTTAATATTCATACGCTTTATTGGTCGAATATCCTATCATGTTTTAACTATACAAGTGGTAAAATAGAATTCTTTATATTTAGATGGCTGAAAATTTGTGCATCACCAAGATTTGATGCATTGCACATGCAGACAGAATTTAACGTTAGGTAAAGCTGTAGAGGATGCTCAAAAATA
Source organism: Mermis nigrescens (assembly GCA_036768485.1). Taxonomy (NCBI): domain Eukaryota; kingdom Metazoa; phylum Nematoda; class Enoplea; order Mermithida; family Mermithidae; genus Mermis; species Mermis nigrescens. Next base: position 93,220 of record JAVLUZ010000348.1, on the reverse strand, counting down.
ATTCAGTTTTCATACAAAAAGCGGTTTTGCTGTTTGAATCAAATGTAAGGCTGGGATAAAATTTTTCTTTACACTTCGGTAAAGTGCAACTAATGCATAAAATTCTTAATTCTATATCTTTCATTGTATTTTATAATGAACGAGCAAAAATATTTGAAAATTAAACTGCATGGGCAGGATTAATGTCAAAAAAAACTGAAAAATTCACTAAAAATCCGACTTTGCATATTTGTGTAAAGTGCAACAAATGTAAAAAATAAAAATTCAATGAATTTCTGACAGATTGTTTATGACTCTATATTTGCACCAAAAATTGCTGCTCAGTTTCAAATGTTGGGCAATTAAATTGACAACAAAATGAGTTTTTTGAGATAGATTGCGTAAAACTGTTCAGTTGATGTTCAACTTTTCACAGAAAGGGTATTGCAATCTTTATTAAACTTTACACGTAGGTTGGGGGCATGTGTAGATGTAATCGGTATAAATATTTTTAGTGCCTCTTAAAAATTGACTGTATGGGCTGAATTTATGTCACAAAAAATTTAAAAATTAACCAAAAATCTGATTTTACACATTTGTGTAAAGTGCAACAAGCGCGTAAAAACTATAATTCTATGAATTTTAGAAAGATCATGTTTGACTCTATATTCGCATCAAAAATTGCTGCTCGGTATCAAATAATACACAAACAAACTTAACATAAAAATGAATTTTTCAAAAATATTGGGAAAAACTGTTCACTTGATGTTCAAACTTCGTATAGAAAGGGTATCGCAATTTTTATTAAACTTTACACATACGTTGGGGACATGTGCGCACGTATGCACAGCAAATATTTTTAGTGCTTCTCAAAGATTGACTGACTGGGCACGATTAATGTGAAAAAATGTTAAACAATACCCGAAAATTTTACTTTACACTTTTGTGTAAAGCGCATAAAATGCGAAAAAATTCCAATTTTAAATTTTTGTTATTAAGCACATATGGCCCTATGATCACACCAAATTTTACTGCTCTGTCATTAGTGTAACGGTAGAAAACTGAGTTTATACAAAAGTACAAAAATTTCGTAAAAATACTCAAATTTTCAAACTTTGGATTACTGTAGCTCGATGAATATTCGTTTTTTATGAAAAATGAATGCCGCCATGATTCTTAGCTCGAAAAACTAACCCATATATCAAATTTTCAGGAAACTTTTTTTCAACTTATCATGACTTGTGTACACGGAGGTCGATTTTATAGGAAATCGTGTCTTAAATCGATTACAGAAGCTGTTTAAACTGTAGCAACATTCATATTGCGCCAGGCAATCAATGAAGACTTGAAGTGTTACTATACGAAATTGTATTACTGTAGGGTGTCTATAGAACATTTTTGTAGCTACGAGCAAAAGGTTTCGTTAAATTATAGAAGAACCGAGCTACCTAATAAAATTAACAGGACCAAATATGTATTTAACGTGTTATCAATATATAGCTGCTCAGTTCCCATTAACTTGAATAAATGTTGAAATTAAACGAATTGAATAAAACTTTTTTAAACGATTTTTTAACGTTTTACAACACGCTTGAATTATTAATAGAATTTAAAATCAGTGATCTCAATTTACACTCTAACTTTTGACCTGGTGGTCAAACGACATTTTTGACATTAGATTTAAAATCAGCGACCTCAATTTACACGGTAAATACGTGTAAAGTTTTATTTTAAAAAAATTTTTGTAGGGTGTTGACGTATTAAGATAATACCGGAGCGAGCTACCTAATAAAATTAACAGGACCAAATATGTATTTAACGTGTTATCAATGTGCATCGAGAACCTGTAGTCTATGTCACGAAACATTGTGCTCGAAAATCAATTTTCAGTTTCTAAGCAAGTAGTTACAAAAGTGGTTTCTAAACACGCTACAATGATACAATTTTGCATAGGAAATTTTCATATGCTTCTCAATTGCTATGCACAGTATCGTGATTGCTACTTCAGTTTAAACGCTTATGTATTCGATTTAAATTCTTTTGAAAATTGTGATCCTGCACAAGATTTTGTGCAATAGACTATAGTTAAAGAATGAAGAAGAGAATGAAACTAAGAGTATAGTCTATTTCAGGGAACCATGTGCACAGAAAGCAATTTTAAGTGCTTACGAAGAAAACTTCAAAAGAGGCCTTTAAGCGCCCTACGGTGATAAAGCTGTGCACAGTAAGCATCACGTACCCATTGATTACTGTTGCAGAATTATGTATGCTTGTAATAATAATAATAATAATAAACTATAATCGATTGACACAGGTTAAACAACTGTCAGCGTTACAGCAATTACGTCTGGACACGCGAAACATAGGATCAGAATGATGGTCATTGTAGACAAAAAAAAGCGCTCACGCAAGCTGGATTATAGAAAAAACTTTAGCTCTTGATATGCATAGTTTAATAACAATTTTTCACTATATCATATCTGCTAGGTTTGTCAGCATACATGCACAGCATGGGAATTTTGGGGGGCAGGCCCGAAAATATTTTAAAAAGTGCCATTTTTGGGCTGAAAACGATGGGTACACGTCAAAAACACGGTTTTCTGACGTTTCGGACAATTCTCGTTCTTTCTAGAACATAAAAACATTTAAAAAAATTTCGAAAAAAATTACCTAAATTGAACAAAATATACTCAAAAATGTGGATATGGCGAGACTTTTAAGTCAAAAATAAGCTAAAAACGCTTAAAAGGCACACTTTTTACAATTTTGACCAAAAATCGACAATCCTGGGGGTCGCAGTCATTTTGCGGGAAGTCAGTTGCTATTCTGGGGGATTAACCCCCCCCCGCAAAAATACGTATATTTGCCAGCCGACAGATTTTTTTGTCCATGCAAAATTTAGGGTTTGGAGAAATGAATACCTAAAGGAAATTTTTATAACGGATTATTCTAATCGAAAGCCAAAAATTTTCATCACAGAACAACAAAAATTTATTACTCTCTAATTGTATCAAATTCGCTTTATTCCATAAAAACAAAAAATTTCAAAAAACTAATTAGGTAAGAATTTTGACGAGAGCAGCAACTACATAAATTTTTAAGTTTTTTAAACTGTTTTAAAATAAAAATCTTTCTACTCGATTTTATCTAATTTTCAAAAATCGACAATAGTTGTGCTGAGAGAAGAATGAAGCAGATTTACTCATTCGAATCTTAGTTTTGAGGAGACTTACGCCATTTTAACGGTTACAAAACTTTTCGAGACAACTTCAGCTTAAAAAACTTAGAAAATTTTAGAATTCAGCCGGCTGACTTCCTGACCGAAATGGTTTTGTTTTCAAGTCATACATTCCAGTTTTTTGCATTAGTGCAAGCGAAGACCATTTTGGTGTTCATTCTCAGCGTGCACTCAGAATAGCCACCAAGCTGATACATTTTCATGTATTAGAAAGGTCATCGATGATTAAAACGCAAACATTTTTATTTCTCAGTGCATGACACAATTGATATATGTCATTCATGATCCCCACAATCACATTCCATTATTAGAAGGATTATATTTTCAACTATTCGGCATGATTTAATAATTTGCAATGCAATAATAATCTTGCTTTTATGTTATTTGTTCGTGAATATGCAGTTGTTTGCTAGTGTCAAACGGTTTCCTCGTCGCATGTCTTTCATTTCTATGAGAACAAGTCACAATATATACTTTTGTACATAGATTATCAGCATAATTTTGTGTCGATCGATCGAAGTATTAAAAAGAAGAAAAATCGAATGGTAGTCGTCGAATCAAGTTTCTCGGTCTCCCACATTCAATAGGTATCAGCAATTCTACAGTAGGAATCAAACGAAGAGACGACCCCCCAAAGGGTGCACTATTTCTACTTTTTACACTGACGTTTTCAAATTGAAAGAGAGGAAAAAATGGGACGGTTGGGGAGCATCGTGAGCGGAGTGAATAACTTACAAAGCAAAACGTTGCGCAGTATCAAGCGTTTTTAATATGCAGTGCAGTAGAGAGAAGAGGTTGTGCGAGATACTCAAACCTAAAACAGTATTTGTACGGGATACGCACGTATGACGTGATCACAAGGCATACGGTGTTTATATGTAGCCTATAGTTACATGCGCGCGTTACGTAGAAAATGCATAGAAACCGGGCGAGAAAGAAAACGAGCGAACGATTGAAAGAAGTACGACAGCATTCGTCTCTGCGCGCAATTCGTACGCGTTTTCTACAGAACGGCTACTAACGTGCTCAAAACAACCTATACTTCACTATGTACTATACTTCACTATGTAGTCCCATTTTGCATCACATGAGGCGTTATTATTATTACTATAACTCAGAGCTGCGTAGAACTGGCATTTTGCGGCACAGTAATTATAGAGCCAGGCTGGAACATGTTCGGTCGAACGAGCGTTCCAACGCTGGCCCGGCCCGCCAAACAGTTTGGAACGTTTTAAAGTAAGGATTCGTTCGTAAACCATTCGCATCGAATGTAAAACAGAGATGTCGCATCGTGCCACGCTCGTTCCAATCTCCGCATTCTACGCACTTTCTTTAAAAATATAATGCACACTTACCCATACAAATAACACAAGACATTGACGATATTGCGCCGCGCGATCTTATTTACACGTGAATGAGTGGATACAGAGGTCGGTGGCGCCTGTCTAGGAATTGCTCAAATAACACATTTTCATGTTTACATCAGCACGAAGTCCCGTGATTTACTGTAGCCCATGCTGCGCTAAATTTTTGATCGAGAAGCTATTAAGATACGGACAAAGCAGCTCGTCAAGCGTTACTCAGCTCGACCGCGAATGCGTAGATGGAAGTCTAAATTATTAGAAAATGCTCGATGTGAATAAAGAAAAAGCTGAATAGAGGCAGAAAGCTACATGAAAAAATAAATCGGAAAACACATACTGTCTAAGAGAAAAAATGCAATACATTAATATCGTTGATGCAAGAGACAGGGATATGCACGCATAACTTTTTGCAATAAATAAATCAATAGAACATTTTTCGTGTTTTGCAACAGTGCAATAGTTGAACAAACAAAAAATAAGTGCAATAGCTGCGCAAATAGAAATAAAGAGCCTAGGTGACGCCATTGTTTGTAAACATTTTAATGTGCCCGGCTTTTTATCTGTTTAAAAGCACTTGCATATGAATTCGTAAGAGAAAAATAAAAAACGATGCACATTGAAGATTAATAGATTTAAGCACACTTTTGAGCTAATAAACCCGGGTCGAGCTTAGATAGAATGTTAAAAATCGTTTGTGTGACCATTTTGTACATGTTTCTTGAATAATAAAGTTGAATTTTTTAAAATTTTTCCTCAATCAAGTATAGCTCGTTGAGAAACCTTCAAGAACAGAGATATCTGACCTCAGAATTTCAGTCCCTCAAATTCGAAAGGCCAGCTACGTGCTTGCCTATGCATAAGTTTTGCCGAAAAGAAGTAAAACCCTCTGTAACATGATTAACTTAATTTAAAATGAAGTATGTATGCAGCACGACTTTCATAAAGCATATGGGTCGAAGATTGTAGGCAGATAATATGTAATCCATCGAAAATGTCGGATATATTTATTTCTTTAACTTTAGCTAAAACCCGGCGCGCGGAAAAATTGCTGCAAGAGCACGCACGGGCGTGGGGTCTCTGCTGGACTCCCTGAATTTTTCGATGCAATTTTTGGAAAATTTGTCCCATCGGACCCCAGAATTTGGCTGCTGCCCATGTATGGTTTAGAGACTTGAATTGCTTCGCTCGCTTAAAAAAGTTCACAATTCAACTCTTTAAACATCTCAAATCGTAATTTGAATACATAGGTAGAAATGACTATTTGAAAAAACGAAATACCATGCCAGAGAAAAAAGTTATTACGAATTGACTCTATGAGTCACAAAAGTGTGATGTAAATGCGCATTCAAGCTAACAACTTTGAGATAATAAAAGCCTACAGTTTCCATCAATATACCGTTATGGTATTTATCTAGCTCAGCTGCTAATCCAAGCCCATGAAGGAGAGCGCGGACCTAAGAGGAAAGAGCAAGACTGAGTGAAAGTGAAGGGAGTAGGCGAAAGCTAATTTGCGAGATTAGAAAAGGAATGCACGGGAAAGTAAGAAATAGTACACTTAAACAAAAGCGCAGTATTTGTTTACACATCCCTGCCCGCGTCCAGTCATGCACAGCATGGGAATTCTGGGAAAGGGGGTTGAATTTTAAAATTATTTCGAGCTCAAAACCATGGATGCGCGTCAAAAGCATTATTTTCCAAAAATGTTTAAGAAAGAAATATAGCCAAAAAATTAGTATATGGCAAGAAGCGTCGAAAATTAAACAGTTTTGAGCAAAAAGATAGCTAAAAACGCTTAAAACGGCACATGTTTTACGATTTTTTTGGGAAAATAGCAAATCATGTGGGGTGAAAACACTTACGAAAGTGAAAACCTTTCTAGGGGTGAAAACCCCCTCAACGCCTAAGATCATGTAAGCCCGCAATCGAAATAGACTGTTGAAACACTACATGCAAACCTACACAAGAGAAATAATATAATAAATAAGGAATTTGATAAATGTAAGCAGTTATGCATTTATGTACAGAAAACAATGATCAAGTAAAGAAAAATAGCGCATTTTTGGTAAAATACCTCTGAATACAGGATAATGGTCACGTCTTTCGCGCCAAGCGTTTGAAATTAAAATTAATTAGAAATTATGCAAAAAAAGTTTGATGGGTAGGGTACCAATGCGACTTAGCAATCACATCATAGATGCTTGAGGTGAGGGTCTAAAAAATCCAAAACAGTAAATTTAATGTTCACAATTTTTTGCTGTTTGAAAGACCAGTCAAAAAGCCTATAAAACTTTTTTCGTGGTGATATTGCATTTTGAAGCATTTTTAGTCCATTTGGATAGCATTATAACGCTTTTGACACTGAAAAATACATAAATTGATCGATTCAGGGCGGTTTTCCAGTGGGTGCCGAAATTTTTTTGACACTTTTACTGTTTTTGACGTCAAAAATAATGCAAAAAACTTTCCGTCAGCTCAAAATCGCCGGACAGTACCTTTTTGGCTGACCCTTCAGCTGGGGGTAATACCCCGCTTACCCCTATGTGCATGTGTGCATGTATGGATCATATCTATGTATTCATGGGGTAAAAAGCTTCACATGTCCCGATAACGCTAGCTGTCAGCGACGAATAAGGTTATATTATGAACAATATTTGACTGGAACCGCATTTTGCATGTAAGCTTATGATAGCATTTCTATTGCTTTCTCCCGAGAATAAACGATTAAGCGACTTCAATTTTGCAATAGAAGACGTTAAGCCGGGCGCATATCTGATCTGGATTTATGCGATATGTGTACTGAGTAGTATAGAAATTCTGGGGATTGAGGTCAGCCACAAATGTTTTCTAAAGTGACTTTTTGGGTTCGAACGACGAGTACACATAGAAAGCACCTTTTACGAAATTTCTTGACAATTCTCTCTTTCTATAACATTGAGCGTGACAAATTTGATTAAACAGGTTAAATAAATGTCAAAGATGATAAATCCCCTCTTATGTTTTACGAACATGTACGAGCCTGTATTTAACAATGAGGGAATTATTTTTAGGTGCGATTTTGTCATTTTTGGCCGAAAATTGAACTTCCTTTACGTACTCCCAATAAATTTGGTCGGCTATAAAACATGCACAATATATTCCGGGGGTACGGGGGATGGTGAAATATTAAAGTGCCTTTTTGTACTTAAAAAATGGCGGATGTGCGTAAAAAATCATTTTCTGAGTTTCTAATGATGCTCTATCTTTCTAGAAAATAAAAACATAATAAAGTTTTTAGAAAAATCGAAAAATTCGAATAAATCGAAGAAAATATAGTAAAAAAAGAGTATATGGCGCGAGGCGCCAAAAATCTGACACTTTTCAGTAAACTACTATAACTAAAAACGCTTAGAGCATCACCTTTCCGAAGAATTTTTAGAAAACTTTCGGAAAATCGTGAATCGTGGGGAAGGGGTGGGGGGCATGAATGAAAAATTAGGTGAAAAATTTCAAGGGGGTTTCAAACCCCAAAATCGCACATCATGTATGCCGGCTACCCCTCCCAAAATTTTAAATTTTGGGCCATTATATATACATGTATGTACGTTTACGAATTGGAAAAAAACATATGGTCCGAATACTCGCCTATAATATCTGGATTGCAGATACGTATTGGTGACGACTTTCGAGACGTGCGACGCCGATCCGAAATCGATAACTTTGACGCGAAACGGCTGATTGACCGGATCGACCAGCATAATGTTTTCGGGCTTCAGATCGGCGTGAATCAGGCCCAGTTGCTTCAATTTGGCCAAAGCGGTCAAAACTTGTTGCACCACGGGCCGAATGCAACTCAACGGCAACGGGGTGAATTTGTTCTGCTTCAAAAAATCGTACAAATTCTGTTGCAGCATCTCGAACACCAAGCACGTGTGATTCTTGTGCTGAAAACATTCGTAGGCGCGCACGAAATTATGCTCCTCGGCGTTTTCCATGCCCAGCCGATTCAATATGCTCACTTCGATTTGACCCTGGCGCGCGTACGACGGATGCTTTTTCAAAATTTTTATCGCCACTATGTCGTTGGTGCCCTTCTTCCAACATTTCACCACTTGGCCGAACGTACCTTTGCCCAAAAATTCCAACACCTCGTATTGGTAGTAGGGCGACGACAAAACTTCGTGCTCGATCAGCTGATATTCGCCTTCGCTCGACGCGCCGCCGCCGTTGTGCGTTTTTTTCGTCGTAGTGCCGCCGTTGTTTTTAGCGTTATGATGCGCGGCCGGCAGCGGCGGCTGTTGTAACAACTGTTGATGGTGGCGCGGCTGGGCCGCGTCGACTACGGTACTCCCTTTGACGTGCGATTGATGCGCGACTACAGTACTCCCTTTGACGTGCGACTGCTGCGGATGGTGCAAAGCGGCGGCCGCGCGATTAGCGGTAGCGGCGGCGGCTGCGCCGTTTCCGGGACCGCCGCCGGTCAAACCGTTCAAAACGACGTAGGCCGTCAATTGCTCGTCTTGCTTGCGTTTCAGAGCGTTGTTCGCGCCGCTTTGATGATGCTGGTGCCGGGTAATATTGTTATCATTATTATTAGTATAGTTCAATTGTTGGCGCGTAGCCGCCTCTTTACCGATTGCGCAATAAACTAACGGCAATTGTTCGTTGCTATAATAAGCCAGCAGACCATTGCCGTTCTGTTGCTGCTGCATAGAAAAATATTTTCATATTATGCACACATGCGTATATGAAGTTAGGTGGAGGAGTGAGGGGTATTAACCATAACTAAGTATTTGGAAAATCAGGTACTGTTAGGCGATTTTGAGAAATGAAAGGTGCGGTAGAACAACTTCTGTGCTTACTGTGAAAAAAGGCCGAAAATTCTACATGAAAACGTAAAGAATATCAGGCACTTCACGCCATATTGATTAATTCCTGTATTATTCATCGCTAGAAACTGATAAATTGGCTAAATAAACACAGTTTGTCGCACATTTCGTGATAATGTACTATATTATAGTACTCCAGAAATTTATATGCAGTTAGAATGTACATCAACTTTCGGAAATCGTCTTTGTACATGTACAAAGCAGTGTTTTTTTGTATTCAGCAAAGATTTTTCCCGATGTACAAAAGAATTTTCGGGACCGTCTTTGTACATGTACAAAGATTTTTGGGAAGGCAAAAATTGCAAAAAAGGTCTGAAGTTCGCAGAAATTTTCGGCGCTTCGCGACGAAATGAGTAATTGTGTGTTCTATATATCTTTATAATGGAAGAAATTACATTTGAAAAGAAAAAATGTCAATTTTTCGGCGCTTAGCGCCGTTTCAAGACGATTCTCAGTGATATTTGCCCTTAGAGTCCCAGAAATTATCTAAAATACACCACCAAAAGTCGAACAACTCTGTTTTTACCACACTAAAATCGCGTCTGTACCATATTATAGTACCCAAAAATTTGTGTGTACAAAATGTACATACAAAGATTTTTAGGAACACAAAAACTGAAAAAAGGTATAAAATTCCCAAAAATTCTCGTTGCTTCACGCCGAAACGAGAATTTTTTTCTATTAAAATGGCAGAATTTGCATTTAAAATGGAAAAATGTCAATTTTTTTGGCGCTCCGCGCCGTTTTAAAACAATTTTTAGTAATTTTTGGCTTCAGAAAACCAGAAATTAGCTAAAATACACTACCAAAGATCGAAAACCCTATTTACCACACTAGAATCGCTAGTGTACTATATTGTAGTAGGTACACAAAAATTTGCATGTACAAAATGTACAAAGACTTTTGGAGACCATCTTTGTACATGTACAAACGGACCTTGTAAAAAAACACTGGTACAAAGTGACCTTTTACCAAAAAAAATAATGACCACAATTTACTAGAAAAGCACCCCTGGATTTCACCCCCTGGACACCTTACCTTGCCTACGTATGATATTATGGCAACGGGAAATATACATTCCCCACCTAAAGTCAATCGTTAACAATTTCCATAATTTGAGATTTTTACAACCCTCTTCGATTTTTTTAGCAAAAAATTATTTCTAAGCTATTCTTATAGCTGTTTTTGTCCTTGTTGTTTACGCTCTCCACCCATCCCCAGAAAAATGGCCGACTACACCAACACGTCTAAATTTTGAGCCATTGCATGTACAGTAAATGAATTAAATTAAATTACAAAAATTACATTCCTGAAAATTTTCTTGCGTAAACAATTCAAATCACCTCAAAACAGTACATCACGTCAGGCAAACTTTTGACTAAAGACGAAAAAATTTGGAAAAGACTGAAAGCCATCCTTCCAAAGAAAACATGCCCAATATTTAGAGTAGCTGTGTAAAAGAAATGATACAGTTTGAAAGAAGCATCAGCCGAGACTATTGCTACACGTATGCATGCATCCTGCGAGATTACAACTAAAAAGTAACTATATGTATATCTAATTAAGCTTTCGAAACTTTTGAAATATAGACCTCTTCTGAATTTGAAATCAATTAAAGAGTAAAAATCTTGAGGACCGGCGACTTTTAGATTTTTCCTCAATTTCCTTAGCTAACGTCAGAAAAATTTTACTTGTTTCATTAAAAAATACATGTGCTATAAGCATAATACCCTAGAGAAAAATATTTTGTCAGTCTTATCTTGAATGTAATGCTATAGTCAAAAAACAAGTGTATGGCGCGAAGCGCCGAAAATTTGACGCTTTTGTGCAAATAGCTAAGACGCTTAAAACTGCATCTTTTCTGCAAATTTTTCGGAAACTTTTGAAAAATCGCGATTATGGGGGAGGTTGAAAAAAATTTTCCGGGGTGTCAGTTTTTCCCCCAAACCCCCTTTCCCCGACTATGTATGGACATGAACGCAGGCATTTTAGGCAGGTCTCAGTTACTGACCCAAACATGGAGAAAATGAAAAATTCATTGGTACAAATGGATTGAAATTAGAAGTTATGTATATGTATATATGTATACAGAAAGAATATTGTTTTACAAGTACATCAAATCAGAGCTGCAACAAGTGGTTTTTTCTTCATTTTAACACTTAATTAATTTTTCTAAGGATATTGGAGATGACAAAAATAAGCTTTTTTATTTTAACAAATTATTAATTTTCTAAGAGTATTAGAGATGACAAAAATCAGCTTTTTGAACCAAAATGAGCCCCAAAGAGATCATACAGTACACATACAAAAAACCTAGTGTTCAAATTTATGTATGGGAAAACAAACCTGCTGCTGGTGCAATGCCAAAACGCCGGGCATCAAGCTACACAAACTGGCGTTGCCCGACGAAGAAGGCAACGACGACGACGAAGAGTCTTGTTGTTGTTGTTGTTGAAAACGGCGTTAAGGAACGAAGCGTTAAGCAATGACGCCGCGGCGGCGTTGGCCTGGTTTTCGCTGCAGTTATTGGACTGTTGCTGTGGATGCACCAACTTACGCCGTTTGCGGGAGCTGCCGGCACTCACCGCAGCAGACTCGTGCATGCCACCTGTGCCGCGTCTGTAAAATTCGAATTAAACTTAATTTTTTAAAATTTACTTCGAATTTATTTTAAAAAATCGCGATCAACTTATTCAAGCGCCCACTAAAGCGACGTCTATTCGATTTGGTTCTTAATCGAGCATTTATTGTTGTTTTACGTTTTATAAACCAAAATATCTAATCGGATTGAAAAAACAGGCAAATTTGAAAAATCCGCATCTCTAAATAACGTCACAAGTAATGAAACATCTCGCAGGCCAGCAGGAAAAGTGGCTACAATTACGCCAGAAAATACATATTGGCTTTTTTAAATTTTTTATCTAAACGACATTTACTGTAATACTCTTTTTAAACCGAAGTACTCACAAATTACATATTCCATTATTCAAAAATAAAATGAGTATAAATATTTTGAATAAATTATAATAATATAAAGTCATCATTGAGACGACAAGGAAAAAAGAATAAAAGAAAATAAAGAGGGAATGGAGGAAATAAAATAAAAAAGAAGTAGATAAGTCAAAGAATGCAAAAAACGTGTGAAATAGTATATGTAAATGTATGTAGGTACATAAGAATTATAAATATAGTCAGATGATGGTATTAATGAGGTAGAAAGAAATAAAATTACATGAAGTACATTATGGCCCACGGTTTCTTTGCCTTCACATGCAGCATAGCGCTCGAGGATACCAGAAAAATCGACCAGAATTACGCAAGAAAATAGATTAAACCTTTTTATCCCAGATCTGTAACTTTTCTTTTAGCAACCAGTAAAGCTCAAAAGTTGCCTATTCTTAAATACTAACTTTACACACACTCATCTATGTTTAAGTATTATTTCCACAATTCATATCACTTTTGCAATCTAACACTTTTTCACCATTTCCATTCCATCACTCACAGATGCCCAAGGTCAGGGTCGGAAAGGAAAGGGGATAAGAAAGACTCGAAATTAAGACCATTAAATTCAGCGTTCGCGCTATTCTCACTATTCAAATGACGAAGATGATCAAAATGCTCGGCTAAACGGAAAAAATCTACGTAAAAGGACACCCCGCGAGATGCAGTGTTATGACATCACTGACTAAATGTCGTAAGATCATCTGTGTTGGTGGGTTTACTAAGATGCTATGTATGTAACTATGACGTCGTTATTTTAGCAATCGACCGAATGTCTGATTTAAAAACACCTAAATATCCTTTAATACATGCCTTAGCATATGCTTCATAACTTCAGTGGCAATAATATTGTACAATAACCTGTTTGTGTTTTTAATGTGAAGTTTTAACAAAAAGCTAAGAACTTATTGAACAGACTTGCACAGTATTGGAATCCTGGGTGAGGGACGTGACTTTTTGGGCTCAAAAACGGTGGTAACGCGTGGCGTTTCTGACGACGCTCTACTTTCTAAAGCATAAAAAACACAAAAAATTTCCAAAAAAAATAGAATTAAAAAAATAGAACGAAATTTAAAAAATGAGTATATGGCGCGAAGTGCTGAAAATTTGATACTTTTGAGTCAAAAGATCGCTAAAACCCTTAAAAATTCACATTTTTTCTGAATTCACTGAGATTCTCCGGGCCACCGCAAAGTCTAGAGAGGTGAAAAATTTTCTGGGGTAATGGTGGGAAATTGGGGCGGGGTGAAAACCCTCAAGCCCCCATGATCACGTATGTATGCCTCCCATACTTATTTTCTAAGAAGCAGACTGTTCAATTAATTCTTCCGATAACTTTTCTTCCATGCATCGTACATTTTGGGTGGTGCATATCATTCCATATCACCCTTATTTATTTTTATGCAGACTTAACACACGACCACGAATATTCATGAGAGTAGAGTAAAATACAGCAAATCAAGAAAATGTTTCAATTTCAGAAATTATTTCTTACTGCGCTTACCAGTTCTTACCAGTCATTCATAACTCTGAGGGGAAGGTGGGGTAAGGAACGATAAAAATATTTAAACCGACACAATCTGGTTTCTTTAACGCAATTTCTATATAACTTAGCACTGAAATGTGAATTTCGCCAAATTTTCAAGAAGCATTATTGAAAAAGACTCGAAACAGTCGTTAGCTATTTTAGATCTCCTCCTGAAATGACATAATTTGTATTCCATTCATTGTAAAACCGACACAATCTGGTTTCTTTAACGCAATTTCTATATAACTTGGCACTGAAATGCTAATTTCCGCCAAATTTTCAAGAAGCGTTGTTGAAAAAGACTCGAAACAGTCGTTAGCTATTTTAGACCTCCTCCTGAAATAACATAATTTGTAGAAGCGACTGATCATGAAAGAATAGTTTTGAAAAATGAGCTTGCTAAGCAGAGTTGTAAACTAAGAGGAGCTTAAAGTTTAAACCTACCATTAAATTATAAAGATAATAATATAAGATTTAAAGCTTTAAGAAAAAGAAAAATGTGGTAAATTAAAACAAATTTAGAGGATATGATGAAACATTATTGTTGAGAATGGGACGATCACGTGCTATGTATAATGACTCCTTGATTAAAAGATCAAAAGAGTTGGATGCTCGACTGATAACCTTGAAGCAATCTGATGTAATTGGATGATTGCTATTTGAGATATGTTTGTGAATAGCAGATAAACTATCACCCTGAATTGGCTTTCCTGTAGCAAATGAGATGCCAGTATGCTCTGCCATTCTACTCCCAAAATGTCGGCGAGTTTCACCGATGTAACTAGCCATACAGCTAGGACACGTATACTTATATAGGTACTAAATTTGAGAGTAGCTTAGCAGGTACAGCATCCTTGTTCTTGAAAAACCGGCTGATACACATGACAGGTTTGTAAACAAACCTTACTCTAATCTGAGGGTAAAATGCAGATATAACCTTTAGAATTCTGCTGCGTACATTGTAGCCATGCACACCAGTGTAAGGCAAAACAAGAGAATAGCATAGTTTATCACACCCGAATTTTATGTCATCTTTCTTACTATGAACTTTTGTCATAAAGTCTGATATGACCTTATCAATCAAGCTAAGCGGATACTACAAAAGTCTGATATGAGTTGCAAATCATATGAATACGACTCACAAGTGTCTTTATTAAACCAACTTTATAGGCAAAAGGAATGAAGCTAGACAATTTGGCATAAAGGCCAGAAAATGTGGGTTTCTGATATGATGATGTGACAATATCATCGGACTTCCTTTCAACAAGCACATCAAGGAAATTTAATTTCTTGTCACATTCAGTTTCAAATGTGAAATTCATATTAGGATGTTGCTGATTCATGTAATCACAGAACTTTCTAGGCTGATTTCTGTCAGAAAACACTACAAATGTGTCATCAACATAACGTACATAAAACTTGGGTCTAATCTTTATACTATAGTTACCACATTTTTACTACAGTTATTTATACTACAGTTACCACATTTTTCTTTTTCTTAAAGCTTTAAATCTTATATTATTATCTTTATAATTTAATGGTAGGTTTAAACTTTAAGCTCCTCTCAGTTTACAACTCTCGCTTAGCAAGCTCATTTTTCAAAACATAATTTGTATTCCATTCATTGTAAGCAATACACTTTCTTGAGTATGCAACGATAACTGACGTTGACATGTGTCAACTTTGTTATGAAACAGATACACATGACCATATTGTCATTCAGCGACAACTGAATAAATGCTTTTTGACCTGTTATTAAAAGAACGGGAATGTTATCCCTTCCCTCATACAACATCCGCAACTGAAAACACCTACTTGAATTACCCTTGAAGAACTAAATCCATGATATAAATATCCATATGCTCGTTTGAAGAAATTATGATCCTCATTTTCTTCAATCTGAAAGAACCACCATATTTGGTCGACTTGGATAGCGTTTTTTACATGCTTCTTAAATTTACTTAGCGGAGAACTCGATTTTTATTACACATTTATGATAAAATTTCGTAAACTTCTTTGTCCGTCTTACTGACCTTCCCGAATCTTTCTGAGCAAACTTGAAACTTTCAGTTTAGCGTCAAAAATTGCTTCTTTGAATCCTCGAGATCAATACGTTGCAACGGAGCGGAGAAATAAAGATAGATAATCGCCTAGTATAAATTCTTAATGCATTCGTGGCTTCCAAATGACTGTTGGTTCCAACTGGCAGGGCGCATCATATCGCTGAATCAGTCCATGAGTGCGCCGGACGTATAATGTTCATGCAAAATTTCGTCATGCCGTACAAAAACTTTCAATCTAATGACACAGTAGGGCGGCGGTAATTTTTTGCACAGATAATGAAAACCTTACTAGCGACTAACGACGCGCTTCAATTATCTATCGTGCGCGTATTCGTTAGATCTTAAAATGTATTGAAAAATCATTAAATGCGAAAAAAGCAAAAAAACTTACAAATGAAACTGCAAGACAATTAGGCAAGCCCATGTCCACGAGGGATATGAGGAGAGGCATGTGCCTCTTCTCTAGAAATAGAATCAGCAAAACAATTTTGTCCTTATTCCCCATCTAATTTTTTAGCAAAAAAGCGAACCCATTACCGAGTTGTCATGCACATTGGCCTTAATAGTGAATAGAATAAAAAACTCGTCAGTAGAGAGATAGCAGAAGTCCATGAAAAAACATGCTTCAATTAGCCGAGAGCATAAGGATATCAAAAATGCTATTTATTTCGCAAAATGGCATACAAATCGGAGAAAATTATGGAAATGCACCAAAATGACTTTAAAATCAACTAGAAAAAGGAAGATGCATCTCGTAAATTAGATAAAATGATTTGAAAATCAATTAATAAATTTACGAATCAACCTATGACTAACCAACCAATAATAAGTAGCCAGTCAAACACGCAAAAATTAACCGATCAACCAGACAACCACTTTGTGAAAGGACAACCAACCAAACTATTAAACAGTTGGTTGGTACCAATAGAAGACTGGCCTTTGTCCACTTATACCTGTGATTAACCACATAAGGAAGGTATAACTTATAGTTTATTATAGGACGATATAATAACACCCTTTCAGACAGCAAACAACAACAACAGCAACAAAACAACAACAGCAACAAAACATCAATGACAACAATTTCTTCATATTAATTTATGTTTTTATTATTTCTTTCTAGAATGGAGAACATTTTTTCAAATCTTTTTCTAAAATTCATTCTTAGATTTTCCTTATGTTCAAAAAATTCGCATTCAGCTTAATTACCCTCGAAACAAAATTCTGGATACGGGCCAGCAAGCAGGAAACTTATCACACGTCTTACCTACCTATTGCATGAGTAGAGAAGAGAAAGTCTGAAGATAAGTGAGTAGGTATTCAGGCCCGTATCCAATATTTTGTTTCGAGGGAGAACCACCAAACTTTTTTCGAAACATAATTGAAGACCAAAGAATGTTTTAAAAAAAGACGTTTTACGACCACTAGAGTTGTTTACTTCGTAAATTTTGCTACACAGGTACTTAAAACGATGAAAATCCAATGGTCACCCTCTTGAACAAATCTCATTTTCAGCATAAAACCTGTGCAAAACAGAAGACATACTTAGATGCAAAATGCGCTTTAGGGTTGTATAAAGATTAAAAATGGAGTTCCTAAACCACGCGCTTGGGACACACTAGACTCTAGTTATAATTAAGAAATTAGGCGCGCAGCGCTCGAAAATTTTTGCGATTTCGACTAAAAAAGCAGGGAAGTAGAGGAAAAAATCATTCTTATATTTAATTTTGGAAGGAGGCATACATGCAAATTGAGGGATGAGGGAGGGTTTACCCCTACTCCCTGAAGGGTCAGCCGGACAGGTACTGTCCGGCGATTTTGAGCTGATAGAACGTTTTTTTTGCATTATTTTTGAGGCCGAAAGCAGAAAGAACGTCAAAATTTTCCCGGCACTTCGCACCAGATTAGTAATTTTAAGTACTTGTTACTAAGAAAGCGCCTAAACTTGATAAACTTTTGCATTTTTTAGTGTTAAAAGTGACATAATGCAGTCAAAATGGAGTAAAAATGCTTTCAAAATGCGATATTACCACGAAAAAACGATTTATAGGCTATTTTGACCATATCGTTAAAACAGCAAAAAACCGTGAGCGTTAGATTAACCCTTATGGATTTTTGGGATTTCACTCCCACTGCAGACCCTGACCTTGTGCACCTATGGGGGCACATGCCTCTACCCTCCCTGAATACGGGCCTGTAGGTAATAAAAATACGCCAAAACAAGATTATGCGTTTAAAATGGTACTTATTCACTTTAAGCCCCGCCTAATTTTTTTAAACTTTTTCACAATTAGGGTATACATACCGGGCTTTTCCTGATACAAAAATAACCTTTAGTTGCCGAGTTTTTATCCACAATCCTAATGCTCTACAGCGCTATGCATTCAGTGAACGGCTATGCCGCCTAATTCTGAAAATATGTTTTGAAGTTATAAGTGAAAGATTTATGGGCATTCGTGTAGTACGTTCACATATGTACTGAGATAGTCATATTATAAAGGAATATTTGTGCAGTTGATAGCATCCAATGAAATTAAAGAAACTTGCTTTTAAGCGTATTTGAAACGTGGACCTCTTGCTTCAAAGCTCAGAACCTTAACTAATCGATCAACACTGGTCCATTTCGATTAAGAATGCAAGGCATTTGTAATGTTTTGCATTGGTTTATCTGCTTATTAGGCTTAGGCTTAGTCTCATGGACTGATCAAAATGTTGGTGCCAGCAGCAACGTCAGCCCGCTGGCACAAGCATTTTGGTCAGTCACATGAATCGACAGAAACAATCCGAGCACTGCCGTATTTGTTTTCGACTTGATCGAATCAATTAGGTGGCAGCTTTCACTACATACTACTTGCTGTATATGTCCTTATAACATGTCTATCTTATTACAAATGTGAACCAGCTACATCAACCACCTCTCTCAAACAACATAAAAGGCTAGCAAGCTGCATACAAGAGCATGAGGGGTGGGAGGGAAGTTTTACACCCCTGAGCTCTGAAAACTGATAGCTATACTGCCATTTTGGTGGAAAAAAGCATGGTAATAAATCCTTTTTTAGGCTCAGAAAATTAGCAATATAGCCTTTTTGGGCACAGAAAACTAGCTATATAGCCTTTTTTGGACTCAGACATATACCGTGTGAGCTTAGGAATGCTATATAGCTGTCTTTTCTGAGTTTCAAAAGGATATATAGCTTTTTTCTTGACGCCAAAAGGCTTACTAGCTATTTTTAAGCCAAAAAGACTATATAGCTATGTTTTTTAGTCCAAAAACTGTATAGCTAGTTTTCCAAGCCCAAAAAGCCTATACAGCTAATTTTCTGAGCCCAAAAAGGCTATATAACCGTCTCGATGAAGCATTAAGCTATCTATCAATTTTTGGTATGCACCCCCTTCTGAAGGCAGTAATTATTTGCAGTCAACTGCAGGTAATATAACACACAACGTAAAATTATATGCAGTCAAAAACCAGCGGCTTAGACTGCAGGTAATATAGCACACAGCGAAAAATTATTTGCAGTCAAAAACCAGCGGCCAAGACTGCAGGCAATATAGCACACAATGTGATATTATTTGCAGTCAAGTTGAATGCTTATTAATATGGGAAGCTGGCGCTTCGCTCGCATTTAAATCTGTAGTAGATGCTTTTAGAAGGCACTTTTATTTGAGATGGTCTAGCAGATTTGCTTCCTCACTAGGGAATGTTTTTTTCGCGCTGCATGGGTAGCAGCCTCAATAGCTGCCCAGTCACCTGTTAGCGCATGTTGATGGGCCAGCGTAAGCTCTGGTCCTGCTTGATAGATATTGAGTAGCTGTTGCTGTTCTGGTCCTCATTCTGGGGCATTGTTTTATCGCAGTGGAAATAAAATGCTTCGAAAATCTGTACGTACTAACACGAAAGTGAGGTACATGCCTACGCTGTCTACATACTTTATTTTTAGCCATTTTCGCTCTTTTCTTGCGTTTAAATCTAATTTTATAGCTGGCTAAACAGCTATTGTGTCAATTATTGGACATGATTTGACATCATAAGATTAGGTAATTGGCTGTGATATTGCTAGTCTGTTTATTATGATCTTATGCGCTCTGTTTGAACCATTATGTAATTGTGCAATTATAAATTTATACCGGATTGATCATATATGCGTGTATGTATGCCCAAGAGCTTACGCTGGCTCATTAACATGCGTTAATGGCAGACTGGGCAGCTATTGAGGCTGCTACCCATGCAGCATAAAAAAACATTCCCCCAGTGAGGAAGCAAATCTGTCAGACCATCTCAAATAAAAGTGCCTTCTAGAACCATCTACTACAGGTTAAAATACGAGCGAAGCGCCAGCTTCCCCTATCGATAGCATTCAAGTTGACTGCATATAATATCACATTGTGTGCTATATTACCTGCAGTCCAGATCGCTGGTTTTTGACCGCATATAATTTTACATTGTGTACTATATTACCTGCAATCTAGAGCGCTGGTTTTTGGGTGCATATAATTGTGCATTGTGCGCTGTATTATCTGCAGTTGACTGCAAATAATTACCGCCCCTTCTGAATGTTAGACCTTGCGCACCTATGGAAAGCGGGATAAAGTGCGAATTTGATCTACTCTGTGGTGGAAGCATCGCGATTGCGAAAGCAAATTAGTAAAGCTTAAGGGGCCGCTTGGGAATTCAGATTCGTGCCAGACATGGGCTAGGCCTAAGGCATAAACGGGGCAAGAATTGCTCTATTCGCTTCGCTCGCTCCGCAATTTTCGCCCCATTTACCTCAGGCTTAGCCCATGCGCTGCCACGAATTTGAATGCACATACTAAGCCTAACCCTCAGCGCCATAATGTTGAAAGAGTTAGAAAAAGATTCTAGAAGATTTTTTAAAAGCCGACCCAGAAAAGTTATATATACTTACAGACACTCAAATTAATAATCAAACGGAAATTTTGAACTAAAACAACACATCCTTCAGATGATTAAAATTTTTCTAAAAAACTTAGAAAAAAGACAGAAAAAATTCGCTGGGGCCTTAAAGTGAATAAGTGCCAAAGTTCAAATAATAAGAATAAAATATTCATCACTGAAATACTCAGGTATTTCGATTACGAGTGAGTTCTCTTGCACCTGATAGTAAAGCTGTCTTCCGCAATGGACTAACACACGGGACGAGTAGGCATCGCGCCAATTACTTACTTACCTACCTACTCATTCTCCTTATGGAATGGCGAGCATGAGCAATTCAAAAGACTGCAAAATGCAATGTGCACGCCACTAATTAATCAATCTACAGTAAATCAGTAATCGTGGCATAATTAGGAAAAAATTTTCACCTGTCTTTTTAATTTGTGCGTGAGGAATGGACGATAAGGATTACATTTGGAAATATCTAGAAAAATAAAAAGAAAATGAATGTGTATGTGTTAATTTCCATATACAATGATATGGAGGTTACTGACTCCATTTAAACACAAATAAATGATTACCGCATAAAATTAGATCAATGACCAATAAAAGTAAATGAAATTCAAAAGCATCTTAAATTCAGCAAATACTGCTGGCCGACAGTAGCGATCCACACTGCGCGTCAACTGATCTGAACGAATTTACGCATCAGATTAAAAGACTATAGTCTATTTCACATCGCTTCGTGCCTGAATTTTAGGAAGTTTTATCGACAGTAAGCCGATGGTTACGATAATTATATATCAGACAGATCAATGCTATAATCGTAATCCGTCAGTTTATTGTCGGAGATGGTTTAAAACTTTATGACCGAAGTAATGTGACACAGACTACAAACCTAATGCAACCTATATTTACCAACAAAAACATGTCCAATTTACATATAATGATACTAGCGTTGCATATCGCAAAATCACCAAATCCTAGTTTACAAAAAAGATTACAGAAGAACATTCCATAGATGATACAGCAATATTATCTTGCTTGCGCCAAAACTCTGCATATTTGCCAGATTGTTTTTTGCGCTTGTACGTTTTTTATATAGATTTTAGAATTTTCATACTTGATTACCATCGATGAAAAATTATAGCTTAGCTTTCTCGAAAACATTCAGCCTGAAGAATGAAGCATTTCTTGTTTCGTCTATTGCCAATAGCGGGAAAGTTTATTTATTTTTCAGGTGCTTTGGAATAAAGCTATTTGATTTATAGCATTTAGCCTTTAAAACATTTACTGTATTATTAATTGTAAAATGTAAATACTTAATACTGAATAAAAAATTTTAACTTTTCTTCCCTATTCCTTCTGGAACACTTCAGAAAAATTAAGACCATTCGGGGAAGGGGGAACCTCCCTTGGGAAAAATTTTGAATTTCTTGGAATGGAGCTATACTAATAATACTAATACTTTATTCGGAAAAAAAACAAGGGTAAAACAAAGGCGCAAGGAAAATAGAATAAAATGCGAAATGTCCCGGACACACAGGCAAATAGATTGCGCTCACGTGTGCCCCATCAAAAAATTCCCGGAATCAACCTTTTTGGAATTTCTCTTAAATGTCTCAACATTCGGAGAACTTCGAATATATTGTGGAAGATCGTTCCAAATTCTAGCTGATCTAGTAGCAAAACAATACTTTTTACAATCAAGTCGAAATTTTTCTAAATAGATCTGATTTGCAAATGCATTTCTAGTACGCGAATGACCATAAAACTTATAAAATCTTCAGAAGGCAAAAGATTTCTCTTATCTTAAGGATATAGATAGATTGGAAGCTGTTCAACGTAGATTCACTAAATATATTTTTGGCTATAATAATATTCTTTCTTACGAGGATCGTTTAACACAACTTAAATTGTGCAGACTTGAATTAAGACGCTTGCAGATTTGTCTGTGTATGATGTATCAAATTATTTGTCATAAATCATGTTTGGAAGCTGATGATTTTTTTGTATTTAATCATAACATTACCCGTAGCATTAATAGATTTAAATTAGTCATACCTACTGTACATTCTAATTTAGAAAAGTTTGATTTCTTTTACAAATACATCGCAGTTTGGAACGATCTTCCTGACTTCATTGTTTCTTCCCCTAACCTAAACATATTTAAATCTAGATTAGCAAACTTTGATTTATCTAGATATCTTGTGGGGCGCGCGTAAAACTTGTCATTCCATTGACTCGCATGTCCCTTTACTAATTCGTAATTGCATTTATTATATATCTTGTCATTTTGTATTTTAACTGTTGGTATTAGTAATAAAATTTTCTTTCTTCTTCTTTCTTCAATAAAATTATACGTATTAATTAAATCAAAATAAATTCTACGGAGTTCAAGCCTCTCTAAATTTGAGGCTTTTAACCTTTCATCATAAGAATATGGAAAGAGTTATTAATAGTTTCATCATAATCCCGTTTCTCTTTGTTGTTCTATTGCCGAAATTATGGAAAGAATTATTAATAGTCAATTATTAGACTTTCTTTAGGTTAATAAACTGATATCTTCTTTTCAATTTGGTTTTCAAAAGAATAAAAATGGTGAAACACAATTGTTAAAGTGTAAATTTTCATGGATTCAGTCGTTAGCTAAAAAAGAAACTGTTGATATAATATATTTAGATTTTTCTAAAGCCTTTGATAAAGTAAATATTAAAAAACTTCTGATTAAATTAAACGGATATGGAATGAACGGTAATTTGTATGCATGTTTAAAGGCCTATTTGTTTATTCGTTCCCAATGTGTTCGCGTTAATCAGTATTTTTCAGATTATGTGCCTGTTACCAGCGGTGTCGTCCAAGGAAGTGTCCTTGGACCTACGCTCTTTTCGATTTTTTTATAAATGATATATGTGATAATATTTATAGTACGGTTTATATGTTCGCTGATGATCTCAAAATTTTCAATATTAGTCTTAACCAGACATGCACGTGAAGTTTTCAATTTTAGTCGTAACCAGACATGCACGTGCGGGGGGGGGGGTTTGCTGGGGGTCCTGACCATAGTTTCCAAGGTCGAAAGTTCAGGGGGGTGAAATCCTAAAATTTAGGACCACAAAATTTAGAGTTAAGCTTTTTTGCACGTCAAATATGAAAAATGGCTAAAACATCCTGTAAAGCATGCTTCAATGTGAAAAACTGCATTTTTAACTACTTTTTGTCCCATTCTGACTAGTTTCGTCACTCTTGTAAGTAAAAAATATAAGAGTTCATCAAAAATTTTGACTTTTCAGATCATTTTAAGTTCAATTTAGGTATTTTATGGGTAAACATAACAGAAATGTATTAGTCGGCGCGAAGCGCCGAAAAATTTCTAATATATTCGCTGCTTTTGTACCCAAAAATGATGCAGAAAATGTTTGATGGCTCAGAATCGTCCGACAGTGATTCAAGTCTCGGACCCTGAGGTGGGGGTAATACCCCTCCCTCACCCCCTATGGGAATGTGTGGTCCTGACCCCCCACAATGGAAACATGGGAAATTTTATTAAGAAAATGAATCAAAATCAAGGTCAAAAAACGGTTGAAAATTGGAAATTTTCTTCAAAAGTGCTTCAAATCGATGAGAAACTGTGTAATAACGTTGTTTTAACGCCATTTAAGCATTTATACCAGTATTTTAGGTCATTTTGGCACAAAAAAGCTTTATTATTTGGCTTTTCGCAAACTGGTTGACCCCCCGCAGATCGGTCACGCTGTGTGCATCTATGGTCGTAACTGTAAATTATTACAGTCTGATTTAGATAAGATTATTGACTGGGCAATTACATGGGATTTACCTATTTCTCGAACCAAAAGTCAAGTTCTATATTTGGGTAATAATAATCAAAAAGTTGTTTATAGACTAAATGTGGAAATTATTTCTAGTGATCTGTTTGTCCGTGATTTAGGACTTTTGATTCCTCGAAATTTAAAATTTAAGGAACATTATAATTTGCTGATTAAAAAAGCTTTCTCTAGATGTATTTTAATACGCAAATCATTTTTTTCGTGTGATAAAGGTAACCTTGTTAAAGCTCTTAGTTGTTATGTTAGACCTTTATTAGAGTACTGTTGCAGTGTATGGAACCCCTCTTATCTTAGGGATATAGATCGACTGGAAGCTGTTCAACGTAGATTCACTAAATATATTTTTGGGTATAATAATATTCTTTCTTACGAGGATCGTTTAACACAACTTAAATTGTGCAGACTTGAATTAAGACGCTTGCAGATTTGTCCATGTATGATGTATCAAATTATTTGTCATAAATCATGTTTGGAAGCTGATGATTTCTTTGTATTTAATCATAATATTACCCGTAGCATTAATAGATTGAAATTAGTTATACCTATTGTACATTCTAATTTAGAAAAGTTTGATTTCTTTTACAAATACATCGCAGTTTGGAACGATCTTCCTGACGTCATTGTTTCTTCCCCTAACCTAAACATATTTAAATCTAGATTAGCAAACTTTGATTTATCTAGATATCTTGTGGGGCGCGCGTAAAACTTATCATTCCATTGACTCGCATGTCCCTTCACTAATTCGTAATTGCATTCATTATATATCGTCATTTTGTATTTTAACAGTTGGTATTAGTAATAAAATTTTCTTTCTTCTTTTCTTTCTTAAAGTCCCATATATCCAATTATCCTTTTAGTAAATTTTCGCTGTACCCGTTCAACCCTGATGATATCAGAAAGCAAATAGGGGCTCCATACAATTGGAGCATACTCTACTGAAGGCCGAATATAATTCTTAAAAGCAAGAACCAACATTTTAAGATCACGTGATTCAAAACATTTGAAAATCAAAGCACTCATATTCAAAGCTTTTGCTGATATATTAGTACAATGACAATTGACAACTAGATGATAAGTTTGTTGTTAAAGAAACAACTTAATCTCGACTCGAATTGAGGAACCTGCGTCAGATAACAAAAAATGGTTTATGTGATATGTAACTTTAGGACTAGCATACCCTAGATATAACACAGAACATTTAGGGAGAGATATGCTTAACTGATTTTTTTAGACCAGGAAACCAGCTTATCTAAATCTTTTTGCAACAAAGTATAATTTTGAGAAAAATTAAAGGGCTCCAAATCATCAGCAAAGAAAAAGACTTCACTATGCTCAACAGCTTGAACAAAATCGTTTACAAACAACAGAAACAAAGAGGGTCCTAAAACGCTACCTTGAGGTACGCCACTAATAACTGGTTTCCGATCAGAAAAAGCGTCAAAAATTTTGACCTTTTGTGTTTGATTTGTCAAAAAAGAAATTGACCATTTTATTAACATTCCATTTATCCCATAATGCTTCAACTTCTCTATCAATTCAGAATAAACGACAGAGTCGAAGGCTTCAGTAAAATCGACATAAACAACATCAATAGGAATAGATGCGTCAAGTGATTTAACCCACATGTTTGTACACTTCAAAAGCTGAGTTTCACATGACTTTCCCTTTTGTAAACCAAACTGCCATGAAAAGAAATTAGTTTTCGACTCTAAAGAAGCAATTAAAGCTCTGTTTATAATACACTCCATAATTTTACAAGTGACGCAACAAAAAGATTGGACGGTAATTTTCAACTCAAGAATAATCACCCTTCTTAAAGATAGGTACTACAATCGCATCTTTCCAACAAGAAGGTACTTCACCACTTCTATAAGAAACTTCGAAAATAGAACTAAGTGGATCAACAAGAAATGGACATAATCTTTTGATATAGTATGAACAAATACCGTGAGGCCCAATAGAGAAAGTTTTCTTAAAATTTTGAATGGAATTCAGTACAGATTCAAAATTAAGATCTACCTTAACATCGAGTATATCCTTGTGACTTAAGTTTGTAGTATTAATAGGGAAACCATTATCAACTGTAAACACAGATGTAAAGAAGTCATTGAAAACATTCGCTTTTTGCAAGTCTGAGTTGATAATAGAGTTGTCAACAACTATGTCAGGCATATTTTTTGACGGATTTTTTTAGTATGAATGAAATGATAAAAATGCTAAGGATCGGATCCTCTTTTTAACAGTTTACGTTCCTGTGCACAATAATATTCCTTTATAGCTTTCCTTACAAGTCTACTGTATTTACAGTAAGTATTCCTGAAAAATAGGATCAAATTTAGATTTTCTCCAGAATTTTGATTTCTTTGACAACAGTCGTCTTATATTTTTGGGATATTTATAAAGTCTACCAGGTTTGGAAAACGGAACAAAAGAATCTATAAGATATTGCATCACCGATAAAAATTGATTATAAAAATCGTCCACTGTCACACAAGTAGAAAAGATCAATGGTCACTGGATGTTGGCAAGAAAAGTAAACATAGATTCATAATCAGCTTTTGCAAAATTACGTTTCAAAGCTACTTGTCGCCTGACTTCAAACAGTTGTTAAATTTTGAAAATAATAGAATCATGATCACTTGTAGCAAAAGGAGGTCTTGTTTTGCAATCAATAATCATTGATTTATCAGATGTAATTATTAAATCTAGAATATTTGGACCCAAGGTAGGGTGATGTACATGTTGATGTAATCCATAACTATTAACGGTTTCGAAAAAATTGAAAGACATGCTATTTTCAGATAATACATCAGTTTTATTCCATTTAATATCCAGTAGATTAAAATCACCTAAAACAATAAGGGTTTTATTACAATCAAGCCATATATTTAAAAGATTTAAAAATCTTGATTTTGTTTGTCATGTAGAGAATAATTAGGAGGTCTATAGCACAAAAGGAACCTATATGTAATAGAAGCAATAAAAAGATCGCAGGCAATAATTTCAGCAGTACAGTTAATTGAGAAAGTATTAACTAATCTCAGAGACAAATTTTTTGGGAGATAATACAGACCCCTCCGCCTACTCTTTTTTCACGATCGTTTCTAAAAACTGAATTACCAAAATTTGCAACTTAACAAAGAATCACTGAAAGTATCAGTCAGCCATGTTTCAGTAATAAAAATCAAATCATAAGTATAAGAACTCAAAAGCAAATGCAAATCAGCAATTTTGTTTCATACACTGCGCGAATTGAACAAAATAGAACACAATTTATTTACACAGTTAGAATTTGGAACTTTTTTGGGTCGATTATATTATTATTTAAAGATCTGCCACAATTGTAAAAAATTTGTCTTTTTTGCTGGGGCAAAATTACCTATAAATTAACTGAATTTAGCGAAAATTAAACACATTTATCAGATTTACGAATAATATGAGCTATACGGTTGCGTAACGCTGTTCTGTGACGATTTTTTGATAGACAGTTCGATAGTATTGAGTTTGCATTTAAAAATTTCGGAGTTTCTTTGAGAATAAGGTGACCTTGTCAAATTTTCGAAAAAACGTGCTTTTATGCCTTTTCAAACAATCTTTAACTTAGAAGTCAGAAAAAACTGTCGGAAAACCATGTGAGTGAAAAAAAAACTTTTCTAAAAAGATTTATTCAAAGATTTCTTTCACTCTCATGACAGATCGTGTTTTCAACAGCTACGTTATAGATTATTGCTTGAAAAAACATAAAATCACGTTTTTTGAAAATCTGACATTTCAACATCTAATCATCTATACATCGACCGAAGCACCTATACATCGACCTGAGCGGGAGCGACCTCAACCTAAGCAGCTTTAAACACCTTTTCAGATATACTAAGCCGAAGCCTAAGTATAATAGAAGTAAAAACGGCTAATATTGAGAATAGCCCTGTTCGTCTTAATTGATTTGTTATCCTTAAACACATGAAGTTCAACAGCCTGTAAATCGGTCAGTAATGCCGACCGACACCTAATTCTTTCAGATTTAAATTCCTTGACCCTTAATTAGATTAAATCATCCATGCAAAGTTAATTTTCAGAAGGTCACCTTATTCTCAATATTAGCCAAAATGTCCAGGTTAGGTGAATTTGCAACATCATTTGAAAGCAAATCCCACGGATTTAAGTATCTATGACCGAAATCACACTTGAGAATTTCGGAACGGGCCAGAGGAACAATAAACTTAAAATTATTGGCGGAGCAAGTACAATTTTCTTTGAAAGCGAAAAAATTGTCATGAAGAATATGAGACTGTTCCAGTAATAATTTGAAAATACAAACACAAAGCAAAACAAATACGGCATGATTTGAGGCGTTCTAAAGACAGTTTAATTAAGCGATCATTATAAGACAAACCGCTCTTAAAGCCAAAAACATTTCGCATAAACTTGCGCTGAACTCTTTCAATACGATCAATATCTCAAATACGATAAGAATTCCAAACGGAAGAGCAGTATTCAAGTAATGGACGAACATATATCTTAAATGCACGAGATAAAATTTCATTATCACGAGAAAAGAATAACTTCAGAATCAAATTAGAGCGTCGAGAAGCTTTTTTAATTATTTCGTGATAATGCTGTTGAAATTTCAAATTTTGAGACATTAGAACACCTAATTCACGGACACAGAATCAGAAGGCAAAGGTTGATTTTCAATGAAATATTGATGTTTTGGATTTTTATAACCCATGTACAGAACTGAGCATTTATTGATTGATAACTGAAGCTGCCATTCATGCGACCACATATAAAGCTTATTTAGATCATTTTGAAGTACAGCATTACAAGCACAAATTATACAATTTGACATCATCGGCAAATAAACGTACACGACTATTGATATTATCGCATAAATCATTTATAGATTAAGAAAAGGTTGGCCCTATCACCTCCTTGTGGGACACCGCTGGAACATTTAGGCTATCTGAAAAAGAGCTATTAACAACTACGCATTGAGATTGAGAAGATAGAAAGATTTAAGCCAGTTAAAAAGTAAATCTTGCAAGCCATACGCAGACACTTTATGTGTTTAAGGATAACAAATCCATTAAGACGAACAGGGCTATTTACCAATGTGGCCGTTTTACTTCTAATATACTTAGGCTTCGGCAAGCACCTCTGAAAAGGTGTTTAAAGCTGCTTAGGTTGAGGTGCTCAGGTCGATGTATAGGTGCTTCGGTCGATGTATAGATGATTAGATGTTGAAATGTCAGATTTTCAAAAAACGTGATTTTATGTTTTCTTTTTGTTTATTTCTCTTTAACTGCTTATTTTTAAGTCTTTAATTCATTAAAGCAATATGTAATTGCTTACAATAGTAATAATAAGATGTTAGGTCAGTATAGAAATAATGTGGATGCTTGGTATAGCATAGTAAGTATAGGGTATATGTTTTGTACAGGCCCCCGGCCCCGGCCCCGGCAAAAAGAGCGGTTCCTTATGCACATCTCTAGTTTTTTTATCGATACATTTCGCCCAATTGTTTTACATTTTAGCAATTGTGTTTCTCATGATCGACCTTTTAGAAAACCAAATTGAAGAGGAGAAAGCAGATTGTTTTTATTCAAATACTCAAGAATCTTATTATTAACGATTTTTTCCACAATTTTAAAAGGAGAGCAACACAAAGAAATCGGACGATAATTTTCAACACAACCAGAATCACCTTTTTTTGAAAACAGGAATTACATTTGCTTCACGCCACAATGTTGGGACTAAACTTGATCTAAAAGATAATTCAAAAATATAAGCAAGTGGAGAGGAGAGTAAATAAGCTAGTTTTTTGATAAAATAAGCGCAGAGGCCGTCAGGGCCTAATGCGGTACTTGGTTTAGATTCGCAGATAGCGCTGTAAACGGTATCTTTATCAAATTGGATAGTCGATAAGGATGAAAATGTACGAGCCTGAAAAAGAGGAAGAGTTTTATCATCAAGAGTGAAAACAGAAGCAAAATACGAGTTAAAGTGATTAGCTTTTTCACGATCATTATCTAATTCAACACCATTACGAAAAGTCAAAGGAAATGAATTTTTATCGATTTTTAAGCGAGAATTTACAAAATTGTAAAAGTTTCGGATGTCGCCTGATTTTAAAACTTTTAGTTGTTCATTCGCAAAAAAGTTTTTGGTTTCACTTCTTATAGATTTACAGAAACTAGAATAGATAATCTGATAAGCTTGAGTTTTAAGCTTTTGGTATTTCCCCCATAACCTTAGTTTTTTGAATATAACTTACAAATATTTTTAGGAAGGGCTTTCTTAGAATATTTTTGTACTTTTTTAGGTATGAGATCAGAACTAATAGTTTGCAGAACAGAAACAAAAACATACATATTATCCGCCGAAGTATGGTTAAATAAATCAGGCCAAGAAACAGCGGCTAGACGAATAGAGATCAATCGTAATTAGCTTTTCGAAAATTAAGACGAAAAGGTACGTTATTCACCTCTTTTGACCCATGAATTTCAAAAGTAATAGAATTATGATCAATATCAGGAAAAGGAAGTAAAACTTTCACGTCAGTGGCTGGATTAAGTGAAAAGAGCAAATCTAAAATATTATCGTGAGTTGGACTATGAATTTGTTGTTCCTAACCACTTGTACACAATGTATCATAAAATAATGTATTAATGGGATCGGGGGGAGTGTTGGAGACCCAATTAATTTTAGGAAGATTAAAATCGCTAACAATTATTAAAGGATAAGAAACATTTGAAGCCCATTCAATTGAATTGCAAAGATTTTCGGCATAGATTGTATCATAGTTGGGAGGGCGATATGCTAAGATAAATCTAATTTTGATAATTTTTATGCGTAAACACGTATTGGCAAAAACTATAAGTCCACCCCCGCGTTTACCAGGACGGTCACAACGAAAAACTGGATAACTATCTGAACTGCAAAGTAGGCTATCTGGAATTTCGAGATAAAGCCAAGATTCACAACAAAGTATATTAAATGCTTTGCTATTTAGTAAAAGTTTCGAATCACCTAACTTATTTAGCAAGCTCCTTGAATTAAAATACAAATTTTTGAAACGCAAAACATTAGGAAGGGCTCGACTACCTATATTTTTCGCGAAGTGCCAGGCTTTTTTGAATTGACTGGCGGTTTAAAACGTGAAGAAAACTGCTGGGAGTCCTGACGCTTCTTCTGCGTGAAAATCGATGAAGAGGCCAGACTCGCCATTGGAAATCCGTTCATGGAGCTCACCGACCAACTCACGTTGACGTTGACGTTGGAGGTAGGATAAATCTGGGCGTGCTCTGAGGTGAGGGTAAGGACCGGATTTTCGATTATTCAGCGAGCTGTTCACGAACCGAATAAAAGACCTCTTAGTTTGACTGTTTGACATGCAAACTTTCAAAAAACGAGGCTTGCTAGGATTAGATGGTCCGTCGCGAAAACAGCGTACGATATCATCAGATTTCAGTTGCAAATCGGTGTTATGGCTGTCAACGAGCGATTTCAGGGTAACAAAGTCATCATCAGAATCAGCAAGGCCAAATAAAACAGCATTAGATTTTTTCGATTCTTTTTC
The DNA here is from genome assembly GCA_036768485.1 of Mermis nigrescens. Lineage (NCBI taxonomy): Eukaryota > Metazoa > Nematoda > Enoplea > Mermithida > Mermithidae > Mermis > Mermis nigrescens. The sequence continues at coordinate 60,859 of JAVLUZ010000348.1, read as the reverse complement.
TAATTTGTCATGAATGAGTAGTTGAATATTCGGTAGATTAGAAACGGCCTTAAAAGGAGTGAGCTTGGAAATCGCATCGGATAATTCAGACAGTTTCTCATTTACGGATGTTTCAAAAGAATGCAGATGGTTTTCAAGAGCGACAATCTTGTGTTTAATAGCAAAAATACGCTTATTAGTAGGCAAGCAGATCGGACTGAAAAATAACTGGTCCAATGATGCCAAGAGATCGTACGCATCCTTGTCGAGACTCGACGCAAGATCCATGAAACCAGTTCTTACAAAAATCGCAGAAGATTCCATGATTATCGTTCACCGTCAAATCGCACTTCGGACAATAAACGGTAACTTTCAGGATATTCTTATCGGCTGTAGAACTTTTAGACTGAGACATCGTGCAAAGTGGAAATACGCAATGAAGAAAATGGACAATTGATTATTAAGTGAACAATAGTACGGTATTGATCAGATCAAATATAAGTAGTAACGCATTGTGGCTCTTCAGCTCGTTTTAGTCGCCACCTCCTTTGACTCGGGTTTATTATCCCTGCGATTTGGTTGACATTATAGACCAGACCCAAAATTTTTCCCCGCTTTTTCCGACCTTTTTCCACGTTTTTTGAGAGGTCTAAAAACGTTAAAAATAGAGCGCCTGTGTTGAAAAATCAGTGTTTTTTAAGTAGAAAATCCTATGTACACATGCAATAGGGGTGTTTGATGCACTTTTTATATAAAACTTTCGCGCTCTACTAGAAATATCACGATCAGTATACGTTATTTCTGTTGAAACTTGAATTTCCTTCCTCCAGTAAAGCATTTTAGCCAATTCTGAAGTTGTCTTTGACAATTAAAACTAATTTATCAAATGGCCCGAAGGGCTAAACTCAAGAATATGGTACTTTTAGAAAAGGAGCAAAACGAATACGGCATACCAAAATTGTTTTGCCAAACTGGTAGAACATGATAAATTGAAGCGCGAAAAAAAATTTGCTGAAAATCAGAGCCATACTTGCAAAGTTGCAGGCAACTCTCGATTTGAGTGTTGGGTGGGACGATTAAACGGCTCGATCCAAGGACTTACACATTTGTCAGAAATAAATAATATGGGCTGAAATTACGGAAGGAAGCAAAGCAATGAAGGAGAAAAAAGAAAAATGGCGCGGAAACCTGTTCGGAATTTTAAAAACTTAAAAAAATTTTCATGTTTTTAGCATGTTTTTTTCGGTTTTACTTGATAAGATATACGAAAATCTAAGTTTTTGCTTCTATTATACTTAGGCTTAGGCTTAGTATATCGGAAAAGGTGTTTTAAGCTGCTTAGGTCGAGGTCGCTCCCGCTCAGGTCGATGTATAGATGCTTAGATCGATGTATATATAGATGCTTAGGTCAATGTATAGATGCTTAGGTCGATGTATAGATGCATAGGTCGACGTAAATTGGGTATCTACATGTGATTCTGCATTCAGTTGTTTGAATCTTTAAATACTTAGGTCGAGAAGATGCTTGCTTAGGTCGAGAAGAGGCTAATTAACGAAACCCATAGCTTTTGTAATATTGATCATAGAAGGATGAAATTTTTTCCCGCGCTTTCTTTCTACATGTTCTAAGTACTGAGCAAAAAAATCCGCTCTTCTGAAGTTTATTTTTTAGTATTTTAAACGTACTATATTCTTAAGTTACTCCGGCGTGAAGCGCCGGAAACTTTTGGAATTTCACCTCTCTAAAACGCATTTTTGCATTACAAAAACTAACCAAATCCGTGCAGGAGATAAGGATTTTCAATCGTAGTGAAGTTCTAAACCAGGTTGTCGATAAAAATGCTGCAATTGGCGCGGCGCGGCTTGAAAATTAATAACAAGTAAGAATTAAAGCAATTCGGCGCGAAGCGCCGAAAAATTTTTGAAGTTTTACCTCTCTAAAACGCATTTTTTACATTACAAAAAATTTCTACAAATGCCAACCAAGCCCAAAAATTTTTTTCCATCTCTTAAAATTTTGTTTGACAAATAGACCAAAAAGTGGAAAAAAACAGTGCTTCGCATCGATTAATTTTGGCGGTATTCCTATTGCAGATTGACAGCTATGTTTTGAACGTGAATTGAAAAAGTGTACAAAGCTGTACACTGTCTGGAATATCTCTGCTTTGCACGTTTCCTATGTTTTCGCATGTGCTGATTTCATTGGGGGACATTTTTAAATTACGTTATCAAACGCGCGCGTGAGCGAGTAGAACAAATGCGATTTAAAGAACGGTCGAATTGAGCATTCTTCATTAGACGACTTAGTTAGTGCATACATGACTGACCAAAATGTTGGTGCCAGTGTTCAAAATAAGGGCAATGCTTAGATACCAATGTTGGTACCCTATTTTTCAAATACCAACGTTGGTACCTAACGCTGCGTTAGGTACCAAAGTTTTTCCTTTTGGAAAATTTTTCAAGAAAAACTTGCTGTTTCGGGGATCGAAATGTTTAAGTTGTGTTAGAAAAGTTTTCTTAGATTTTTACTCGTTTTATAAATTTTCAGTTTTTTCAAGAACTGAACGTGCTGGCGCAAAACGAACAGATTCGCAATTAGCGTGATAAATTGTTCGAGTCACTGTTCAAAATTAAAATGCAAGAATATCATTCTGACAATAAGGTAAATAAGTCGATTTTTTTCTAACATTGACTAGATGAAAGAATGAAAGAATGCAGAAAAACCCACGCTTTGCGCTTTTGGATTTTTTGGACGCTTCATAGCATGATAACAGTCTCTTAAAAATTCGAGCTCGTGCGTTTGAACATTTTTATAAAATCCTATAAAATTTTCGCGCAGCGCACGAAGAATGTTTTTCGAAGATGCTTGAAATTCGAACTTTCAAAGAAATCGCCGGGTTATCTGAGACTGACGTCTTTAAAAATGTTGAAAAAAGTGTCAAAATTTATCGCTGATTCAGTCGTTTTCGCTATTATATTTTTTAGGAAGTTAAAATCTGATTTTTGGTGAAATATCTAGAAGTTTGAGAATTTAACTTAGGTACTATTTTTATGTTTGACAAATATGTGGAATTGAATTTAGTGGCGACGTACCACTGATATTTCTCCAACTCGAAAATCGTGCATGACATTTTATTCCAACGTGTCGTTTCTTTCCACGCTTTCCCTCGCAGTGATGGTGGTTGTATGCATTGAGCAACAAGACATTAACCCGGCCCAGCACCGCCAAAATTTTTGTCATCGTTAGCAGCAGTTCAAACAAACTTTTATATGTGGCAATGACAGATCAGAAGGAAATGGAAACTCTTATGGTAAGGAAGCATTTCTTGCTTTGCTTGACTCGCTTTAGGTAAAAACTGCTTTATTGTAGGCACTGCAGCAGGCCCATATCCTGCTCGATTTGCCGTTCCGGTCGGCATTATGAACTCAAAGCACCTATCGAATTTATTCTAAGTTTTTTAATGTTATACGTATACCTATAAATGATACATATAAGCTTTTGGCTGTCTTTCTTCCAAAGCTTTACCTATTTCAAGGTCTTACTTCATACTGAGACTTAGTAGTGCGGAAAGAGAAGCTACCGCAAATGTTCGTGGCTTTTTAGGGAGCTTAGCTGGATGGTATGATAAGTATTAGAATACTACTTTTCTAAGCGTGCCAGAATTGTTGAAAAGGGAAACGAAAATTTTTCACCAAAATCGGTTCAGTTAGAGCCGTAGGACTTCATTTACCAAAAAATAAATTACTAAAATAAAAACCTTTTTTTAATAAGGGCGGATGCATGCAACAAAGACAGAATTTCAACAGTCGCACTGAAGTAACGAATGCTATTTTGGTTTTTGAATACCCTGGTGTAAGTCTAGATAAATAAATATGAGGTAACGGAGCGCACTCGCTGCGCTAAAGTGCTCCAGTGAGGTTCGGGCAAATATTATAGAATGTTGAAGAGGAGGGCATTCGGAAATTAATTGATAGCATTAAAATTTGCACCAAATCGGGCTAAATATTTATACTGAATTTACCCAAAGATATTACGAATTTTAAGAAAATTGCATCATTACAAATCGATGTTGTAAACTTTTGCACGCTATGTACATGCATTATCTGGGGGTTCAAACCCCCTACCCTACCAGAAAAATTTTCACTCCCCGCAGAAATTTTTTCACCCCTCCCCAGAATTCACGATTTTTCAATAGTTTCCTAAAATTTCCTGAAAATTCGTAAGAAAATTCCTTTTAAGCATTTTTAGCTATCCATTTGCTCAAAAGTGTCAAATTTTCAACGCTTCGCGCCATATGCTCATGTTTTGACTATGTATATTTTGTTCAATTTATTTAACTTTTTTGATTTTTCCATGGTTTTATGCTCTAGAAAGATAGAGCATCGTCAGAAAGGCCAAAACGGTGTTTTTGACACGTATCAGCATTTTCTGGCCCAAAAAGGCACTTTAGGATTTCATCCCTACCCAGAATTTGAAATTCAGTGAGCGGGACGGTTTTCTGAGCAAAAAATCCTCTTCGTCCAGAATATCTGCGCAGAATTCAGGTCTAAGTTTGCCATACCAAGAATTCCTATGCTTTGCATGTATGGCTGCAGGGGCGTAACCAGGATTTTATTTCAGGGAGAAAAATTTTTGGAGTCCTACATATATTCTCGGGAACCATTAGGAGATACGCGAAAATAATGGGATTTTTGAGCGTATGCCATGGTGAAGTGAAAAATTTTAGAAAAATTAGAATTTTTTTGCTTGATTTCAAACTTGGATATCAAAAATCTATCTTTTAACCTATCGGTATTACTAATTTCTCAATATCAAGTTAAAGCTTGACTCCAAAACATTTCGAAAGTCTTCTTTGCATTTAATTTTGCGGTTTTGCAAAGAAAACTAATGCAGAAAATAAGAAATCCGGCGCGAGGCGCCGGAAAATTTTGAGTTTAGAAGCTAAAAAGTGTGCTAAAAGCGCATTTTGGGTGTCCTTTTAGTTGACTTTGAGAATTTTTAATTTTTTCCTCTAGGGACCCTTGTGAAAAATAAAAATATTTTTTTATTTGGGGAGGCGGCCCCCCCGCCCTCCCCTGCTTACGCCTCTGTATGGCTGTGTATCTCGATGCATGGTAATTACTTTTATGAAATCAAAAGCTAATTCTACGGGACTCTGCTGAAAAACTGTCAAAAATAAAATTTGAAAAATCAGTAAAAGGCTGGATTTAAAATAAACGGAATCAAATGCTATATTATTTATAAGAAAACAGAAGAATTTATGAAAACAATTCTAATTGGTGGGGGCATAATTTGAATAAGTTCGAATGACTGCATTTAGCATTGGTAAGAGATAATATTCGATTTTTAAATTTAGTGAGAAAGATACATGCACACGGTCAAAAGTTCTGGGAGGGGGTAAACCGGGTTTCCTAGGGGGGTAATAAGTGTTTCTGTTTTTTACCTATTTAATGTCAAATTTTGATACCTAATTCGTTTTATTTCATTCTTCATGAATATTTATGGTTGAATTTGCATGAAAACAATAACGATAATGGCGATTGAATGACCAGCAACATCAAAAATTCACAAAATAATGAAAAAAATTGTTTGGATGAATTAATTGGACAGTCTATCGCTCGGAAAATTAGTATATGTACCTAAAACTATACTGTTACACGTCATTACTACACTTTTTCATGATTCGAGCAACAGGTTTGGTCCCAAAACGGCCTGAGGGGTATGCATTCCAAAAGTCCTGATAGGGGGGATATCCCCCCAGTGTGCATATGTAATGGGGAGGGTTGAGCAATGGGGGGTGAATAATTTTTCACTTAAGGTTAAAAAAATTAATAGCTTATGCAGATACATATGCACATGTATAGACATTTTGGCCGAGTGAAGAACATCATACAGCCTTTTCTGACCTGAGAAAAAGCATTGTATAGTCTTCTTTTAGTTCGAAAAACGCTACAGTAGGTAAATTTAGTCATAAGAATTTTTTATACGAATTGTATGAAGTTATAAAAATTGCTCTGTATTCTGGTCTATTCTAGTCCAAAGTCGTATAAATATATATTTTTATAACAAAAAATAGCCGTATAGTACATAAATTAAAAGACGAAAAATCGCTGCCAATCTTTACAACTCATAAAAATCGCTGTTTAACGTCATACATAGCTGCTAGTTCTTCTAAAGACAGAAAAATTATTAAACAACCTTTTTAGAGTCAGAAAAATCGTTGCATGAACTTAGAAAAATAACTGCACATGCTTTTTGGATGCTGGAAATTTTATTTGAAAGGACAAACTTGTACAGTATCGGCTTTGATTCATAGAATCTGAATCAACGATAGGTGAAGCTTTATATTCTTTTGGATTTTCACAGTTTCTTTGGTTTATCAGAGAGAAGCTGAACGTCCAATCTCAAGCTTGAGATGAAACGGATCGGGACTGAATTTGACTTTGCTCCCTAACATTTGTTTTGGCATAAAATTATGAACACCTCAAGCATACATACGTGTAACGGCTTGAAATTATGAGTGGCGGGTCCCCGGCCATTTTTACGAGAGGGGGGGTTCGGAGCCGGATCTCCGGTCGATCCCTAAATGTTAATATTTTGAAGGTACTGTAACGAACGAGTGTAGTCATCAATCGTATTTTAGGAAGAAATTGTTAAAGCCACACAGTATGGCGAATTAGATCGTTGTCGCCAAATTATTCAAGCTGGATTTGATGTTAATGCTAGAGATAAGGACGATTGCTCTCTTCTTCATTGGGCGGCCATAAACAATCGTCTTGACATAATCAGGTTTGAAAGTCTCTTCATCTCCTTGCCATTTTCTGAGGATATTTCATGCTGAGCGATCTATATGGTAGATGGGGTTTTAAATTTGCCGGATTTGCATAATGGTTGCCAGAAAATTCCATGAAAAACTTAAGTCTTATGTGATTCAGTAATAGTGGTGATTTGTAGCGCTAAATATGTGTATTTAATTCATGAAGGACAATATAAATTTACTTAATTTGCGCGAAGGAAGTATTTTATGTTTGTTCGCTATTTGATTTGCACATTATAGTAGCATATGTATATAATCTTTTGCCATTTTAATCAAGGCGCCGATTTATAAGTTAAACTTTTATTGGCCAATGTTCCCAATCGGGAACATATTTTCAAAATTTTGTTGCAAAACAGCTACTCAATTAATTTAAATAAGACTTGTTTTGGATGAGAAACAAGATGTTTGCCTATCCTGTGAGAGCAACTTCAAAACTTAATTATGAGTATGTGCTATGCTATACTGCCTTAAATTAGACAAAAATAGCAAAAGTTTGTCATGTTTAGAAATTTGCATATCGTCAATTGACAATTGACATACAAAATTTTTGAGCCTAATGTCATGCAGTCATGTTTGCAGAGGTTTATTGATCATTTTGGTATGTTATTCAATTTTATTTAGATGGTCATCAAAAGTTATAGTTAAATTTATATTGATGTTCCCGTTTGGGAACGTTGGCTCCTAGGAGTGCAAAAATATTTAATTCCTGGAAAGAGAACAAAATCTATGGGGCAGCATATGTAACCTCGGCTATGCTCTTTAGTGGCCTCTCATGCATTCCTTCAATTTTCTAGAGCTCCACAAGCATTCTGGTATGACTCCAATGCGCATATTCAAAATATTAAATGCAGAATTATGGGATTGTTTACTTGATTCAATGTGTTACGATTGCACAACAATGTAGCTCTTGATTTCTAGCGGTTTTTAGGCAAAAATTAAGTGTTTCTGTAAATAATTTTAGGTGCTTTTGCAGAAATTACCTGCTCTACCTTACTTTGCTTTATTTTTTTACCATAACTTACAGAGCTATGAATCTTTAGAGGCTTGAAGACAAATTTTCTTTGAATTCATGCACAATATCATGTGTTTTTGATCTGTGGAACATGCACTGTACTTTATCAAACATTATAAAACTACTGATTTCTAACATTTTTTAATAGCTCAGAAGCATGCTAACAACATAACTAAACTTTGAGTGTAAGTTTATTGGACTATCGATAACAACTGTGGATAGGTAAATGTCAGAATGAGTAAACGTATGATATTATGACTTACTTCAATTTGCTGAAAAATTTTACTTATTGAAAATTGAATGAAATTGCCAAATTGACTGTATTACACCCTGACTTCCTGTTATTTCCCGAATCTTGATTCATGGTTTCTAATTTTTAGTATACCAAAATAGTCGATGCAGTGTAAATAGCTCTGAGATCACGGGCATTAGTTCAACAGCGTAGAAATGAGAAAACCAACAAATTTTGAAAAATCCAGAAAAAACGAAAATACAGATTATATGTAGCTCAATGATAGTTTTTACTCATCTTAGCTAGACATTATTTAATGTTATCTAGAAAGCAAGCAAATCTAACAAAAAACAAATATAAAGTTACGGTGTCTACTGAAAGTTTCTTGGTTTTCTGAGGTTTATGGTTGCCATAAGGTTTCAAATACTCAAAACCACACCCTTGTAGGCTCTCTATTTGACAATTTGACAGTTTGGATTACTTGTGTTATCAATGTTTGTAGCAGATTGCTTTAATCTTATATGTTTTGCAAAACATAAGAGAAGATGAAATTTGGCAAAAATGTTCCCCAAGAAGCCAACGTTCCCAAATGGGAACATATGAACAACATGATAGAGAGAAGAGCTTTTGCTCTGTTTTTTTGCATACAGTCTTACATTTTACAGATTTGAAACATATTAAGATTGCATTGCTGTAGCACATCTGCATCATAGAGCGGACTCTAAAAGGTTAAGGGCTCGAGCATTATTAAAATTTTCGATTATATTCAATCGCTAAGTATCCGTTCCTGTTGATCGGTAATACGAAGCGATATATTGATCAAAAAACCTTACATATGTCGTAGGTGGACTCAGCGTTGATTGTTTTTATTTATGTAAGCGAATTCCCAGGTTTTATCTGTCGAGGGGAGCTGATATAAATGCGATTGGTGGTGAATTGCAGTCGACGCCTCTGTATTGGGCAGTCAGGTAATCAGTATGAAATCTGACGTAGGCAAGGCAGTTTTTTTGAACTCGATATTCATGTGTGTAGCTCTTTTTTACTTATGTATTCCGCACTGATTATTTTTCTTAATTATGCAAGGCAAAGAAATGAGCAGCAATCAAAGCTCTGCCTAATTTATTTTGGATGAATGGCATCTGATTTGGTCCCGTCCCGCTAGACCCACCGTCCCGCTTGACCCACCGTCCCGCTAGACCCACCGTCTCGCTAAACCCACTTTTTCGTCCCGCTAGACCCACCGGAAGTCTCGCTAGACCCACCACGTGCATAATGAGGTGTCCCGCTAGACCCACCATTTTGCGACCGTCCCGCTAGACCCACTGTCTCGGAAGACCCACCCGAAAAATGAAGACATACCTATTACATCGTCGCTTAAACGTTTCTGCGATTTTTTTTGAAAAATATAAAAAGTTTCGTTATTATCAGCTTCACAGACTAACATAGCTGACTTCATGTAACGAGTTAAAACGAGTGTATCCATTCAAGTATATACGTTTAGTCAAATATATAAATAATTAATTAAAAAATAATTACATTTAATTAACCAACTAATCAATTAAATTTAATCAATAAATGAATAATTTTGTATATTATTGCATGAAATTGTGTACATTACAAATTATAACATGCAAAGAAGATATGTGCGTGCGTGCATGTGTGTGGCAATGAAAAGTAACTAGCCATGGCCGATTATTTTTTTAAGAATAAATTTTTATTTTTCATGTCAAGGAATACACTCTTGTCAAACACATTTCAGAGTGCATTTTCTGCTTTTTATTGTAATGGTATTGTACTCTTTGTATCCTTCGATCAGAGAATTTCCGCATACGGCTCAACAATAATCGGGCCTAAAGGATGTTGCAAATTCTCACTAAAAAATCGGAAATGTTAATTAGGTCATTGTCAATAAATCCGAATCTGTTTTCAAAAATAGGACTAAGGAGGGCTAATGTCCATGTGCTCAGTTTATTTCATCGCTTCAAGGACTATATAGAAATTTTGATTTCGAATCGAGCCATGAATTTCGGTCGCGCTAAGGCAGTATTATGTTTGATATGATAAAAGTTGCTGATTTTTTATGTACCTACCGGCTTGTCATATTCGAATGAAATACCTATGGTAATTATGTACAATTGCGCATTCATGAAAACAAACTAACCGCTTGTTATTTATTGTCACACACCACAAACTTGCTTTAAATTAATGATTACAAAAACTTTTGTATAATTCACTTAAGCGTCTTGATAACTATTTTTCATTTCACATGTAATATGTATGTCTTCACTTTTTCGGGTGGATCTTCCGAGACAGTGGGTCTAGCGGGACGGTCGCACAACGGTGGGTCTAGCGGGACACCTCATTATGCACGTGGTGGGTCTAGCGAGACTTCCGGTGGGTCCAGCGGGACGAAAAAGTGGGTCTAGCGAGACGGTGGGTCTAGCGGGACGGTGGGTCTAGCGGGACGGTGGGTCAAGCGGGTCACAATCTCTGATTTGAATCATATGAGAGCAAACCCCAGAGTAAATCGCTGGATTTTAATTGACAGACGCAAATTAAACTGCATCATTATTTTCTTATCTCATGTTTTCTGAAATACATTTACTTTCAAATTTGTTACTTATATTTGCATATCTGGAATGAGACAATGCACGGAAATCGTTTTTGTTCTTAAAAATTCGCATCTGTTAAGGACCTTCAAAAAGCTACATCAGTGCATTTTCATACATATATTGTTTTGTGCTTATTTCTTTTCTGCGCTTGCATAACGTATTTCATGCGCTTCTTTCTGCTTAACGCAATAGCAACAAACGGCTACCCCTTCTGTATTTGAGCCCAGAAATTTTTTTGCGCTTTTAATAGATTAATCTTTTAGTTATCCTTATTCTGCGATGTATGTAACGGAAAAAATTATATTCCCAAACCTAATGTGTTTTCTGCTCACTGTTTTGTTATTATAGGTCGCTATTTATTGCATTCTTTATTTGAGCTTTCGCGCTTTAATGTTCGATTTATATTTTTTTAAATTTATAATTTAAAATATTCATAAATTTTCATCTTTTTTAAATAAGTTTTTATCCCTATCCTAGGTTCGTTGTTATAGGTGAGCGGCACCAAAATTCTGGGGGTGCAAGATTTTTCAAAGGTAAAAAATGGCCTTAAAAATGGTGGTAAGGCGAAAAACACTATTTTTCAACGTTTCTCAACGAGCACTATCCATTGGCATCAAAAAATTGCGAGAAAAAGAAACAAAAAAAATTTAAAAATTGAATTCTGTGGGGGGGTTATTTTGGTTTCTGAGGGTTCATACCCCCCAAACCCCCCACGCTCAGGTTACTTCATTGCGCTCTGATCTTTTGCTAATATTTTAGGCAAGGGCATCTGCTTGCAACTGTTTTATTGGTAAAATACGGTGCTGATTCTATTATTCCTGGCATTGAAGGTAATTTTATTAAAGCTTTACTACGGCTAGCGTTACCTTCATTTTTATTTTGCGCCAGTTTTCCATTATAAATCATCGTAAATTTTTACCCCTTTATTCAAATTTTGTCCTCGCTTCAAAGAATCATTTATAATATTGTGCTTTCAATTTTCGTCGTTTGTTTTTCTGTCTATTTGCCTTTCAGATTTAACGGATGATACTATGTGTATTATATACGTTATCAGAGATCCATTACAGACATATTACCTAGGCATTGCATACTTTTTAAATTGTTTCTCTCATGCACATTGCGGTCTTTTAGAACTAATTATGATTTTTTTAGTCGTATTAAAAGTTTTACAATCTGTATCTAGTCATTTTCTATCATTTAGAGATATAAAAATTGAATATTTTTAATCAAGTTGGTAGGCAGATTGACTCATAATTGATCGATTTATACTCCGTTAGAAAGATTAGGGATGCGTTAATATTTGATAAATAATTTATTAGAAAACGCTTAACTTCAGTTTCATTTATGCTTATGATATGTATATACTTCATTCGGACATGTCATTCTAAACTAATTTATTTTGGAAAATCGAATAATGCTAGAAAACATGTTTGAGTTTTATTTTCGTACACGAATTAATATTTTTTATAATTTCTTGTCTCTTACGTTTTTCCTGATTTATCTCCAGTATGAATAACCTTTTTCATATTTGTTCCTTTCATCAGGCTGCGCTCCTATCCACGTCGCTAGTCAGTTTGGCCATACTCCAATTGTCGCCTATCTTACTGCAAAAGGTTGTGACGTCAATCTGGCAGACAAGCACGGTTGTACTCCGTTAATGTTCGCTGTCCAGAAAAATTATTCGTAAATTGTGATACCTTTTTTACAGGATGGGCCAGAAAAAAGTCTACACCCCAATGTTACTGGCAGGGGCGTAACCAGCCGGGGGCGGGGGCCGCCCCCCCCCCCGGAATGAAAAATATTCTGATTTTTCACAAGGGTCCCCCAAAGAAAAAATTAAAAATTCTCAAATTCAACTAAAAAGGATAGCCAAAATGCGTTTTTAGCACACTTTCTAGCTCTAAAACTCAAATATTCTCCGCGCTTCGCGCCGGATTTCTTATTTTCTATCTTTTTCTTACCTTAGAAGCCCAGATTTGACTTAAAAATAGCGAATATTTCTAAAATTTTCGGCGCTTCACGCCGATTCATTATTTTATGCACTATTTTTCTTTGCAAAACCGCAAAATTAAATGCAAAGAAAAAATTTCGAATTGTTTTGGAGTCAAATCTTTAACTTGATATCGAGAAGTTAGTCGTACCAATAGGTTGAAAGATAGATTTTTGATATCCAAGTTTGAAATCAAGCAAGAAAATTTTTGAATTTTTTTAAATTTTTTACTTCACCATGGCATAAATCTCGTCGAGAAACGCTCAAAAATGCCGTTATTTTCGCGTCCTAATGGTTCCCGAGATATAGGACTTCAACAATTTTGGCCCCCTCCCCGAAATACATAAAATCCTGGTTACGCCCCTGTCTACTGGTCATAACTTCGGTAAATATGGATATAAATCTTTAAGTCCATCTTCATGAAATCGACAAAACTGTCCTTGCTTAAATCATGGATAAAATTTTGGCCATCTGCCAGCGGTTAGGACGCGACAGCGATTTGTTTACACCATATTTTAATATTTTTACATAAACCCCAAAACCTTGTTTGATTCTGTCATCAATTTGCTCACCCTTTTCTTTCGACGATATCTTACAGTTTTTCCCCTAGTAGAAAGAAGTACTTACTTTGTGAGTAAAAGTAAGTAAGAAGCACTTATTTACCTACTTTACAATGTGCTAATATCTTTTTTAACTGGAAATATTGTCAAAAAAGGGAACTGTGGATTAACATAGTTTTATGTTATTTTAGCCTTTCTACCAGTTCTTGTGGCAATTATGGCTCAGAAAAGCACTTTGATTAACTTCGTTCGCCAGAGCGATCATGATGGGCATCTATGGTCGGTCATGAATCGCTTCTCTCCAGCCATTAACCTACATACATTCTTCAATGATTTGGAGCTTGTTATCTAATCCTGGTCTTTTTACCTTAAACCAAAACAATTAAATTATAATTTTAACCACGGCTTTTTTGCATCATGCGAATGGAGTCTGGGCGCTTATTCGCACGTCGTGCAAATGAAAAATTTCAAGTAAAAAGGGTAAATTTGTGTTTAAAATGTCATTTTACTTCTCCGAAATCCTTTTCGCTACAAAAATCTTATAATTAAAGAAACCCAAAGCCCCAAAATGTCAGAATTTTTTTATTCACTTCCCTCTCAAATTGGTTATAAAAACGTTGAAAAGGCGACGTACGCATCATACTAGCTTATACATGCAACTTGTAATCTGATCTTGGCGCAAATGCTTACAAATGATACAAAATTTCATTAGCACGTGTGCAAATGGGGATCAACCAATAAATGCAATTCTCATTAAATTTTTTAGGTAAGTGATGGAAGTTTTTCATCGAGGTTCTTTAATTCTTTTTGCTAGAGTAATTCGTTTTTCAGACTGGATCCCGTGCAGCTTTTGATAACTCTTGGCGCTGACTGTAATTTGAAGGATTGCAATGGAGATACAGCCTTGCACTACGCTATTTCTCACAGTAATCATACTGCTGTATCCCTGTTATTGAAGCATGGTGCCGATTTGACGCTACGTAATAATCGGGTATGTATGTACATCACATACTTACGAGTATTTTTTATTTTTATCTCTGTTTGTGTTTGTCTTCCTTGCTGTCTACTTATGTTTTTATGCGATTAGTCCGTGAAACATTGAGATGAAAATATGTCGCCATATTTATCATCACATACTTGTTTGACCTGATGTCCGAATAATTATGTAAATTATTACATGCATACGTATGCATGCATACATGTACGTACACACGTACATATATGCAGTATGCACATAAGTATAGGTATGTAGTACATAAATATAGATTTTGAAATTTTTTGGCGCTAGTTCTGATTTCTATCAAAAGATTCGTTAGCGCACTATATCTATGTATTTATACAACGTATGTACACGTTCGGGATTACATGTGTAAAAAACTTGATTGTACTCGAAGTCTGAAATGCTTGAGAATTTGGATTTTCCAAAATGGGACGGTCCACTTTAAATAAGGGTTTTTCGGTAAATAGTGAAAAAATTGATTTTCAAAGAGACTTAGGAAATTGCTTTAAGTTTCAACGGGTTACAGGCACTGTTTTCTTTTTTGTACAAAAAGACAGTTGGTTTTTTTGTTTAATCGAAAAGAGGCTAAAAACTGCCTGTACTTCATGTACAAAGATGTACAAAGATCGCTCCTAAAATCTTTGCACGAGCCTCAAAATCATTATTTTTGTACGAGCCCCAAAATCATTGTCCTGTACAAAAATAAAAAACAGTGGTTAAGGGCTAAAAACCTTTCTCATAATCAATATTTTAATAATATTATTTACCCTTTTTTGAACGTGTACGTGTTCTCTGAAAGCAAATTGCACATTTTATGATAATTTGAGCAACACAATTTAAGAATGATGTCGCTAATAAGTTCATTTATTTAATCGCTCGAGAAATACTCGCACATATTCTATACATATGTACAGGTTTATTCTACGTCAAGTAATCCAAAATTAAGGAAAGTCCCCGCTTTTGTATTTCGGATTTTTTCAAAGTTCACATGGAGAACAACGAGGTATGTACGTACCAAGGAAAATATCCCAGAATGTCAGACCCCTAAAGATAATAGCCGCTGAGCTCTGCCCTCCTTATCAAATTGGTCTAATCAAGCTAAACGCAAAGGTTCAAATAATGTGTTTGGGGCTGCTAATAAAACAAATACATATATAATTGCTCAAGGACCTTGAAAAACGGTACCTATGCTTAAATAACTTGGTCTGATTTGTATGCTACCAGCTGATATTTCCTGAAAGCCATTATGCTTGCGATTTCGCATCAACTCTTATGTCAATGGACGTATCACAATGTCACTTTAGCTTGCCTTTTTATAAAAGACGTGGAATTCGCCAATTTTCAGGTCTAATTGCAAAAAAGTGAGCCTTAATCGTGTTGCAACTTTTACCATTTGAAAGACAAAATTTGATGTTTGGGAATCAATTTTTTCTATTTTACAATGTAGTGATTGAGTTTCGTTTTTTATTTGGCGCCCAAATTTATTGATAAAAACTTTCTATATAAATTGGTAATACTTTTTTTGATAAATTAGTATATTATTTTTAATCATTCTTTAAAAAAAATCATTAGGATAATCAGTATATGTAGAAAGAAATTATTCTCTCAGGTAGTAACATTTTTATTAATATACGAATTAATTATTATTTATATTCATTAAAAACTAATTCTTACTCTATTAAAAAGATGATTGAATGAACAAACTTGATAGTTTAATTGCCGTAATGCTATAAATTATGCTTGCTGGCCTGGATTTTTTTCTAGGTGGGGACTAGGGATCGACCGGAGATCCATTTTTTCCTCCGGGCCGGAGCCGGAGCTCCGGCCATCGTCACCTCCGGCTCCGGCCAGAGCCGGAGCCGGAGGCCGAAAGCCGGAGGTGAACTTAGAATTTTCAGTGAACTAGAATTTTCACAAGCCGTAAATATAATTCATATGAGGTACAGTATATAGGTTTGTATAAATACATTGCTCATGGATAAGTAAAAGATCTGTAGAAGTGAATGTTTATTATCTAGCCATGCATTTATATGTACTAAAATATTGCGACCATATGAAATTTATTATTCATTCCATAATGTACCTATTAATCGAGCTATGCGAAAATCAAGAAGACTATCATGCAATAACGTTCTACTAGTTCTCTCCTCACCATAGGTGGGCAGCACCAAAATTCATTTTTCGACGTTGTTCATTGAGCACTATCTTATGGCATCAAACAATCGCTAAAAAAGCAAAAAAAAATTTTTAAAATTTAAATTCTGGGGGGGTATTTCAACTTCTGGGGTGCATACCCCCCACGCCCATGTGTGCTCCTCACCTATTACACATGTTCTCAAATGACTGGTCTGGCAGCGGCGGTTGGGTAATCGAAAAAATCATTTAATTAGCATATTTCTATTTTTAGCTCCAATCTCACCGCTTTCTCGCTTGCCCTTATTGTCTGGATGCACTTATACTCGAAAAGTACCCAAATAAACATAGCATAAAGAGCTTAGCAATGTGTCTGTATGTACTTATATCTACAATCTGTAATAGCTCAAAAAGTAAGTGAGCAGACTACGTCGCATCAAGTTATTTATTCTGGCACTCGAAAGAGATTTATATCCATTTGTGCGCTGAATTAAAGCGGACTCGGCTCGCTTTGCATTCTGAAATATTCTCGTTCATTATTAAGCAAAATATATGATATATATAATTCACCAATGGTGCATTCAGCAATGCCACATTAGTGTTCACATTCACAGCTTCACTTATTAAACCTGTGTTTGTACAAATTCACAAAATAGACAATCTGAGTGCTGAGCTTCAAAAGGAAAGAAGAGCGTTAAAGCATTGAATGATTCGGTTCAAAAACCTCCGGCCTCCGGCCCCTTTTCTGTACCTCCGGCCACCGGAGGCCGGAGGACCAAAAAATGGCCGGAGGAGCCGGAGGTCGGAGCCGGAGCCGGAGCTCCGGTCGATCCCCAGTGGGGACAAAACCATAAAATAATAGAAAATTAATTCAACATTTAGTCTGCTGGTCAAATCACGAGACGATGCAAGGGGCTTGTGTGCTTCTAATCGGTTTGATTTTTTCCAGAATGAAACGGCTTACGACTTAGCTGTCAGGAAAAATGACCGGTGGATGAAGGTAAAGTTGGAAGAAGCTTTAATTCGGCATGGTTTGCACGAAAATATTTCACTTATTGCCAGGTTGCGACACAATCAAGTAAAAGAATGAAATAGAACGGTGCGCGTAAATTTATTCGCTGAATCTTAATTTTCTTCATTTTAGGTATTTACATACCAATTTTTCATATTTTTGCCGTTTTTTGTGTTCGTTTTCACTGGTGGCTTATTGGAGTCGAATCTGCCCTACTGGGTAAAAATAATGATAGCAGCTGCAACGTACAGTTCCGTTTACTGCAGCTACAGGTTGGCTACGTACATATTTAGTTGTTATCTACAGACATACATGTAACAGGAGGATGAGGGGATCCCCACTGAGAGTTGGTCGCCCCCCATACACCTAAAGCCAGAAAATTTTTGACTCTCCCTACCCCGATTTTTGGAAAAAAGTCGAATTTTTCGGATGTTTTTTGGTTGTTTTTGGTCAAAAATTAAGGTTCATCTACCCTCTCCCCTAAAAATGGCCGGGCACCCCACTCAGAGTTTCGAGCCGTTATCTGTAGGTCTACAGTCTCCAGTCTCAGTGTCTAATAGCTAAAGGTTTCTCAACATTCAAGATTTTAAATTCAAATAGTTATTTGAAGCGTTCGGTATAAACTACTTTAATATATATAAGTCTTACTAATATTTATGCTCTAATAAGATTGTAAAGTTTTTTAATGCTGAAGCATACGAGTGCAGTGTATATAATAGTGAACTGATGATAATTCATCTTAATTTGCACGTGGGGCACACGTGAACGCAATTTGATTAATTGTCTGTGTATCCATGATTTCGCTTTGATAGTAATTACGTCGTCTTTTTTACTATATTTTAGCTTTGCGTTTATCTGAATAAAGTATTTTGTTGTAAAAAAATTTTTCGTAGGAAAAATTGTATTCTAGAATGTTGTTTCCCAAAGTTCATTTTCGCAGATTTTGTCTTTATCATTTTTTAAAATTTTATTAGAAAGAATAAATAAATCAACTTCATTTACGTACGTATATTTTATATTTACTCTCGTTATGATTCCCCCAACCTTAATTTTCAAAATTATTATTGCGTACTTAGGTATAGTTGCATACGTACTACTCTTTTCAGAATATTCAACTATGAGAAAACAATGCTGGTGCTACCACTCGGTGTTTATTTGGCCACGAAATGTTGGCTACTTGCCACGTGGCTTTTCATCCTATGGCCTGTGATAAATTACTGGACTCATGCTTTAATGTTTGCGTGCCTATTGGCGCTTTTTTACAATTTTTTGAAAGTTTGGCTTTTCGATCCTGGCATAATATCGGCAAATGTGTCTGAAAAATTTAAAGTAAGATATCGATCGGAATTTTTCTGTAGTGTAAATTTGTGTCGGGTCACCTGCTTTATTCTGATATTTTAAATTTGGTTTTCCACGTTTTAATTCCGTTCGAATTTGCTTTTTATTCCATTAGATGTTTTCAAATATCTTTTCTAACAATGTTTTTTTCCATTTTGTCACATTAATAGAAAATAATTTGGCATGCCAGTCACATATAATGATTATTACGGTAATTAAGATTTCTACCACTGTTTTTAATTTTTGGCGGTGCCAAGGAAACCAGTTTTGCGCGTATAAGAATCTTGGGCGTTTGCGCACTTTAGAAGAGCACTTATTAACGAAAATGCACTATGCTTAGCTGTTAATAAGGACGGTAGTTGAGGTCACCTAGAAATTTTCGGCCCTTGGCGCTTTACATGTGTATCAAAAATGCAATAGTATTTTTCAGATTGCTCATATTTGAAGTTATATATTTAATATTTTGACGAGTCGATTTTTCCTTGTGGTTTCTATTTATGAATTATCGAGATGAATTCTTTTTCGATATCTTGCTATTCTTGTTTATATAATTAAATTAAATATCTTGCGTATGACTTTTAGCTCTTATTCAAAAATGACTTGATCAGCTATCTTTACAGAAATTACCGATATATGTACTTACATGTACATAATAGCAGAGAATCTAGGAACCGGACCTCAAATTTTTTGCTTTAAAATCGCATAAATTTGGGTTCGAGAAATAATCAAATTTGGGTTTACATTTTAATTCCAAGCCCTTAATTGTATGGTGTATCTTTTGAGCTGTTTTGCAAACAATAAGTATTACACCCTTCTTATTTTTCCTCACGCTAACCGGCTTTATTTCTGTATTCCTTTATACGTTCGTCTCGTTATTATGATAACAAATTATTCGTCAGACGTTTGTAGGTTAAATTTTGTGTTAAATGCATCATTGAAATATCAGAATCTGAAAGTGATTTCAAAAGCTCGTCGTTTTGCACGACTTGTCTTGTGAAGAAGCTCGTAAGATCAAACATTGTTCCGTGTGCGATAGGTGCGTAGCAAAATTTGACCATCACTGCCCATGGGTAGGCAATTGTATAGGTGAGTCTTCAAATATACAGGGTGGGCCAAAAAGGCTACACCTCGATATCGTAGCATAATTTAGCTAATGTTGACATAAAATTTTGAAATTAGTTGCATTCGACAGATAAATCTGTGCTTGTACCGACCGTGCAAAAATTTTTGGCCAGTTGCCAATTGTTCATGCGCCACAGCGGTCTGTTTACAGTCCGTATTTTATATTGCTTAACTCCCATCATTTCTGCATTGTGTTTTATTACTGCGTATTTAGTACCTTTTTGGACAACATCTCCAGTCGAAAAATTATTAGCACATTGGCTGAACCCCAGAGTTGATACTCCTTTCTACTAGATGCTAAAACTGCAAAAGGTCGTCGAAAGGTTAAGCAAATAAATGAGATGACAGGTTTAAAGAATATTGAAGTAGGGTGTAAACAGATGGCTGCAGCGCCCGAACCGCAGATATGGCCAAATTTTTTAAATGATTCGAGCAAGGACACATTTATCCATCTAATGACAGTAGACTTAAAATTTTATATTCAGATTCCCTTAAGTTATGACCGGTAACATCGAGGTGTAGCCTTTTTTGGCCCACCTTGTATATATCTTAATAACGGGAGAACCGCAAAATTTATATGCAAATTTTAGTGTACTTTTTCATTTTAGCTCTATAACTTTAATTTTAGTTTTATCTTTATATCATTTTACCTATACATACTACTCAACAGCATACATGTAACGGCTCAAAATTTTGGGAGGGGGTCCCCAGCAAATTTTGGGGGGGGGGGGTAAATGACCACCAAATTTTTGGCCAAAAATGGCCTAAAACGCCTAAAAACACTCTAGTTTTTTCCAGAAATCGGTGGAAGGGTTTTAAAATTTTCTGACTTTGGGTGGAGAAGGACGATCGATTCCGGTTGGGGGATCCCTCACCATACATGCACAGCATGGGAATTCTGGGGAGGGGGGTGAAAACCTGAGAGTGCCTTTTCGGGCCCAAAAATGGCCGGTACGCGTTAAAAAGCATCTTTTTTGGCGTTTCTGACGATACTTTATCCTTCTAGAGCATAAAATCATGAAAAAATTTCGAAAAAAGTCGAATGAATTGACCAATATATCGCTTAAAACATGAATATGTGGGGCGATTTTGAGCAAGTAGATAGCCAAAAACCCTTAAAAAGACACTTTTTCTACCAATTTTCAGGTAAGTTTGGAAACTTTTGAAAAATCGCCAATTCTGGGGGAGTGAAAAATTTTTTGCGGGAGGTGAAAAATGATTCTGCGGGGGCTGAAACCCCCAAACCCCCCAAGATCATGTATGATCCCCACCCTACTGTTACATGTCTGTTCAACAGTACTACTTCATAAATAATTGTTAACAGTCGCACGAATTTATTCCTTGTTTTTTAGGTTTGAACAATCATAGAAATTTCGTTGCGTTTCTCTGTCTGTTGGTCATACTATTGTCACTTTGTATATACGGTTGTCTTCG
Source organism: Mermis nigrescens (assembly GCA_036768485.1). Lineage (NCBI taxonomy): Eukaryota > Metazoa > Nematoda > Enoplea > Mermithida > Mermithidae > Mermis > Mermis nigrescens. The sequence goes on along the minus strand of JAVLUZ010000348.1, from coordinate 39,617 downwards.
ATGTAAGCTTTTTGTTAGCAATTCGAATCTGTGCGTATAAGTTTTAAGTTTAGCGTTGCGTTTGGCAGACTGGCTAGTCGCTTGCCAAAAAATCGATCTAGTCACTATTCTATTGTGCTCACCATGGATCACGTGGGTATTTTTGAACGCCGTGGCCCACTTGTCTTGGGTTCTAGTAATGCTTGTTTGCCAGATTTACCAGGTATTCCTGTCTTTACCGTACAATCCATAGCTTCGCAAGAGACGATACCTAATAGCTTATCTTCATATTGTGTCTTGTAAATTAATTTCATAATCCAACAATATCTTTTCTATTACAAAAATGATTTTGATGATTCAATTTGGTTTCGATTTAAATATTTAATCTTGTTTTGATGCAAAGTTTGAAGGCTCGTTCAATTTATATTCCTTTAACTAATTAGAAAGCTGGTTCTTGCTCTTTGAATACGGTCAGTTTATATTCAAACATTGCATAGTCAGACAGTAATATGCATAACATATGTATATTTCCATAATATGTGCATTGAATCTGAAGAAATATCCGTTATCTCAGATTGTATTTCTATCAATGACAACTAACGAACGTCTCAATGCGTATAGATATTTACACTTTCGAGTTGGAAATAGTCACTTCGATATTAAAAGTCCTTTTAGGTGAGAGTGATTTCTTACTCGTATCGTAAAAAATTTCGTTGTTGTTAGGCACATAGCTGGCTGTCCTATTTTGGGGGGACCAACACCAATTTTGGGGGACTAAGCCCAAAAGGGCCTAAAATAGCACAAATTAACGCTTAAAAAGTAAGATTTTTCTGAATTTTGGGGGTTCTGGACCCCCCCCTATCCCCCAGAGCTACGTGTCTGGTTGTTGCTGAATCCTAATTACAAAATTTCGAATTAATTCTGTGTCAAGAAACTTTAGTGCTTTTCGCGTATCCTAAAATTATTCTCGTGTATATTATTCGATTTTAGTGTATAGCGAGATCAGTTTACGCCTGCAGGCAGACATTTAAGTGAAGGGATGGGGGATCCCTTTACCCAAAGTCGGTCGCATAGGTGCGCAAGGTCAGGTTCGGCAGGGGGTGAAATCCTAAAAAATCCAAAACAGTAAATTTAACGTTCACGATTTTTTTGCTGTTTTAACGATCGAAATGGTCAAAATAGCCTATAAAACGTTTCTTTCGTGGTAATATCGCATTTTTAAAAGCATTTTAGTCCATTTTGACTGCATTACATCTTTTTCAACACTGAAAAATGCAAAAATTTACCAATTTTGGGCGCGTTTTGAGTTAAAAGTACTAATCTGGTGCGAAGCGCCGGAAAAATTTTGACGTTTTTATTGCTTTTGACCTCAACATGATGCAAAAAACGTTCCATCAGCTCAAAATCACCGGACAGCACTTGTCCGGCTGACTCTTCAGGGGGCGGGGTTTATCCCCCCTCACCCCCATGTGCATGTATGGTCTGTCGTTCCTCTTCATTCCTCTAAAAGACAGAAAAATTTTAGCCCTTCTCCAGATTTTTGGCGAAAACCTGCGTTTTTGGCCATTTTTTGGTGCTTTTTGACCAAGAATTGGAGCTCATTTACAACCCGTTCAGAATGAGAACAGCTTCGACTATCCTTCCTACTCAATGTGGCATTTTTTCTCTTCGAATTTTTGCTTATTGTGTAATCCGTTCTCTGAATATATTTCTTTCAGTTTTAACAAATTTTATTCGCCCCGATCCTCTTTGAATGCCTGAATTCACTAATCGAGTTTTTCTACGGCATGTTTTGGTTTAAATTGAGAGTGGAATGGGTTATCATAAATTCTGAAGAAGCTGCCATGTTTGGTAATAAAATAAGTCATAACCATAGATTATCTTTGCGAGTTTGGGGGTTTTTCAACTCCTACAAAGGTCAAAAAGGTCAAATACTCATTTTTTGACTAAATTTTTTTCATTTTATTCGCTTTTTTAAATTTTTCATGTTTTTACGTTTCATGAAGATATTGTTATAAATGTCGAAAAATTGTTTTTTGTGATTATTCACCATTTTTCAAATGCGAACAGGCACTTGGAAAAAAATCTTTGGCTCCCCAGAATTCCCATTCTATGCCTGACTTTCTGCTTATTTTTTCAATAATAAGAACTATGAAATTTATGAAACAATTAATAAGTTGGGAGTATTGGCTTTTATTCATTATCGTAGATAGTTGCATGTAAAAAGCTATTGCAAATCACCTATCTACGTATCGAACATATGCGTGCGAGAATGAAAACTAAAAGATCCTCGTCTAAGAAGCGAGCAATTTCTCCCAAAAGTAAATTCGTTTTTTTCAATTATTGGAATTTGTTTTGACTTTAATTTGTCACCAGAAGACAAGGAGTCCTTTCAATTTTTCAATTACATGAATGCACCGTTTGTTTGAAACAATTTTTAGCACTTAGTAAATCAGCTCTTATGAATTAAAGATGATAAATTAAAATGCTGATTTTCCGAAGTGTCTACATTTAATTTCCGCTTGAATTATCAACGATCAAATAAACCTAGCGAAACAAGAGTTTGCTGTGTGACCCAAAAAGAACACTACAACTCAATGTTATTTACATGCTATTCTTTGCTGTAGAAACTAGATCCGTATCAGATAGCTTGTGAAAACAACCGTCTCATAGTGCACATACCCTTAGCAGCTGACCAGAATTTTTTTAGACAGTGCAAACAACATTTTTGTCTATCTAATTCAACAAGCCTCAAAATTTTATGCTCATATTAATCAAAGTTACGATGACGTATAACATTAATTTGTAGACTTTTTGGGTCTGCTTTTAAGGAGGCGTTTGTTTTTTATTTTTAGCAAAGGGCTTTGTAGAAATTTCCTTGAATTTTTCAACTGCTTCCGCGAAGTCAACTTCGAACAAAATGAAGAATGGGAAGCGGCGTTGAGCCGTAAAACTGAATGCAGCTTTATGAATGATACGACCATTTAATCAGCCGTTTCGTTGTTCTGTTTACATATGTAACTGTTGTTTTATTGCTGTTTGTACACTGGTAGTCATTTTTTGCGTAAGAACAAATCGAAGGTATCGAAAAAGTGTTGACGCATGAAGTCTTGTATGAGCGACGACATCGATCCGCGAAAAACAGAGCTTTGATGCAGAACAGCGATAAAAACGCTGAATCATATTCTATAGCTTGCTTATTAGCCAACCAGTGCAAAGTATAAAAATAATTCACGAGCCCACCGTACTGCTATGTTTTTATAAATCACTGCGATCAAGCATTATTGTTTGTTGAAATTTTTCATCGTGTTGTAGCCATAGATGCACAGCATGGCCAATCTGGAGGGTCTGGGGATCAACAATTGAGCTTTTTTTAGCCAAAATGACCTCAAATCTGGTATAAGCGCTAAAATAGCTTTAAAACTATGCACGTTATCACGCAGTTTCTGGTCAATTTGAAGCACTTGGAGAAAATTTTTAATTTTTATCTGTTTTTGGCCTTCATTTTGCATCATTTTTCCCATAACATTTTCGATTTCTCCATTCTGGACGGTCTCTAGACCCCGACCCCTCCCCACGTGCATGTCTGGCTGTAGTTCGTCGTTTACCTAGTAACGTTTGTACTTTCAAATGTGGCCGATACTATAGTATTCGAATGATCTGCTGTATTTATGGATTCTCAGTACTTTACCTCACTTCAATAGGCTCTTTTGGTACTTGTGTCTGATGTTTGTGCTTGCATACGGAATAAATATTCTGTGTGCATCGATGCTTCAGTACCTACATACTTACGTGAAGTTCTTTGTAAATCGATTACTTAATAGTCACCGGAAAAATAGACACCGCGTGTTCTAATTGTGCGCCTTATGAATAGTAATAAATAGCATGCAGATCATTGATAATTCATTTTTGAACACGTATATATAAAGAATAAATAAATTACGAAAAGCCGCCAGGAATTTGAGATAAAAATTCTTAAAAAATCTATTCAACTGTAAATAATGCTATCGATTTCACGCTATTTCATCTAATCGCAAAGAGTCAATTATGTAAAAGTAGGTGCTTAGGGGATAATGCAATTTTCGTGCCACATTAAGAGCTATATATATATATATATATATATATATATACACACACACACATATATATATATATATATATATATATATATATATATATATATATATATATATATATATATATATATATATATATATATATATATATATATTAGAGCTGTGCCGGGGCCGCCTTTTTTGCCGGGGCCGGGGCCCAGGCCCCGGTGCCGGGGCCGGGGCCAATAATAGCGTGCTTTACCATGCTTATAGTACGACCCTGCCCTACCCCTTATATGTACCTATGCATATATTCTTGCTTGTAGATATGCACGTCAAGCGTTAATATTTGTTCGGGATTACAAGATATAACAGAACATGGGCATCGGGGGATCTAGACCCCCAGAATTCTTATTTTCCCCTTCCCAAAAAAAATCCGCTAGACCCCCAGAATTTAATTTTCAGAATTTTTTTCTGTTTTTCTGCTGTTTTTTGATGCTAATGGATAGCTCTCAGAGAAACGCGAGAAAACTGTGTTTTTTTCGCACTACCATATATTATCAGGCACTTTTTGACTTTGAAACATTTTGGACCCCCCTAGAATTTTTGAGCTGCCCATGTATGGATTTAACTCCTCTGACTTGGATGCGTTCCTCAATGTGCTTTACTTTGCACTTTTTTTAGGCTTATTATTCTATTTGTTCTGATAGACGTAGCTGTCTGCTACCAAGCAAGCTGGAAATGCTCGTCTATATGAATTGCAATTTAAAATATGTCAATTTTGATTATTAAATAGAAGTTTGCACCAATCTGACATAGTGAAATAAAGATTTGAATTAGCAAGATCTGTGGTTCTGCTTGAAATTGAGTTTGAAGGTAAATCTGCCCAAAACATTATCAAGTTTCTACATTATAATCGACTCTAACATTGGCCCCGGCGCCGGGGCCGGGGCCTCAACCCCGGCACAGCTCTAATATATATATATATATATATATATATATATATATATATATATATATATATATATATATGTGTGTGTGTGTGTGTATTTTGTCCCATAAAAATTTAGTGACCAAAATAAAAACTCAGATTGAGAAGTTGTTATAGAAGGTTAGCCTAGGAATTTAATAAAACAGCCCAATGAGAAAGTAAAAACACATAGAAGTTTAAACACGAAAAATCTTAATTAAGCAACAGCAATCCTATCAATCGTAAAATAAAAGATGTCATTTTAAAATAGAGTGTGATCACCAGATGAAAGCTTTTTTGATAAAATTTTTCCAACTAAAGATGTTCATGCGCGTTGGAGATTTCGCGACTTAGTTTCCTGTTTTATGCTTGTGCAAGTTAAAAATATTTGCATTTTTCTCACAAAATGTATCTTATCAAAATGGACTCTAAAGCTTAACATTGTCTTAAAGTCCTATTAGAAAAGTACTTATTAAGTTTAAATTAGTGTACAATCGCAGGTACCTATTTGTCAAAAAATCTTAAACTCTTCAGTGCTTCGCGCCAATTGTGAAATATTTTCCATAGTTTTGACTCAAACGCATCCAGAAAAACGACACTGTTCATTAGCCTCTTGAGTGAGAAATAACATTTTTTTCGAAAAGTTTGAATTTTATGATCTCAATGGATAAAGCATGTCGAAAAAGTTGCGGTTTTTGCCAGCTATCGCAACAAGTGCTTCCGAGATAAAAACCAATTATATCGAGTTCGCCCCTTCCCTCTCCTTGGCTGACTTCTGGATACGGATCTGCTGGCTCTTATGAGATCATCGACTCTCCTAGTGACATTGCGCGCTATGTATGTAATGATAAACAAACATTCATCTGGGGATTTGTGGTCTAATCCTTCAAAAGGTGATTTTTGGCCGTCTTAGCTTTACAAATCGCTCTGACTGACCCCGTACGGGCTTTGCTGTGTATTTAAGTACTAGCAAAAGTGCTCCGATGGAACAAAAAGAACGAAATTACTTGGATTTACGCATCATTAACGACGTGAAAGGAGTGGACTAGGAAAGGTTACCTATGTATGCGTGTGAAACTTGTAAAAGTTACTAAAAGCATGTTAGAGAAATTTGATATTGATAAACTGAGTCAGTTATCCCTTTTTCTAGCGATTTCTAGTAGATTCTTACAAGTTTCACAGGCATACATAGATAAATTTTCCTAGTCGTCCTCCTTTTATGTCCTTAATGATGCATAATTCTAAGTATATTCGTCCGTTTTCTTCCATCCGAGCGGTTTCTGCTAGTACCCTACTTTTAATTAGCATGATTTGAGTAAATCAGTAAATATATTCGGTAACATGCCACACAATTATAACAGCAGTCCAAGAACGCGGAAAACAATATTGTTTTGAACATCAGCATCATCTTTTTCAAGCAAAACAATCTTAATTTATTCAAAGAAGATCTAATGTTTTCAGCGTAAACTTCACGCAACTACTAGGTGTTAAAAACTCTTTCACTCAGATTTATAATCCTGACCTTACATGGGACATTTCGAAAAAAACGTGCAACGTTCTGAAACTAAAGCTGATTTTCAGTATAAACTTTACACAACTACTGGGTGTTAAGAAAACAGTAGATTCGTAATCCTGGCCTTACGGTAGGGATGTTCCGGTTCCAGGTTTTTCAAAAAAATCGGTTCCGGTTCCGGTTCTTAGAAAACAAGAATTGGTTCCGGTTCTTGCGTAAGTTGGAACCGTCGGTTCCAGTTCCGGGTTCTTCAACTAGAGAACCGTCGGTTCCGGTTCTCGGTTCCTGTGTTAAAGTATGTACACTCTTGATAGCCTGACTTCACCGGAACATATGACGATGTAATCGAAAGATAAATTATTCAGGAAGTCGTTTCAATCTGGCAACTGCACGTTCAAATAAGTTTTACGTCTAATTGACAATTTACTTATAAATCGCTGAATATTATCTATGTGTTTCTTAATTGGAGACTTATACAGAAATCGAAATGCTTAATTCATGACGAAGATCTGCTGCAATGGTGGGAAGAGAAGTCGAAGAATTTGCCGATTCTCGCGTTTATAGCTAAGCAGTATCTTGCAGCCAGTGGTGCATCTAAGATTTTCCTAAGGGGGCAGTATCCCAACTTTTGCAAAAACAGTCAAAAATAGGTCCGAAAATTTGCCCTTAACGCGCGAAACAGCGTTTTTTCCGGCGTTTTACAATGTATACTTTTACATTAAATCACTTTTGACGCAATATTCTTTTTTCTTAAAATTTTAAAATTTCGATAACTTTGTGCTAAAAATCACTAAAATTCTTTGACTTTATCAGAATTCTGGCGCGAAGCAGTTTTTTTGTACAAGGTCCGTTTGACATGTACAAGATGATCCCCAAAAGTCTTTGTACATTGTGTACACACAAATTTTTGGGTACTATAATATGGTACAGTAGCGATTTTAGTGTGGTAAAAACAGAGTTGTTCGACTTTTGGTAGTGTATTTCAGCTAATTTATGGGTCTCTAAGGGCAAAAATCACTAAGAATCGTCTTAAAACGGCGCGAAGCTCTAAAATTTGACATTTTTCCTTTCGAAATGCAGTTTCTGCCATTATAAAGACAAATAGAGCACACAATCAGTCATTTCGACGCGAAGCGCCGTAAATTTCTGCAAATTTTAGACCTTTTTTGTAATTTTTGTCTCTCCAAAAATCTTCGTACGTGTACAAAGAAGGTCCCGAAAAGTCTTTGTACATCGGGAAAAATCTTTGCCGAATACAAAAAAACCGTGGCGCGAAGCGCCGGAAAATTTGTGAGATTAAGACGGATAGACGTCTAGAAGCATGATTAACAGCTTGATTTACTGTATTTATGGTATTTGATGCGAAACATCGAAATTTTTAATTGAAAATAGAAGAAAATTATGCAAGAATAGCTGTTTCTGCTGCTAAAATTGTTTTGAAACCTACATGACCAGAAAATGGTTTCCAGGTGGCGAAGAAAGTAAATAAATGTCATTCAAAGGTATCATCCGGCGCGTATCGCCGAAAAAATTTGAGAAATTATGGTCACTGAGGGCCAAAAAATAATTGCAAATTGTATATCCGTTCTCTATCTCGCCAAATATTTTTGGCAAATGGGGAGCGGCCCCCGCCCCTTAGATTCGCCCCTGCTTGCAGCGCCAGCTACCAGCGTTCCATCGGAACAGCTGTTCAGTTGCGCTGGAATCATTTACGACCCTCTCAGAAACAGGCTACAAGGCGAAAAAGCAGAACGACTGTTATTTTTAAAATATAATTCACCCGGAACAATACTAAGTTTTGGTCTATAAACTTTTGGGTAATAAAAGATTAAATTGCTGCTTCATGTCTTCACTAAATTTTATGAAGCTCGATTTTTAACTCTAATTTTAAAAAACCGAGAACCGACTCTAAAAAAGATCGGTTCCGGTTCCGGTTCTTAGAAAATCAAAAAATCGGTTCCGGTTCCGGTTCTTAGAATATCAAAAAATCGGTTCTCGGTTCCGGTTCCAAAAAATGGTCGGTTCAGTCGGTTCCGGTTCCGGTCAACCGGCACATCCCTACCTTACGGAATCTATTTTGAAAAAAATTTATGATTTGCAACGCTCTGGATGTAAAATAAATTTTTGGTGTAAACTTTTCTCATCGACAATAAATGAATAGTGTACACTTTATCACAACTGCTGAGTGTAGAGAAATCTAACAGTCAGATACGTAATTCTGACATATATATATATATATATATATATATATATATATATATATATATATATATATATATATATATATATATATATATATATATATATATATATATATAGAACATTTAGAAAAAATTAAGCTTCCGCAACACCCTACAACTAAAATTAATTTTTAGTGTAAACTTTACACAACCACCGAGGGTAAAGAAGATTTTAGTCAGATTCGTAATTCTGATATTACTCCGATATTACGAACAATATTTATGGAGAAATTAATTCTCCATAATGGTCTGAGAACAAATAGATATTTTGGTGTAAACCACTTTTAGTGGTTTACAAACTTTTAGTGGTTTAGAAAAAAAGTTTAAAAAAGTTTACTAAAAAGTTTGACAAATTTTTTAGTAAACCACGTTTAGTGGTTTACACCAAATATTAAACCACTGTAAACCACATTTACATTTATATAAACATTTACCAAATTTTTGTAAACCACTTAAACCACAAAACCTGTTTTTACATTATCCACTAGAGTGTAAAGTTTGAACCCTTAAGTCTAACTCCGTATTGAGTGTTAAAAAAATTGCAAGTAAGCCGAATGTAGTTGGTAGACAAGAAAAGGCCAAAATGTGTTTTTCACCCTCAGATTCTTTACACTTTTTACACTGCCACTCTGAAAATAAATACTTTTCAAAAAAGTAATAAAAAGAGTGGTTTTGAGCTTAGTCAATTGTCTACATTGAAAAAAACCAGACTATTTACAGAATGCAAAATTGATTTAGAAAAGCCCGGTAACCGACCAAAATTTAAAAAAGTATATGTTATAACGTTACATTAAAACTTTACACGCTCTTTGATAATCGAGTAAAATGTAAATAAGGAAGAAGAATAGGGGCCTAATCTTTCTTATTATCTATCTTTTAAAAAAACCACACAATACAGAAGTGCCCCTGTGTTGCTGTAGGGGGTGGACATATGTTGGGGTACCCAAGTATATTATAGGTACGCGCTAACCGGCTACCTATGATGTATCTATTGTGTGAGTTTTCTTATTCCAGATAAGCTGTCCGGTTGTTTTTAACATGTATGTAATGTACGAGTGCATATGTCATGCACGCACTGCATGTCGTTGTTTGCCAGAAAGTCGGTTTGTTTTCTCTTGAACTGAAAATTGTTATGCCATGCCCATCACACTGCATCATTGGGAGCTAGTGGGTCCAGTGAGACCCTGCGGTCATATATGTAACGGCTCAAAATTTTGGGTAGGGATTCTCTGTCATTTGTAACGGTGAAGGAGGTGAATGAAGTCCGATTTTTGACCAAAAACGACCAAAATTCTTAATTTTTGCCAAAAATCGAGTGGAGATCAGAAAGTTCCTGGCTTTGGGGGATGGGGAAGACAACCAACTTTTGGTGGGGTATCCTTTCGGTACATGTATGCCAACGCCCATGTATGGTTGCAGGGACCTATCATAAAACTTGTAGAGTAATTTTTCGGAATTTCCAACCATTCAATAAGATTGTAAAGAGTGAGTATTTAAAGTGTCTTAAATGATTTAACTTCAGATTACTGAATGTTGTGACCGCAGTTTGCTCGAGTTTAAAAGATTTTTCTTCTTTATTATGGAAAGAACTAGCGCTTTGAAAACAGTAAATGCTTTCATTAATCAACTTTTTTCGACTCGAGAACTCGAGTTAGAAAAAACTTCGCTTGTATAGTGTAGCATCTCGATGGTCTGCGCGTACGCAATGTGGCTTCGATAAAAAAGTACTGATCTTTAATGTTTTATGCAGCGTTCTATTCTAAAGTTTACTTCAGAATTGAGCTTTATCATGAACAACAATTTCCCCTTGCCAAAAAAGTCGGATATAATGGGCGGGGCTCGTATCATTGAATTGAACCCAGGACGAGCGGTCGCCGGAAATAAGCGTGGCCGTGTTGAAATTCTGTCTCTAGATACGTTTTTGAATGCCTCGCTCGATTTGACTCAAATTTTTAAGATCAATTCGCAGGTTAGTGCATGGTGTTTAGGTTAACTTCAATAAAGTGACAGAGCACTTTGTTTTTAGTTAATTAGGTTCTTAAGCAAATGCAAGTTGTAGCGTAGGAAGATGTCAGGAACTGATTTTTGCGTAATCATGGTTTTGTGATAGAGTGGGTTTTAGTGTAGCGTATCCCGAATCGAAAAGTACGTCGTCTCACCACACCGCCTCATTGCTTTTTTGTGCAAGATACCTTTGTACCTAAACAATCTTTCCGACATTTGTTTTACCCACTTTTATGACTTTTGTTGACATTAAAAAATGTTTGATTTCGGTACTTTGTATAGATAGAAAATCATTAAATCCAGAATATTGCGTCAGAAATTTCATATTTTTGGACGAACTTGATTTTTTCTGACTCTTCTGACCATGCCCAACTTAGTTGGCGAGACGAAGATTGAATATATAATTTGCAATGATTTTCGGTCGTCAGTGCTCACAATTTCTCCAGTTTTCCCGGCGCTTCGTGGCGAATAATACCTATTAAGGCCATTTATTTACTTTCTTGATGACCTAGAAGCTATATTTTTTCTAACAAAATAGGTATCAAAATGGTTTAAAGAGCAGAAACAGCTTTTCAGCACAGTTTTCTTCCATTTTTAAGCAGGCATTTTCAAAATGTTTGACGCTTCTTATCAATTGCTACAAATACAACAAATTGAGCAGTATTCAGTTTTCCAAGCGTCCTTCCGTCATAATTTCATATATTTTTAGCTAAAGCAAGAAATTTTGTGATTGTTTTGCTCAAAATTGTCAAAAATTAAAAAACTTTTCGAAAAAAAGTTGCGCCAAACTTTTTTTCATGAAAGTAGACGACTAAAACGCCGAAAAACCATTATTTCGCACATGAAGGACAAATTTTGGGACCTATTTTAATCTGTTTTTTGGAAAAATTGGCGTACCGCTGTCCCTTACGAAAATCCCGGATCCGTCAATGCTTTTACGATCAGTAAAATTTTCGAGCTTGATTTGAATAATCCTGACCCATTTATTAACGTTTTAAACAAGAGTGGACAGCTTACTGTATATTATTCTATTTGTCATATTTTTATTTTATTCATTTATTTCTTTTCATTTTACTTTATTTTTAGCATTGTAAGCTGAAAAGACGCATTTGTAACCATCATTTACTGTGGTGCCGTTCCTGAATTTCATCCATTTTCTGACCATGTCAAACGGAAATCTTTGCTCTTTATTCTTGCATGCCTACTGTAACATGCTGCTACTTAGTCCAATAGCTTCTATGTTTGCTTGGCTGACATTAAGTTAGAATTAAGCATAATACTTTATTACAAGAAAGTCGCCAATCAGATCGTTAGTACAATAGTTCAGAAAGCTTCCAGCCATACATGTTTCTTGGGTGGGACCCCCAAAATGGCTACTGACCACGAGCGTATAAGGACAGAACCCGGTACATGTAGAAAACATAGGAAATCGGTATTCAACGCCGGCTTCTCTTTTCGCACTCACTAAGCCTAAGCCAAAATTAAGGATGAAGCACCTTGAAAGATCACTACTGGGAAGAAATACGCCAAAAAACAAAAAAAATATTACGGTAGCTGTATTTTCTGCATACACCTAGTTCTGTCCTTATACACTCGTCTACTGACCCCGCAAAATGGCTACGACCTCCCTAGAATTGTCGATTTTTCGTAAAAATTGTGAAAAGTGTGCCTTTTTGCGTTTTTGCACATTTTTGGCTCAGAATTCTCAAATTTTCGAACACATTTTGGCCTATATTTTGTTCAATTTACTCAATTTTCTCAAATTTTACTAAACTTTTTATGTTTTAATTAGTAAGTTCCAGAAAGAATGTAGCATTGTATGAAACGTCATAAACAGTTTTTGACGTGTACCCATCGCCTGATCCCTCCTCCAGAATTCCCATGTTATACATGTATGCTCATGACTTAATTCGGCAAGTAAGAGAAGCGACTTTTATTTTAAAACTGCATTTTTTATAACCTTAGAAAAATGGGCGAGCTTTTTTTAATTGGTCGACTTCTTCTATATTGATTATCTGAAAGACTCCCGTTTGAGCATCGGCACACGTTTAATTTCACACGTGAATGTTAAATGAATGCTACTAGAAAATCATGTAGCTAGGAACTAATATTTGATGCACGATAGCAAACAATGATAAAAGTCAAGTGCGTCGATTTATTCTCGCGAGAGTCTTGAAGACTAAAATTGTTTTTATACCAGAATTTTGGTTTAGAGTAGAAATGAACGGAATAGAATGCGTAGTACAGCGGACTCACGCATTGCAAACTTTGCTCTTTTTCACTACTTACCATGCATGTAACGGCTCGAAATTTCAAATGGGAAGTTCCCTGCATGAGCGGATTCAAGTGAGTGGAGGGGGCCCCCATCGATCAAAAATAATTGGCGAGATAAAGAAAGCATATGTAATTTGCAATGATTTTTGACCGCTAGTGATCATAATTTCTCAAATTATTCCGGCGCTTCGCGCCGGATGATACCTATTAATGGCATCTATTTACTTCATTGGCGATATGGAAGCCATATTTTTGCTCAGGGAAAAGCTTGAGACTGCAAAAACAGTTTTTTCAGTGTAGTTTATTTCTATTTTCGAGCATAAGTTATCAAAATTTTTGACGTTGCTATCAATACTGCATATCCAACAGTAATTCAAGCTTCTGAAGAATCTTCCCTTTTTGATTTCACAAATTTTTCGGGGCTTCGCGCCAGATTTTCGCTATACTGAAAGAAATTTGATTTTCATCGAGCGAAATTGTCGAAAATTTTAAAATTTTTCAAAAAATATCTTGCGCCAGAAGCGATTTTAAATAAAAGTAGGCAACGCAAAACGCATTATTTCGCACATGAAGGGCAAGTTTTTGGACCTACGAGTATTTTGGACTGTTTTTGAAAAAGTTGGGTTACCGCTCGCTTCCCCTTAGAAAAATCCTAGATTCGCCACTGGCTCTCCGGCCATTTTGAGTGGGGGGGGGGGGTAAATGACCTCCAAGTCCTTGGGAAAAAGGGGGATGACCAACTTCGGGTGGGGGATCCCCCATCCCCCTGTTACATATATGCTACCTACTGTACTTTGTATGCAGGTGGTTTACAAAGCCATACTGACGCAACCTATCGGTCGGACAGTTAAAGTCTACATTGCTAATTACGTTCGTCGTGTTGACGATTGCTATTCAGGCGAGGCTTTGATTTCTCAACTTTCCAATACGTACGGATATATGGAATCGAAAAAGCACGGTCGAATCTTTTTTACTGCTCAGTCATTCGGCGATGCTTCGTGCGATCCTTATTATTCAAACATTCGCGATTGTTCCAAATTTTTTCGCGTTGGGGATAAGGTATAGTTTATGTATATCATAAATCGGAATAACAAACAAAATGAAAAATAGAATTCGGATCATACATGTAACGGGGTTTAGGGGGTTTAGGGTATCCCATGCCCAAAGTTGGACGTCCCCTCTATGTCCCCCGGAAACGGGAAATTTTGAAGCCCCGATTTATGGCGAAAACTTCCGTTTTTTGTCTATTTTTAGGTGCTTTTTGCCATTTTTGGCTAAAAATTAGCGTAATTTACCGTCCTCACCCCCACATATGCTTGGGGACCCCTACCCAAAATTTCGAGCCGTTAAATGTAAGATTTGGATCATGTAAAGATTTTGGTACATACCTACACATATTACACTTATGTGTACGTTTATGTGTGTAAGAATTCTGGACGGGTTGGTGGTTAGTTATTTTCACCTTTAGGGACTTAATTTAGCCCGTCTATTTTTGAATGAAAACGGCAAGGAAGTGCATGATCGTAAAAGAGCATGTTTTGGTTCCAAAATCAGGAGAACTGATAACAAATTTAACTTTCGAACGCTTCAGACAGCCGACTTGAGATTGTTAATAGTTAATGTACAGTAATTTATTAAGTTTTCGACCATATACATAGGAGTATGCTATGGCCTTGAAAATGTAAGATATTCTTTTCTTTTCGTCAACATTCTATTTATTCTTTATATTTAGGCGTCCTGCTGTAGTTTTGGGGTACACATGAGCCGATTCGATAATCAGCATCTTAATGATTCAAAATTTCTTCGGAAAAAAACTTACGAGATTATTTCGTCCTGTGGGCAATTTTTTCGTTTGAAAATTCCGGAACTTTTATTCAAAAGTATGCTTTTCAGGTAAAATACGTTGCGGTTGGTCAGGGAGTGCAAGCAAAGACGCATTACACGCTGTATTTTGAACTTTCCCTAAACGAATCGCTTCATGGAATTCAACAAAACAGGACTGTCAATAGTGCTAAATCGAAGAATGGCGACAAGTCCACAACGAATGGCAATGTTCAAGATCATCGGTTGATAGGTTTGCGTGATTAATAATTAACAATTCTTCCTAGAGCTCGTGCGCATACCCCGCAAAAGTTTTTCCATCTCCCCCTGGAATTCGTGATTTACAAACAAAATCGTAGAAAACGTCCTGGTTTGGCGTTTTTAACGATCTTTCATTCCAAAATTCCAGCTATCTTGTCAACCAATTTCGGCTATATTTTATTGAATTTTTCTTGTAAATTTTCCATGTTTTTATCGTCTAGGAAGAAAGAGCATCGTCAGAAACGCCAGTAGAATCGATGTTTTTACGACATATTCATCGTTTTTGAGCCCAAAAGGGACACTTTAGAAAAATTTTTCCGTTCCATTCTTCCCCCCCCCCTTACAGAATTCCTGTGCTCCGTATGTGTGTGCGTTCGATCACTGGAGTGTTTTCTTTGTAATACGTAGTAACTGGCTCGAATTCAGGGAGGGGCGGGGGGGGTCGGCCCCCGGAAATGAAAAATAATTTTTGAAACACACAAAGATGCCCCAAAGGAAAAAATGAAAAATTCTAGAAGTAGGTCCAAAACACCACCCGAACAGGTTTTTAGCGTACTTTTAAGCTAGTAAACTCAGAATTTTCTGGCTCAATTTTGACTTAGACATGTAGAACATGTCAAATTAAATCATTTTAAAATAAAATCAAAAAAGTAAAAAAATCTAATTAAAAATTAAATGTGATTAAAATAATTAAAAACGATTAAGTATCAAAAAACATCAGGTTAAAAAATATAAAAATGCTAGTGAAGTAAATTTTCTTTGTAATATGCATGATGTCAATTTTAGTAGAAATAAATCGGCATTGGTAGATTTTTTCCACCTTCCTTCTTGAAATTATTTTTTCCCTTTCTTCCTCTTGCTTGAAACTAAATAACGCAGTTGTAATAAATTGGTCTGTAGAATTGATCAATAATTTAATGCACTAAAAACAAGGGAAGTATTTTCTTAAGGTATCGTTGTCGAAATAAATCCGGACTACTGCGATATATGGGCCGAGTCTTATGGCTTCGTAAAGGTTTATCCTGAGGATTTAGACAAACGCCTCATAGGTTGTGGCTCCACTGAAAAGATACTGAAGATTTGCGATCGAATATCATTCAGAATTCTCTCAGACGCCGACGACGAAGTGGGCGATTTCAAGGCGATTGGTGCTGATTTAGCTGGAAGAATTCTCAAGTTTATCAAAAATTTAAATACGGTCAAGGAATCCAGTAAGCACTGCATGCATTCATTTCAGGTTTTTTCGACAGGAGGGTATTTTTGACTAGAGCGCGAAATAGTTTGCAAATGGCTCATTTTAATTTGACATTTTGTCCCTTTTTTGAGAGCGAAATTCTGAATAAGGACCTGCATGCGATGATATAGAACATGGGTCTGCTGCAGACGTATTCTTGGCGGGTTTGACCCCCAGAATGGCAACTGACCCCCGCAAAATGGCTGCGACCCCCAGAATTAACGGGTTTTTTTGTAAAAGCTGTAAAAAGTGTGTCTTTTTAGGCGTTTTTGGCTCAAAAGTTCAAATTTTCGGCGCTTCGCGCCATGTACACATTTTTTTGACTGTATTTTAATCAATTTACTCAATTTTTTCAAATTTCTTGGATTTCTTTTACGCCTTTATGATCTTGAAAAAGCGGGCATTGTCTGAAACGTCAAAAAACAGTGTTTTTGACGTGTACCTATCGTTTTTAGCCCAAAAAAGACACTTTTTGAAAAATTTTTGGACCTGATCCTTCCCCCCCTCAGAATTCCCATGCTGTACATGTATGGTCCGCTGTCTGTTTTATTTGTATGTCTCCCGAAAAGGGTGATTAAATTGAGAAAATCGAACAGTTCGAGGAAAAATTCAAAAAAAATGAAAAGTGAATTTTACTCTTGGAGTTTTCTCAGTGAGACAATATTTCACTCTGTCCATTTTATAAATTTTCAATTATATAGGCATTTTGGTCATTTTGCAATACCGATATCTCATAAATTCTTGTTACGAATTTGGTTTCCAAAAAAGAACAGTGCGTCCAAGTTGTCTGCAAACATTCAAATCAAATATCAACATAAATTTTGGAGATTTGTTTTACTGTCTGATTTTAGCGCATTCCTTAAAATGAATTGTCGCGTTCAAGCAAAGTAAACTTAATGCGTATTAAATGCACGGTACCTAGTTATTTTTTTCGTCAAAACAAGTTGCTGTTTGTTACAAATTATATGGTCTACCGATGTTGGAAGGTTGTATTAGGTATGAAAGTATTCTTATGTACCTTTGCTTTAAATCGCGATCTGCGAAAAAATTATGAACGATTAAAATTAGAAATAAATGTGAAGAAATCGTTAAAAAATTCGATGAGAATTGAAAATTGTGAGCTATCGAACTTTTTCTGCATTATCCTTGGTGATAATATAGTAAAGATGTCGCAAAATTTTCCGGCACTTTGTAGCGGACTAACATGTATGTCCCGTTTACTCGTAAAATGCCTAAAATGAAGTTATTGTGGCAACAAAAGTCAAAATTTTCGATGAATTCTCACATTTTATATCAATAAACGCGACGGGACTCGTCGCCGTATTTAAATAGGCAGGAAAGCACTAAAAAATACAATCTAACCCAGTGATCGTACGGGGACCCCGACCCCGACCCCGAAAAACCCCGGCCTAAACCCCGACCCCGACCCCCGACCGGGGGCATGATTTTTCGAGTCGGGGTTGAACCTTTTTTCGGGGGTGAAATATAGCATTTTATTTGTTGCTACATAGAAGAATTGTCTAAATAGCAAATAAATTCGGAACAAGGACGATTCATCCACCGGCAAAATTAATATGCTAAATTCGACACTCGCGATATTTCATAAAAAGTACGCCTGGTCGCCATGTTGTTTAGACGTACATACATGTTCGCATATTTTCCATTATGAAGTGCGCCGAAATTAATGCGGAATCACAGGCGTAGCCGGAGGGGAAATGGAGGCACATGCCCCCCGAAATTTTTCAGAAATTATATTGATTTTTCTGGCGCAATGTGTCCAAAACATTGATTTTAAAAAGGCGCAAACGTCAAAATTTTCCGGCGCTTCGCGCCGAGTCATTATTATTTATTGTTATACAGATCCAATGAATTTAAAAGCTTGAATCTCTTAAAATAATTCAGCACTTCGCAGCACTTTAGTAATTTAATGCACTATTAGTTCATTGAATGAACTGCACATGCATGTTGAATATAAAAGTAAAAGTGCGAAATTGTTTGCGTACCAATTTATCTATTCTCTGCTTTGATTATCCTTCTTTACAAGGACACATGATTCTATTTTAGATGAAAGGAAAGGCCAAATTTTCTTGTGTTTTTGCGCATTTTCTGTTTTCTGAACTAGTTAATAAGAAGGCCACAAATGGGCCTGAAAATGGTAAGAACAAACTTCTCATTGATACATCTTTCAATGACTTATTGGTTGCGACCCGTTGCTGCGCTATATACTTAGCAGAGGTCGAAAAACGCATTTCAGCTCAGAAGTTTTGTGAGGTGTTCATCAATTTTGAGTTTTTTTGGACTTAATATAGAACCGAGACTTTGCCAATTTGCGAAAATTTTAACTTTTTTAATTAAAAATTAGAGTGCTTTTTTACAAAATTTTCGGGGGTTCTGCTCTGGACCTCGCTGGTGGCGCTTGAGCGCGCCACCCCAGGCCTCCAGCCGTACAATCTCGTTCTACATGTTGAAAGAGATTTTTAGGAGGACAGAAAAGGTAAAAGGATTGGGAATTTTAAAAATTTTCGGCGCTTCGCGCCGCAATTAGTTTATCTGTTCTGTATGATTTAAGCGGTATAAATTGAGTTTAAAGAGTAAAAACGTCAAAATTTTCCTGCGCTTAGCACCGCCGATTATTGTCTTAGGGCGGTAAAATATGACTGAATTTCTTAATGCTTTGCGCCACTTATGATTTCCGAACTCTTTGTCAATAAAAAGGCGTAAATTCTACATGAAAATGGTGAAAATTTCGAAAATTTTCGGCGCTTCGCGCCATTGGCTCCTCTACAATCAGTGCGCCATAGAAAACCGTTATTAAAAAACTGGAAGAATACGAAAAATCGAGAGCGATTAGTGATCAAAAATTGAAAGTAATGCTAAATTGCTAAAACCATGCTTGAACTTGGAATGAAAATGAAATGTTAAACATAACCAGCTTTATTAGTATGCTCTACAAACAAGTGAAGGTATCGTTTTTATCCTTTTCAAATTGGTATGTAATCATGCAATGTTAATTAATCTTCAACCCCGACCCCGATCCCGACCCCGACCCCGAAAACCGGGGTTTTTCATCCCGACCCCGACCCCGACCCCGATCGGGGGTGAAAATCTGACCCCGTACGATCACTGATCTAACCTCATCGAAGCATCTCTTATACGTAGTTTTAATCGTTTTGCACTTTACTTGAAAAAAGGTACTTACGTATATCCCAAATTTACTGTCCCTTACGACCCGAATTTCGGAATTTTACAACTTGCTTAAACAATTAATCCGGCGCGAAACGCCGCAAAATTTTGCGTTTAGCAGCTTAAAAGTACGCAAAAACCTATTTTAGCGACCTTTTGAATGCACTTCGAGAATTTTTCATCCCTTACTTTGGGGGACCCTCGTGAGAAACAAAAGTTTTTTTCTGTTTTTTGGGGGGCAACTGCCCCTTCTTGGCTACGGGACTGTATACTGTCATTATGCTCTGAAAAATGTTCAAAACAAGTTCTGAAGCCTCTGGTCCTTTACAGAATTTAAATCCGCTTTGTTTAAGCTGCGGCTGAATTCTCGCCAAAACAATGCACGAAGGAAATTCATGACAATTCGTATTTTGCTTTTGGTATCCCAAACGGCGACAAGAATGGTGATTCGTGCAAAAATCGTAGTGCTCGTACATCGTCGACTGACATTGGTGGTGAAACGTCAGCGTCTAACGATTGCAAATCCATCGATTCGGTGTTATCAACCGATAGTGAATATTAATCTGCTTTCGTAACGCTCACACACCAAGAAGCACCATAAAAGGAGTGTAAAAAATGTAATAGTGCAAGCCATAGGTGGGCAATGCCGCGCCACCCGCACCACCGGGTGGCGCCAGAAGGCACTTCGGTACCTTCAGAACCCCAGCTGGGTGGCGCCAGAAAAAAACAGTTTTTGATTGGGGAGGGGTAGAATTTTTGACCCAAAAATTAAAGAAGTGAGAAGATTATACAACCAATCAACTAGCCAACCAACTACCAATCAACTAAGCGGTCAACCAACCAGCCAACTAGTCAACCAAACAACCAACCAACCGGGTAAACAACCAACCAACTAGCCGAATAACCAACCAAGTAACCGACCAACTAACCAGTCAACTAGCCAACCAAACAACTAACCAACCACCTACCCAACCAAACAACTAACCAACTGGCCAAACAAACAAACAACCAACCGACCAACTAACCAGCCAACTAGCCGACCAAACAACTAACCAACCACCTACCCAACCAAACAACTAACCAACTGGCCAAACAAACAAACAACCAACCGACCAACTAACCAGCCACCTAGCCAACCAAACAACTAACCAACCACCTATCCAACCAAACAACTAACCAACTGGCCAAACAAACAAACAACCAACCGACCAGCCAACTAGCCAACCAAACAACTAACCAACCACCTATCCAACCAAACAACTAACCAACTGGCCAAACAAACAAACAACCAACCGACCAACTAACCAGCCAACTAGCCAACCAAACAACTAACCAACCACCTACCCAACCAAACAACTAACCAACTGGCCAAACAAACAAGCAACTAACCAACCAACTAGCCAACCTGCTCAACCAACCAACCAACCAACTAGCCAACCAAACAATCAACCAACCAGCTAAACAACCAACCTACTAGCCAACCAACCAACCAACTAGCCAACAAAACGACCTACCAACCAACTAGCCAACCAACCAACCAACTAACCAATCGAACAAACAAGCAACCGGCCAAACAACCAACCAACTAACCTCAACGAAAATGGCCCAGGTATGGTTCAAGCAATAATTTCAGTTAATGAGTGATTATGTTCACCTAGTTTTCTTGCGTTTTGTGCATATCAGCAATGATTAACTCAGGTAGTTGGTGTCCTAATTTCCCGTTTCTGAATGAAAATTAGCCATGGGGCTTGTTAGCCCCAGGGCTAAAAAAAGTTAACTCCAGGGCTAACTTTTATTCTAGGTACCTATGTTTCTCTATGTATATAAGTGTAAGGAACGTGGTTTGTAAAACGCATAGATTTTGCTCTTTCTCACTGAACAGCTAGGACGTATCACCTTTTTTGTTCGTTGTAACCTTAACAGACATTGAAATTGCTTAAAACGGAGCCTGATAAGCTTAACACAGAAATTAGCTATCTTCTGTATTTTTAAATATCCTACGTCTTTTTTGTTATAATTTTCGATGTTGTTCCTTCTCTTACGTGTCTTAAGACATTTAGCAACAGCAAGAATAAACTTGCACTTGAACAGAAATTCAGAGAGACGGAGACGGTCAGTTTAATTAATTATGTACGGGGAAACCCATGTGTGTGAGTAAAATTATCTTAGTATGGTAGATTGTCACAAATCTCACTAAGCGTATTTTTACCGAATCCGAAATTTGTTTTCTACAAATTTATTATAAATTGCGAAATTATGGTAAGACGCATTAATAAACAAAGCCGTGAAACACCTTGTAACAACAAGACCTATAAAATTAGAGAAATGCCACACAATAAGTAAAAAAGCCCTAAATCAACGGGGCCAAGTTGAAAAGGGCTAACTTTTTGCACTTAGCCCTTAGCTAGCTAGCCCTTCATTCAAAAACTGAGGCTAAAATAGTCAAACCCACATCTCCTGACTGAGCGCCAGGGCTATCTTAGCCCCTCGTTCAGAAACCGGCCCCATGATAGCTTTTGTTATGTCGTATGCGTGCTTATGTCTGGAATCAAATAACCGACTGTTGACATGACTATGTAAAGTCACATTCTTTTTACTATTTCATTTAACCCATAAACATGTGCATGCAATGCACACAGGCCCATGTAAACAGCACTCTTTTTGTCTTTGTACAGGTACAAAGATATCGGGGACAGTCTTTGTGATTAGAAATTTTTCGCACGCATAATATATAGGCATATTGTAAACGCGCCCATTTTTACTCATTACCAGCATGTAATCTGCGACCATTTGTTGTCCAAAAAGTTTTACTTGGTCCTAAATTTAGTTAAAGTATTAGCCAAAAGTTTTTTTAGGTTTTCAGCTAAGTTTACACAAAACAGGTTTCAGAATACTTCAGAAATGATATTGCGATTGCAATATGGTTATTGAATCTCTTAATAAATACCAACGCGCTTATGAAATCAATGTAACGTAAACATAAAAAAGTTAATTTCTTCTTCAAACAGCAAAAAACAGTGCTAAGTTGTCAAATACTTCTTTTATTTCTGCGTAAACTCTTCAAAAAAGAGTCCCCTGTTTTTTGTACGAGCCTCTTTGTACATGTACAAAGATCTCCGGAAAAGTATATATAATGTATGGCTGTAAAACTATTAAATTTACACATTTTCACACACTGCTAGTCTGTTATCCGCGACCCGCAAGCTACGAGAGAAGTGTTACTTCGTCCTAAATTTAGCTTAGCTCGGCGCTAAGCCCCCGAAATTTTCATGAGTTTTTGGTTGAACTTACTCATCAAACTCGACTCAGAAAGCTAAAATAACTTGTGTTACACAATCAGAAATAATACAGAGGTTATAATATGCTGACTCATCTCATAATAGACACCTATTCGTTTATGCATTCAATGCCTAAATGCACCAATGTTGCACTGCATTGATCGTATAGCGAGCAGTTTGTTTATCCTAATGCAGGCGCTGCAATCAACACAAAGATAAAAAAATCAATTTTCTCTTTAAATGGCAGAAAACAGTGCGAAGTTGTGAAATAGATCTTGTTTTCTGCATAAAATCTTTAGAAAACAGTAGAGGTAGATGTAAAAGATGTTTAAGTCTGTACAAAAATGCTTCAAATTGAACAAAGATAGATTCAGGAGTGTTTAATGCCTGCGCTTGACGCTAAATAAATTGTAATTATGAAATTCGGCGCGAAGCACCAAAAACTTTTGAGATTTTGCTCAAAAATACTCAAAAAAGCGTTAAAATTACTATCACTTTGCCCCAATAGGTCTTTGTACATTGTACACAGATAATTCCAAAAACCTTTCGAGCCTCAAAATCTTTGTCTCGTATAAAAAACAGTGTTTGAGTCTAATTAAATCAGGTTTATATTAAGCAAAGTTGGATTTTGAGTGTTCATTGTAAGTGCTTAGGGCTAAATTGACCAAACCTAATTACAATCATTTTTTGACATTTTGCTGAAAAGTGTTGAAATTACTAGTTTTGCCCTGAAAAGTCTCTGTATGTACATTGTAAAAAGATGGCTCTAGAAATTTTTGTGCGAGCCTCAAAATTTTTGTACTGTACACAGGTAGCCAGGATTTTTTTGGGGTGGGAGCATAAACCATAAAATAATATGAAATTATTATAACATTTATTCTATACCGATCAGATGATATAATAAATTATATATCAATATTAAATATATTATATAATAAATTAAATTATATATCCGGCGCTGGAAAAATTTGACATTATTACTAGGTACCTTCGTCCCCTAAATGATGTTGATAATATGGTTCAACAATGCTTTAAAAAAGTCTATGGAAAATTAAAAAAATTAAATTTTATCCCGGGGGGCAACTGCCTTCTTTGCCTCCGGGCTAACGGAATGTATGTATATACATTAAAAGACGTGCAATACTTCAACGTTGCACCAATTTTTGAAGTTATTTTGCTCTTATACTGGATCGACCCTTAGACAACTGCTTTATATACCGATGTAGATTACAGTCTGTTCGTTTTTATTTTGGTGGTCAGGGGTGGAATGAAATCCTGGAATAGTCGGAAAGTAAATGATGGTCATAACCAAATATGCACATAGGGTTCAGTGGGTCAAGATCAGACTTGCTCGTGGGGGTTTGGGGAGTCTAGACCCTAGAAGGAAAAATGAAAAATTTTGTGGGGAAAATGAAGCAAAATGAAGGCCAAAAACGAATGATAGTTACAATTTTTTTCAAAAGTGCTTCGAATTGATCAGAAACTGTGTAATAACGTAGTTTTAACGCTATTTTATCGCTTATACTATAGTTTTTGAGCTAATTTTAGCTCCCAAAAAAGCTCAATTTTGCCCCCCTTCTAGACCGACTGCTTTCCCAGATCGGTCATGCTATGTTCCTATAGTCTAGACTCTCCAAGAATGGAAAAAAGGAGAAATTTTTCTCGGGAAAATGTGATAAAATGAAAAAAGGATAAAAATTTGAAAATTTTCTTCAAAAGTCTTTTAAAGTGACCAGAAACTATGTAATAATGTAATTTTAACGCTATTCTAGCGCTTATACCAGTTTTTGAGGTCATTTGGCCCAAAAAAGCTCAATACATGACCCACCTTAGACGGGCTGACCCCCCCAGATCTCTATACTGTGAATCTATGGTCGTAATATGCCTTTTTTATCATATCAATAAAAATATCATTGCGCCCTTTGTTCAGTCCCTTGAAATTCAGTTTTTGGTAAAGGTAAAATTATATTTAGTCCAAAAATGCAGTTTTTACCTCATGGAATTCCTTTTTTTAGATCGTGTTCTATCCGGTTAAGTTCGTATGTATCACAGCTGAAAATGAACAACCTCAATGAAAAATTAATATTTTTTTAATAAACTGACTAAGTTACTTGAAAGTCTAGATAATAACTTTGATTTTCCAACAACAACCTGAACAGTTTTTCTGCAACCCTTGCAATGTCCCAAAATCACCTGGCAAGTGACTATACTCCATTTTTTCGAAATTTTAGTGAGGTTTTCCCAGCCCTGTGTGCCTTTGTGTGCCACGTATCTCGTTATCCTTGTTAACACTCTTTAAATTCAAGTGTCTTGTTGTTTTATTCCTCTGTCGCTCAAGGAGAGTAGCTGTCTGTATCGAAATTATATATTTTTTGTGAACTTTCTTATATAGCAAATCAACAAAAGCAGACCCCGCCTTTATCAACGAGCAATGAGGAAACATTCGTCATTCGTTCTGATCGTTCAACTTCTGCTTCTGTAGCCGACTCAGACTATTCCAGAGATCTGTCGTCAAATTCTCCATCCTTTTGGTTTCCTGTTCATTCCTATGCGATGCCCATAGATACACAACAGCATCAGAATTTGAATCCAATTTCCGCACAAAATTTTTCGTGTTGTTTCAATACACCCATATCGGTGTCTTCCGCTAAGAACCAAGGTTAGCGATATTTTATATTTCCCTTCGGTCTTACCCAGCTACGCACGTAGGGGTTTTAGCGTGGTCCCTTTAGAATAGAGAAATGAAGAATTTTGGAGGAAAATTAAGCAAAATTAAGGCTAAAAACCGATGAAAATGAAATTTTTTTCAAACGGGCTTGAATTTGACCAGAAACGGTTCCATATGCTCAAATCGCCTGGCAATTTTTGGTTCATATTCAGCGAAGATTTTTTTCCGGATGTTTTCAGCTGTGACGATCGTCCTTCTACGTAGTTCTTCACCGATTTCGTGATTTATCAGTTGAAAGATGGAATGTAAAGCATTCGAATGATATAATACTACTAGGTAG
The DNA here is from genome assembly GCA_036768485.1 of Mermis nigrescens. Classification (NCBI taxonomy): domain Eukaryota; kingdom Metazoa; phylum Nematoda; class Enoplea; order Mermithida; family Mermithidae; genus Mermis; species Mermis nigrescens. The sequence goes on along the minus strand of JAVLUZ010000348.1, from coordinate 13,797 downwards.
TTAAAGACCAAATTTGTCTTTCTATGACAACTTTAGTGATTGTCTTAATAGTTGGCAAAATGATTTGCCGCTGCGATTCCACCAGACATGCACAGCATCGGAATTCGGGGGTTTCAAAGTTTCTTTTGGGCCTAAAAACGGGAGGTACGCGTAAGAAACATCGTTTTTCGGCGTTTCTGACGATGCTTTCTCTATCTTTCTACAGTATAAAAACAAAGAAATTTAAAAAAATTAAAAAGTTTAAGAAATTGGACAAAATATAGTCAAAATATGAGTATATGGCGCGAAGCGCCCAAAATTTGACACGTATGAACAAATAAATAACTAAAAACGCTTAGAAACACCTTTTCTAAGAATTTTTAGGAAATTTTTGGAAACTTTAGAAAGATGGCGAATTCTGGGGGTTAAAAAATTTCTGGAAGTGGGAACCCCCAACAGTCTTCCTCCGGCATGGTTTCTCAAGGTCGAAAGTTGAGGGGTGAGATTCCTCTACTAAATTTAGAATTCTAGCCTTTTTTACAGGTCAAGTATAAAAAATGATTAAAATATCCTGTATAAAATGTTTTAATTAGGAAAACGGTATTTTTTAGTACTTTTTACGCAATTCTGACTCGTTTCGTCTGTTTTAAAAGTAAAAAAAATATAATGATTCTCCGAAAATTTGGACTTTATACGTCATTTTAATTTCATTCTAGACATTCTATGGGTAAACAAAACAGAAATGTACTAGTCCGCGCGAAGCGCCGAAAAATTTTTACCATCTTTGCTACTTTCGTTCCCAAAAATCAAGCATAAAATGTTTTATAGTTCAAAATCGTCTAATAGCAATTCGAGTCTTGTACCCTGAAGTAGGGGTAATACCCTACTCAATCCCTATGGGAATGTGTGCCCCCCCAATTATGTAAGGACGGACGCCACCTAATTCTTCCATGTATTGCTTTTCATCTTTTGCACAATTATTTTCCATCTAGTTAGAAAATAGACAATTAAATTATGAATAATCTTATTTATATATATAACATTTTTGTTTACTAACTTATTTGGAATTTTCTAAACAATTTTCAATTTTTTCGAGAATTAATGAACTATTAAACAGACGCGAGCATTTTGACGCAGATTTCCAATAAAGCAAGCTCGATGAGGCAACCGAATGATTGAAACCAGGCACGTAGCTGGCCGTCCTATTTAGGGGGCAACACCAATTTTTGGGGGGACTAAGCCGAAAAAGGCCAAAAATAGCACAAAATAACGTGTTAAAAGTCCGATTTTTCTGAATTTTTAGGGTCCGAACTCCCCATTCCCCCCAGAGATACGTGACTGGTTAAAACGTGTTCGTTTTTTCCTTACAGGCTTCGAAACAGATGATTCAAATACTGCCATCAATAATTTAATCACGAATGGCCTGTCTGGCATGACTGTCGGTGCTTTACAACGCAGCTTTAATTCAGCTCAGTTCTTCACTCCTTTGGCTAACGACGCGGGAAACCAACATTTTAACCCTTATTCTAACCCAGCGAGTTCAGAAATTTTAATCAAAGATGACGAAAAGTCGTGTCAATCAACAAGTGAGAAGCGACATTTATGCCATTGTGCCCTTATTTAATCAACAATAGTAGTTTTTATTTGGCTGCTTAATTGAATTTTTAATCATTTTTTATTTGTTTCTTTGATTAATGATTTTAATTTTTTACTCGTTATTATAATCTATTCGATTGCAATTCTGTTATGCTATAGTTTTTCTTTCAGTTTTGCTTGCATTTTATGCGTATTATTTTTAACAATACGATTATTTTACAGAATGGTTTTACAGAACCCAACATAAATAAGTTGGTCTACATCTGGGAAAATTTGTCTGGATTGCTCGCAAAAACAGCATTTTTTTGACATTTTTCGGAATGCTATATCCATTAAGATCATAAAATTCGAATTTTTTAACAAAATTTTTCACATTTAGAAGGCTATAAAAAGTGTCATTTTTTGGTCGCGCTTTGGTCAAGATTATGGAAAATGCTTCATATCTTGAAGAATAGGCGACGAAGACATGCAGTTTTCCTATTTTTCATGCATTATCTTACATTTCAAAATTTTTTCTTTGGCCAAGGGGGCAGCTGTCCTCTTAAATACGGCTCTGTGTACAAACCCGTATCCAAGACCTGGCCATGGGGGTGGACCCAACATAAGTTGGTCTATATCTCGGAAATTCGTCGGGATAGCTCGTAAAAACCGCATTTTTCTACGTTTTGCGACATGCTCTATCCATTCAGATCATTAAATTCGAACTTTTCGAAAGAAATTTCTACTTACTCAAAACGCTATAACAAGTGTCGGTTTTTAGCCGCGTTTGGGCCAAAATTATGGAAAATACTTTGCATCTGGCGCGAAGCACCAAAAATTCTGAAGATTTGACGGCAAATATACATCCATTTTTTCTATCTTTCCATGCATTATCTTACTCTCACCTTTCAAAAATTTTTCCGGACAAGGGGAGAGGGAGGGGCGGCCGCCCCCACCCCTTAAATACGGTTCTGTATATGTATGCAATAATAAGTTAATTTGAGTTTCGTGTTGCTTTGTGTTCAACTATCAAATAACAAGAAGGCCCAAGAAATGTTGAAAAAACTGAAAATAGTGTGGAATAAGAGGAATTGGAACTAAATCGGTCGGTTAAGAAGAATGCAATAGAAATTCAAACAGTTTTTGTGCTTTACTATATTTCAAAACTAATAGTCGCATTACAGAATAACAAAAAACTTGTTCCGTGTTTATAGCAGCGACGTCGCAATCAAGTGCCTCGTTAAATTCAGAATCTCCGACAGCACATTTAATCGACTGTCAAACGCAAACAGATACTTCCATCGAATCTCAGTTATTGGATGAGCTGATGAAGGATTCGGATGTGTTTTCTTTTTTGGCCTCGAAGAAGCCATTGTTGGTTCACCGTCTGTACACCTATAAATTTTGCTAAATCTTACGCCCCGAACTATACGAACTTCCCGATTACATCATTTTTGCCTTAAGTGAGTGAGAGTCATTTTTGCCTTTTCCAGAACAGAATTATAATTCGGTTTCGAAATTAATGGCATAACCTTACACGTACATAATTTGTTGAAAGAGCGAATAGGACGTTTTGGCGCCACACTCTTTGTAATATTATTAATTATTTACATTTCATTTATTATTAAAGTATAATACAGATTTTGAAAGCCCATTCAATTCTCTACGTTATGGTATAAATTACTTTTAGAATATCTTTGAATTTAGTTAGATAATAAAATGCATCTAAAAATACACTGGATTTTCTACAGTTTTTCAGTCGTACGCAAATGAATACTCATCGAATCGAAATGAACAATATGCTATTTTGTAGCTTGTAGCACCTGCTTTCTGAATATATAATTTATTTTAAAATTGATATAATTAGAATAATTTATAAGTTTCTGGCGCCAAAACGTCGTAGACCCTTGAAAGAGTGCCAGTCTTTTATTTTGGAAAGGTAAATAAAATTTTGTGTCGTAATTGTTTTGAAGCAGACACATGTTTGTGAGAAGGGTGTAAAATGGTTTGTTCATTTTTTGGAAAACTTAAGTGGTCGTCAAATCGTGAATACTGGATAAAGCGACAACTGGTATCGATGGATAAGCGTTAATGCGAAATAAGGTGAAAATAAGCAATTTGCATTTTTTAAGTTATTTTCTATTTAAATCCTTTTGCATTATTTGCTCTGAAATTAAGGTGCAAATTTGTAGTATTTTCATTTTTAGCCTAAATTTCTCGCATGCTTAATACATTATTCTCTAGAATAATTTGCTCAATATTTACCGATTCGTTGGCAATTCGACTTCCGGCTTCGATACGCTTGTATTGCCTTGTTTTGAATCTATTCCATTTGACACGATCTGGTCTATTGTTTTGACTGCCTGTTCGACGTTCATTTGCTTGTATTCTTCGGTGCTTTGTTTATTCATTCTGCAAATAATCTAGACATGACCAAGCTTTTATTTTGTTATAATTTTTCGCATTATATAAGTCGATTTGCTGTTAACCTCTTGATTTATCACTTACTTAACATTTACGCGTATTTTAAATCTTAGGCTGAAGCATGTTCATCGCTATATTTCGACATTTTTTCTATATTTGTGTAAGTAGCAGAACGTATACGCATATAAGGAGAAGTGAGGGGGTTTACCACCCGCTGAAGAGTCCGAAAGTTAGGCACAGTCGGGCGATTCTGGCCCGAAAGAGAGCATGTTTTCAAGCAATTTCGATCATACGTATAAAGGCTCGAAATTCGGGATGGTTAAGGATGTTCAATTTTTGGTCAAATACACCTAAAAAAGGTCAAAAATTTTCTGACTTTGAGGGGGATGGGGGACAGCTAATTTTGGATGGGGAGATCTCTCCGTCCCCCTTGTTACATGTATTATTTCGATCTAATTTACCTAATAAACAAGTACTAATAGAGCATTAATCCCTCTAAACTTTGAAGGACTGATAGTAATGCAGCCATTTGGTCAAAAAAACATCGCTATACTTTTTTTGAGCTCAAGCATGGCTATACTTTTTTGAGCTCCGGAAACTTAAGCCTTCTATAGCCCGTTGTTAAGATAAATAGTTATGTGGTCTCATTGAATTCATAAACACATTTATGTAAATAATATCCAAAACCAATGCTTCCTAAGCGATAACATTATTTTTCTCTGTAGAATTGTTTTTTACTTTTTTACTAAGCATCTATATTATGTAACTATTTATCTTCATATTTTCTGATTTGAAAGCTTGATCTTGCGCATCTATACACAGGTATGCCTGTGTTTCTCTAATTTTCTTCGATATTAGGCTATTTACAATATTTGAATTGAAATCATCTTTTTTCGATAGTTTACTAAACATTGCAATTTCAACCTTATATAATATAGGATAGTCTTTGACGACTTCGAAATTTTTGAACTGTGTAAGTTTACACTTGTGCGCAGTTATCGTTTCATTATTGCCGCCGTACTTCGTTATTTTATCGTTTACTTAGCCTACTGAATAAAATCATGTCTTACGCTGCCTTACGTAACGTGGTTAAAAATGCTTGTTCGTATTTTGTGTTTTTATGGAAGCTGATTAATTGACTTATCTTCATCGAAGTATCGCAGTCATTTTTCAATAAAAACTTTATTTTTTATTCATTCTGTTTTCACATCAGACGAGATTTTTGTATCGATAGCACTACCTTATAACGATTTGCGACTCATTAATTAAGATGAAACGTAATTGAATTCTTTCTCATCTCTCAAAAATTAGCCGTTAGTATTCCCTTAGTTTTCGTACTGTATTTTTTATAATTATGTTTGCATGTGTTTGGGTAAGTTTTCTGGGCGAGCTCAATTTCATCAATCAGTATGAAGTAAATCGTATCTGAAGTCGGAAGAAACCAGTCTAGTGGCTTATCGTGCGTTGCTCTTAGATACTAAGCGTGTTGTAGATTTTATTTCTTGTAATCAGTATGATTAATTTACAAATATGAGCTATAATTTCGATCGAACACTGCTACAATACGAAAAATTTTGTGCGATTGATAGGTCACATTCCTATCTGTAGCAGCTCGGTTTTCCTCTAGCCAAATATTTCTGCAGCGTTTGCCAGCGAATATTTTTCTAAAAAGTATTCAGAAAAGAAAATGGTTTGAACCTTCCGAAAAATTGAACAAACTTTGGATTGATGATGATAATGTAGGAATGCGCTGACATAAACGTGCCTGGATTTTTTGTAATAAGATGTCTAAATTTTCATTTTATTTCTTCGAATCATATTAAAAACGTATTTTAACCTTATATATGGAGCCTTTCTTGAATCATTAATATTTATACTAAGCATTATAGTGTATTTCACGAAGCCTTTGTGCATGGAAATCATCTTTAAGCGCTTACAAAATGGGCTCCCAATAAATAATCTTTTCATGCTACAGTTATTAACTGCAAAATGAAACTTTATGTCGTCTTATTTTATTGCCATTTTCCGAATTCATCGAGACTGTTTAAATCACCTGAAGTCAATTTAAATCGATTAGAAAATTGTGTGCTATGCACAATGTTGTAAGTGAGGAGAGTGTAAAATCAACTTGCTCAACAAGCGCGTTTCATTTGTCAATTTGAGTGCTTGTACGAATTTTATACCAGGTGCTTTAGTGTATTATCTGATATCTCATGCATTTTTTTCGTGATGGAAGAATGATTAAGTACTGATTTGTTTAATTGTTAGCAGGCAAAATGGATGATTCCTATAAACTCCCCAAACGGTGTCATATAATGGGCAAGGGTCGCATAGTGAATTTACTACAGAGGAGCGCCGTTATTCAAGGCACGTTCACTGCAATTGAAATTTTTCCATTTGAAACCTTCAGAAAGCCGAATTTGAATCTCAGGGAAATCTTCCAGTTGAGCGATGATGTTGTTTATAAAGCCGAGCGTTGCTTCGAACCGGGGCCACTTTTTCGCAAGTAAGTCGTTTTTTATGGTCTCTTTTTTCTTATGACGTGTTCGTGTGCTTGAATGTTTTGAGTGTGTTCATATGCATTAGAAGCTAAATATAAGCGTGGAATTAACGTGACGGGGAAGCCCCTCTAGCCGTCGTTATGGGTGAAAAAACAATAGATATTTTTTATAAGGATTTTTGGTCATTGTCTAACATAATCAATGACATTTAGTAACTGTTTTGGCAATCTGAAAAAAATTTTTTTCCAGTAAATACAGATAAGTTGGTGATTTCAGAAAGTTTTGAATATTTTGTAATCCTTCTCGGGCAGCAGTTTATCCTATTCTTCTAGCGAAAATTCTATTAATTTTCGTACTTACATTATATTCGTTAGAAGTGTAACGTGGCAACCTGCCAGCCACGTTACTCAGTGAGCAAAACTCTACCCGCACCAGTTTCCGGATCTTCCGCTCTATCACGCGTGCGTAGTACTACCCGACTACTCGGGCTCTTGCTCACTTCCGCGCAATATATTCATTAAGAATATGTTGTACTACAACATCCATGTTCAGTAGCTTCTCTGCTACAATAGCTTCGAATTCCGCTTCAAACGGATTAAAGTGCAGCAATTTAAGTTATCATTAAATCTTCTTTTGCCTAGTTTTTCTAATGTTTGCTTTTTTCTCGTAATAAACATTATCCCAGGAGATTTTGACAGCGTAAATACCTACATATGCAGACTTTTCATACATATTTTTGCAGAAATTCTGAATGCTTTGTGCTATATATTGTCTTATACACTATGAAACGACGGGAAATATACTAGCACATTACGCATAAACTTATTTGCGTGAATATTCTGACTAGACTGTTTGAGAAACTGGCCGTCCCTGTTACGTAAATCCTTGCCATCGCCACTCACTGTCATACGGATTGCGTTCTGTGTGACTCAACGAATCACTCTTGTTTTGTGTTTTATCAATGAGTATCAAATTGTACATCATCTTTGTCCCTAAGGGCATGCGTGTAACGGCTTGGAATTTTGGTTGGGTCTCCGGCCATTGGGGAAGGGTAAATGACCTCTAATTTTTTGCAAAAAATGCAACGTTTTCTTAAAATCAGGGGTCGAAAATTTTCTGACTTTGTGGAGACATCCAACCTTGGGTGGGGGATCCCGCAAACTTCCCTCCTGTTATATGTATGACTCATTCTAATTTGCATGTTCCCTTACACATCCCTGCTCCATAAAATGTTTTTCCCTTTTCCTAGTTTGTGCTATCAGGAGTACTTCGATTTTTTTAGTTTTTGTTTACTCTTTATCATATTTAAGTCCTCTTAGTTCTTAAATTTTCTGCTTAATGTCTGTGAGTACAGCCGCGATTTATATAATGCTCCGAAAATATAAGCTGGCGGGATATTTTAACTGAAATTGCTCACTCGAAGTTACTTAAGCGAATTATGAACGGACGCTGTACCAGTTTATATTTTTCATTGCAGATATATAGCAACGTATGTTAAACGTTTAAGTGATTGTATTGTTGGTGAAGCTGTTATAATCGACCTATCGCTCAATTTCGGTCGTGCCTTATTTAACAGACAAAAATTGTTTTTCAACGCAATTGCGTTTGGCGATCGACAAATCCACAAGTAATAATCTAATTAGGAAACTTTGACGCTCCCTATTTCGTATTCCACCACTCGAATAGTCTGGATCTGATCTGATCTCACAAATGTATTCAAACTTTTCCTCCTTTTTATTATTCCATTGAGAACATTATTTTAATTAAAAATGAATGAAATTGGAAATGAAGAACAAATTAAAATCAAAGATTAATCATAGATAAAATAAAAAATCTATTTATGTACGTATATATGTACAGACTTAATTTACAGCAATGCCGTCGCCAATCTGGAGATTCGGTCTGGTTTTTCGGAGGTAAATGTAAAAGGTAATGGTACAGGTAATTAGTCTGGGAGCCTGACCAGCCGAAGAGCTCGATTCAGCTTAAATGTCATTAAGTGTAGTATGTATAAACGTCAAATTAGCGTAAATGCTACCTTAATTTAAATTTGTTGATTTTCATGCGCCTATAAAAAATGATGGTTTTACTTCTGCCCGTTTTTGGCATTAATTCTGTCATATTGTATCCAGAAACGTTTTCCTTTAAACATTCTGAACGGTCCAGACAGACTCCTGAAATCTCCTGATTGCGTGTCTGCTCCAGACCCCAGGAATGAGAAAAGAGAGGCTCTGGGCCAACCGGAATATCCTCTGTATCTGAGAAATCAAAATTGAGATAATGAAATAATATTCTTGTTTCAATTATTCATCGTTATTTAATAATTTGGTAAATTTACATAAATGATAAGCAATAATTTCAAACTTACATTTAACATTGATGTAGTCAATAAAATTGACAAAAATGATGAATAAATCAAAATCTATGAATGAAATATAAGTGCCTAAAATTTGGTATACAAAAACTCATTTGATTTAATTCAATTTAATTATCATAATTTCTGTTCAATGGTGACTGGAAATTATTTTAAAGAAATTATTAATATATTTACTTTTAAGTCGATAGTCGCATATGTAAATCGTAATAAACAGAGGGTAAGGTAGCCGATTTCCACCCTATCAACTTGAACTTTGTATGCATAAATTGACCAGTTATTCAGTCAAGTATTCGATTATTGGGTTACTTGACTTATTAGTTGGCTGGTTGTCTGATCACTCGTTGCTCGGGCGACTAGCTGGTTGTTTGGTTGATTGGATTAGTCTGCTCATTGGTTGGTTGATTGTTTGGCCCGTGTTGGTTGATTGGCTTGTTACTTAATGAGTTTTCGAATAGTTGGTTTGTTTTTCGTTTGGCTGGTTGGTTGGCCGATTAGGAGATTAGTTGATCGGCTGGTTAATTGCTTGTTTGGTTAATTGGCCGGTTTTTTGGTTGATTCATTTCGTTTTGTTTGGTTGAGTCAGTTCGTTGGCTCGTTGATTGGTTGTTGGTGGTTTAATTGCTTATTTGAGCGCTTACTTGGCCGATCGGTATGTTGGCTGGCTGTTGATGGGTCGAATTGCTAGTTATTTGGTTGGTCGGTGGGCCGGATGGTTGGCCGGTCATTTTGTTAATTAATCGGTTGATTATTGGTTGTTTGATTGTTTGGTCCGTTGGACGGTTAATATGTTGGCTGATTTGTTGGCTACTGGGTTGGTTGCTTAGTAGGTCGGACGGTTGTTTCGTTGGTTGGTTGACTGATTGGTCCATTCGTCGGTATGTTGGTTGGTCAATTTTTTACTTAGTCTTGATCGGGTGGTTTTGATTAGTCGGTCGCTTGTTTGGTTACTCAGTTGGTTGGACGGTTCGTATGTTGTTTCATTGATTAATTGTTCGGTTCGCTGGTAGATTGGTTGGTTGATTTGTTGATTAGTTGATTTGTTGGTTAGTTGATTAGTTGGCTGATGATTGGTTGGTTGGCTAGTTGATTGATTAGTCAGTTAGTTGCTTGATTAGTCGTTTGTTTGATTTGTTACCCACTTATTTGGACGAATGCTTAATTGGTCAGTTGGCTTATTGTTCGGTCGGTTCGTGGTAGGTTGGCTGGTTCGTTTACTCATTAAATTATGTGCATGGCATCTGTGGGCATTGTCATGCTTGGGGAAAATCTGAAAAAAATTTTCGAGTACGAAACAGGGTGCAACTGGCGGACTCTTTGGCTGGACCGAAACTGGTCTGGCTGTTACCCGGTTGAATCTGGTTAAACCCCACGACCAGGTGTATACAAAAATGGTAAATGGGTATATGAAATGCTTTAATTACGTTAGTTTGTTTTGATTACGCAGTGAACCAACAAAACTGTTCTTTATAATTCTTATAAATTTTTTAAATAATTTTTATATTCGTATTTTTGGATTTTGGAAAAGCGAAGTGTGCGTCCTTCGTGCACATATATGTAATATGTATTGCTGATATTTGCACAGGTACTACGCATCCATTCGTGATTGTCGAAAATTCTTTCGCGCCGGTGATCAAATTTCTTTCATAGCCGTTCGAGATGTGGAGTCACCGCTTCCTTATTGCTTGCATTTTGACTTTATCCCTAAATCCAACGCTTCCGGTCGTAAAACTGGTATAGTAGTCGAATTTGAGCCGGTGAGTATTATCGCGATTTTAAAGATATCTTTATCATTAATATCAAAAAGAAGTTCCGTTTAGCGACTTTACGAACGGCCGCAAATTCTACCTCAAAACCGGAAAAAATTAAAACTTTTGCCGTATTGATAAATTTTCTTATTTTATCATCAATCAAAACGGCTAAATTTCACTATTAAAGGTTTAAATCCCTACTTTACCAGACAAAACGTGTTTTTTGTACCATATTATAGTGCTCTAGCATTAACATTTACTACATGTACAAAACTTCTGAGGGTTGTACATGTACAAAAAGTCCTTGCACAAAAAAACACTGATCAGCCACTTTCCGCACGCATAAAATTATCTGTAAAGATTGTGAAAAACCCGATTTTTTTATCCAATAAAGTGCATTTTCAAATTGAGTTTCATCTTTTCCTATTGTACAGGCTGGGCCACCTGAACTATTCGCAGTGTGTTTCAACTATAACTTCCCTAATAATGGTTCAAATTTTATGAAAATTCAGCCAAAGATAGACTATTCAATAAAAAAAATCTCCAAAATATTGTTGCAAACGGTCAAGCTGATCAAATAATATATTTCACTTCTATAGGATCACTATTCAACCCAATCACGTGCTGAAACCATTTCGTATATCCAGCATTGTTTTCATTCTCATCTTGGTGACTTCCCTAAAAGCCTATGTAATGCAATTTTTAAGGTCTTGGACACTGTTAGGACTTGCCCCTAAGAGAAAAAATTGAATCGAGTCAAATCAGATGAACAATCACGTGGAGTTAAATCAGATGAGACCTTACATGTAACAGTAGGGATGGGGGGATCCCCAGCCGAAGTCGGACGTCTCCCCCATTTTTGGAAAAAATTGAATTTGTTGGCTGTTTTTAGGCGGTTTTTGGCCGTTTTTGGCCAAAAATTGGAAGTCGTCCCCCCCTTCTAAAAATGGCCGGGAACCCCTCAATTCCGAGCCGTTACGTGTATGTATTGAGACCCTTGCTTATCTGATTTGAGTCCGTGCGATTTTTTTATGGTAAGGGCTCTGTAAAATCTTAAGTGTTCACTGTACAGTGTACATGCCCTATTTGTATTCTTGACCTTTGAAATTCCATTTGATTGGCTTTCTGCGAAGTTACTACAGAAACGAGAGCAAAAACAAAGTTGGGTGATTTCAGCACATAATCGAGTTGGATGATGGAGATCTCGTAGAACAAGTGTAGTGTTCGACTATCTTGTTTGCCTTCGATAAAACTTTGGAAACTACTTTTTTATTGGATAATATGTACGTGTTCTACCAAATTTTTATTAAATTCATACGATTATTTAGGAAACTACATAGGTACAGAGTGTTTCGAAATGATCTGTTCCCTCAGAAAACATACCTATAGACTAGATACAAAAATTAAGATATATATCATCATATAGAGAATTTGATTCTCCGTTCAGTAATGTCTTTCTTATGTTTCACTTTGCAATGTGGCGTGAACTTTAGGCATAGCCGTGCCTAGGGGGTGTGAACTGTGCGGCCGCACAGGGCCGCTAAAATTATGGGCCGCTAAAAAAGTTGTAGTGCATGCCGTATAGAATTCATTTTTTGGCGGCCCTCTTACAATAATTCGATACATACGTTCAAAAGGATCGATTTTTCGACGTTCTAATGCAAACCCAGTCAGTTAAAAATCTTTACTTGCATTTTTAAGAGAACGCTGACTGAGCTATACTTGTATTCATTTTTCAGACATATTGTTGATTTTTCTGTTGCAATAATGTGTGTCCAGAAAATTGAGTTCGAAAAGGCTAAAATGTCAAAATTTTCCGGCGCTTTGCACCGAGCCATAGATCAAATGAATTTAAAAGCTTGAATCAGCTGAAATAATCTAGCACTTCACATCACTAGTAATTTAATGCACTATTTGTTCATTGAATGAAAGTGCGCATGCTTGTTGAGCATAAAACTAAAAGTGCGAAAATGATTGTGTACCAGTTTGTCTATTCTTTGCTTTTTTGTCTTTCTTTACAAGGACACAATCCTATTTTAAATGAAAGAAATGGCCAAATTTTCTTATGTTTTTGTGCATTTCCTGTTTTCTGAACTGCATCTTCTTAATAAGAAGGTCACAAATGGGCCTGAAAAGGGTAAGAACAAAAACTTCAATTTATACATTTTTCTATATCTTATTGGCAGCGACCCGTTGCTGCGCTATGTAATTAGCAGAGGTCGAAAAACGCATTTCAGCTCAGAAGTTTTGTGAGATGTAAGAGTTCATCAATTTTGAGTGTTTTTGGGCTCCATTCAGGGCCGAAATTCGGCCGTTTTTGCGAAAATTTTAACGTTATTATTTGACATTAAAATGCTTTTTTACAAAATTTGTAGGGACTCTGTCCCGACCCCGCAGGGAACGCTTGACCGCGCCACCTAAGACCCCCGCAGCATATGTGGGCAGCAACAAAATCCCGGGAGGGTAGGTGCAAGGTTTTTTAGAGGTCGAAAAATGGTCTTAAAAATGATGGTATGGCTAAGAAATACCGTTTTCAAGGTTTCTCATTGAGCACTACCCACGAATACCAGCTTTAAAAACATGGGAAGATGATGAATCGCTCAAGTCATGCACATGGACCAGACATGTACACTGAGCTAAAAGTTCTTGCTCGATCAAGTCCAAATGAATTAACTTCGCCACTAGCTACTCTTAAATATCTATCAAATGACTTCCAGGATGTTTTCCCGAACCTTATAATTGATTTCAGAATTTTATTTACAATACCTATTGCTGTGGCCTCAGCAATAGGTATTGTTAGATATATTTAGACATATTTGCGGTCAACTATGACTGATTCTCGTCTAAGTGCACTAGCGATTATTTCAATTGAAAAGGATTTATCATCTTCGTTAGATTTTTTGCAATTGATTGACCAGTTTGCCGCTCAGAAAGCTAGGCAAGTTATTTTGTAATAAAGCACGTCATCATTCACGAAATAGGTAAATTATTTGAGAAAAAACATACGATACCTACTAAAAATAATATATTTTGTTAGTAAATTTACAGTAAGATGCTAACTGCGAACATATAGGTACATATGTAAAGGATATACATAAGTGATAATTATGATGCCTATAATACCAGTTTTAAAAATTATGGGGGCCGCCAAAATAAGTTTCGCCCAGGGCCGCTAAACCTCTAAGCACGGCCC